>OU015490.1:39006863-39074363 GCA_907164885.2 Dolomedes plantarius | reverse complement strand
TGTTGTGATATCTCTTGTCTTTCTTGGTGTTGCAATTAGGGTGGCCAGCAGTGTACATATATAATCAGGTTCTGAATTAAAATTTCTTAAAAGTTTAACATAATTATTTTATTATTAGAATACGATACGTTAGAATGGGAGTACGTTAATGCTGTATCCCTTTTGCCTGAGGGATATTCTATACCCCCTATAGTCCCCTGAAGGTCCCTTTCCTCAAGTCGGCGTGTGTATGGGGGGAGGTCCGCACATGGTTCAATGTCTGGCTTAGTGGTCCGCAGACATCTACGGGTTGGGAACCACTGGTCTATACCATTGGTTCTAAACTGGGGGACACGTCCTTGGGTGTCCCCCAAGACGTTAGTGATATTCAGGGTGGGGGTGGGGGGAGCGACCAGTTACCAAAAAAATATGTGTCGAAAGTATTTTAATAAGGCTTGTGTAAACAAAATTTAAATTCAGCAATCAGATACAAAATAATTATCGTATATTTGTTACTTTTTGAGTTATTATTTAAAGATCGCAAAGAAATATTATTGCTACATTATCAGTCATCTCATTAATTTTACTTTTTCTCATGTCATCATTTTTTGCATTGATTTCTTGTGCTTTTCTTATGTTGTATGTGTTGTTAAATTTTTTCTACACATTTTGATCTTCTTTAAATGTATGTAATTATGTTTAAGGCATAATAGAGGGAGGGGTGTAGAGTCTGAAGGTCATCGAAAGGGGAGAGGGGTGCAGACATAAAAATGTTGAGATAATCACTGGCATATAGAAGCTCGCATTATCAGAAATAAGCAACTTTCGTGGTTTTCAAAGGTTGTGTTGGAAAAATTACATATATCGCCGTAGCTGTCACGTGTTTCCTTATTATGAAGAAAATTGGCTATATTCTGTCTGCCGGTATGCCCCACTCTAGTCAGACAGATTTATTATTTTCAGCTGCCAATTTCGAAAACAGCAGAGGACTACTTTAGTCCTGAGTTCAGTATGAAATAACAGATTATCGTCCAATAAAACTGCAGATACTGGGTAATACAGCTGTAAATTACAGGATGACATTTTTATCTCGTTTTTGCCACTTTTTTTTATTTTAGAAGAATGTAAAAATAAATATTTTAAAGTTTTTTGTGTCAAACGATGGTTTTACGCATTAACAGAATGTTGATATATACTGGACATAAAATCTAAATAACTAATTCTTTTTTCTATTCATTAAGTCCATGAAAACTTTTTTTTTAGAATATTATTGTTTTAGTACAGTACACCAAAAAATGGAGAAGCTAGAATAATAACCTTTTCCTTACGGGGTGGGATAATATGTAACTCAAGAATACTTACCCGAGAATATATAAGATATATATACTTACATACATACATATATATATATATATATATATATATATATATATATATATATATATATATATGAAACAAATTTTAATCCTTTTAAATACTCCTAACATGTTTTTTCCAAATTCGTTTATCTAATTGCAACAGAATACGTCCTCTTGGATTGCGACCTAAATTCAACCAATATAAATCTATTTTTCCCCTAAAGCTGTTGCACGCGCGTACTATTATATAATCATTATATAACGGGCATCGCGAGACCATCACCTCATATGACGCGACTTAATCACGTGTCCATTTCTGACAAATTAGTAGTTTGATAGACCCGTACTCGGGCGGGAGATTTTCGCGCCTCGGTAGTCTTTTTTGTCTGCTCTCAACCTAACATGACGTGATTTTGAGCTCTCCGTCAAATAACGCTCGGCGTTGTGTCGCCGGGATTATTCTAGATAAACGGCCCCCGAACGATACTTTTCAAGTATGTTAATCCTAAACAAAGTATGCAGTATATAGATAATGAAGTATATTTAAACATCGAAGAATACGGTGAAAATAAAGAGACTGTTCCATCAGCTTAGATGTCTGTAATATTCGCCTGGTTTGTCTTCCTACGCCTTTACCAGTCACTCGCCATTGCCTGTTCCGGTACGACTACACAGTAAGATCAACTCGGCTACGACTTGACCCTAATACAAAAAACTAGGAAGTACCAGCCTGTTGAGCTTCGTCCGGTCAAGGATATTACATATATATATATAGATATATATATATATATATATATATATATATATATATATATATATATATATATATATATATATATGTATGTATATACACACATATACACATACAAAATTTCCCATTCTAAAGAGGGAATTGAAAAAATGGGGCCCCGTAAGCTAAAGGTTAAACAAAAAGAAGAATTAGATATTAGAACAGCGATAAATATTATCACTTAATTTTAGTTATCCAAACTATAAAATTATGTACTATTACTTGGCCTATTGTTACATTCCGAATTATTACATAGTATTACACTTGAGTGAAATTTTATACCGTGAAACTTCTCAAACCGGAACGTCGTCATTCGACGACGACCCCTCTAAACGGCCTTATTTTGTTCAAATCCGATTCCAGACTACAAAGATCCGATGTTAGTGAAGAAATCTCTTTCCGACGGTAACTCTTAGAAACGGCCACTTTTTTTGTAACCATTACTGGCTGCTATAGAGAAGTTTAAAAAATTCTTGAAAACTTGAATACCTTGGAAATTGCTTGCAAATGCCATCAAGTTTATAAGAACATATTAAATATCAAGGCTCACTGTTATAAAGACTCATGGAGTATATCTGTTAATATTCAATTTCTTTCGTAACCGCCATATATTGGCAGAAAAGAAAAAATGAATATTTGCCTGGAAAGGCGATGCACGCCAAATCTAGTGGCTTGAGTCCGTATTGCGCAGGTGCGAAATATAGCTTGGCGCAAGAAAACAGCAAGAATAACAGCAAGAATTTAAACAGCAAGAATTAATTGTCAATTAACTGTGAAATGAATCAGGAAATACCTTATTCTTAAATTGTCGATAATTGTTAATATAGCAATAATTATTTTTATTCTTTTATGAAACAGAAGTTTTTATTCCACGATATTAAGAAAAGTATTTTTTTTAATCTTAAAAAAACATTCCCTAAATCTTAATCCTCATTAATTCTTGTTTGTAGATTTAAGAAAGCAAACCAGAAAAATAACCTTTCCTCGAAAATTGTTTTTAGAGGACAGTATTATTAAAAGAACTAAATAGTTTTTGTCGGAATATGTAGTCTTCCTCATTAAGTTACTGTTCCGAATTAGAAAATTATATGAGAAATAAAGAGAAAAGAAAGAAATTTATAAAACATCTTTCAGATAAATTTTATCATTATTTGCTTAGGAAATATTTTTATTTATATTTATATTGTATTATTAATAAGATAAGTGCTGGAAAGAGATAAGCTGTTTTTAAAGGTGAAAGAGAATGATGAAAGTTTATTAAATATCTTTCACTGAAATTTTATCATTATTTGCTTAGGAAATATTTTTATTTATATTTATATTGTATTTTTAATAAGATAAGCACTGGAAAGAGCTAAGCTGTTTTTTAAAGGTGAAAGAGAATGATGAAAGTTTATTAAATATCTTTCACTGAAATTTTATCATTATTTGCTTAGGAAATATTTTTATTTATATTTATATTGTATTATTAATAAAATAAGAGCGGGAAAGAGCTAAGCTGTTTTTAAAGGTGAAAGAGAATGATGAAAGCTTATTAAACATCTTTCACTGAAATTTTATTATCATTTGCTTAGGAAATATTTTTATTTATATTTATATTGTATTATTAATTAAATAAGAGCTGAAAAGAGCTAAGATGTTTTTAAAGGTGAAAGAGAATGATGAAAGTTTATTAAATATATTTCAGTGAAATTTTATCATTATTTGCTTAAGATATAGTTATATTTACATTGTCTTATTCACAAAATAAGAGTTGGAATGAATTTTTTTTTTTTACCAATAAAAATAATTGGTTGGAAACCACAGCTTCAAAAACGTATCATAGATTAAATAATCCGCTTTTTAAAATGAGTAAACAATTTTATAAACTAGAATTTTTCATGAAAAAACTTAAGATAGCAGAAATACGGATATTTTTAATGAAAAAATATATAGGCTTATATTTAAGGTACCTGAACAGAAGCAGAAATACAAAACTTTAACTGAATAAAAATGTATACTTTTTCATGAAAAAACTTAGAAAGAGCTAAAAAACGGACTTTATTTAAAAAGCAGAGTTTTATATGGACTTCTCAAAGAAACACGGACATAGAAAAAATAGGGTCCTTTTTTAGTTTACATGTACAGACCAATTTTAAAAACCTGATCAGGAGCAGAAATAAAAATTTATTTTACAGTATAAAAAGTATCCTTCTTAAAGAGCTTAAAAATAACAGAAATAAAGATTATTTAACTGTCGTTTAAAATCTTAGACTTTTATTTTAAAAAAATTGAAAAAAACAGAAATAAATTAGTTTTACTGATTGAAAATGTTGAAACTTTTAAAAAAACCAGGAAAGAACAGAAATAAATGATTATTTTTGTTTAAAAATGCACAGTTTTTCTATAAACCTGATTATAGAATATATATGGAATTTTTATAGTCTACGTTGTGGAATTTTTATAAAGAAACCTGAGCTGAGGTGATATACAGATCTTTTAACATTTTAAAAATGTAGATGTTTTTTAGAAAATCTTAAATAAAGCATAAACCTAGATTTTTTTAAAAAGGAAAATTAAAGTATTTAAGATAATTAAAAAGAGCAGAAATATAGATTTTTTCATTTTAGTTATGTATATGAAATTTACAATGAGAATCATACTTAAAATTTCGAAAACAACCTTTATCATTGCAATTTTTGTTTACTTTAAGTAAATTATTTCACAACTGTTTGTTTTTGTTTCTTATGCATTTTAGACAATATACACACTGAAATTCAATACAATAAATTTTCAACTTAGTATTTGTTGTTATTTTCACGTCACTATGGATTAACTAGACTAGCTGATTTTTCGGTATATTGTAAAAAGTAGTTCAGTTTAGAACTTTTTTAGCATTTTTTATTATACCGAATTCTTATTTTGCAACTTTAGATCCCTTCCATTTATTCGATGTTATCTATCAGGAAGATATAAAGTGGGGCTTCTCCCGAGAATTAACTGAATTTTTCATTAATATATACATATATAACAGTTCCGTAACTGACGGACTGACTGACATATAACGCACAGACCAAACCGCTGGACCTAAAGGGCTGAAATTTTGCATGGCGATTCTTCTTATAGAGTAGGATTGCAATAAGAGGGATTTTTGAAAAATTCTTCTCAGATTTTTTTAAAATTAAATTTTTAAGCTGTTTTTGTAACATTTTTTCAGTTTGCATTTAAAATAATAATTTGAGGGTTACAAAATTAATATCTCTAGAAAAGATCATAAAAAATTCCTTTAAAATAAAATCTTTTTCGAATCTTTATCTTCATTTTCGGATTTTTGGTGAATTTTTAAAGATTAATTTTTAGAATTTAATTTGTTAAATGCTGATCACGTGGTTTCTTTTCTTTTTGTGATACTTTAAACTAAATTGGGTCACATGCATAACAACGAAATAAATTGACAAAAATTTTTTTTTTCTTCTTGCTAATGCGGCAGACAATTGGACATTATTCAAAACAATATTAAAATACAGTGAAAGATATGTTCCTTAAACTGTACTATATTAAATATACTATATTCTTTAGTATGTCCTATTAGATTTAATTTGAATATTTTCTTCTACATTAATTTGTCTATTAAAAATATCCGTTACGATTCTTTTATAAATATAATTTTTTTTACATCAATTGCATACATTAATCGTTTTATTTATTATATATATATATATATATATATATATATTGGCATTAATTGCATTCATTGACCGTTGTATTTAATTTGAATGTACTCCCTAGCGAAGTACGGGTATTCAGCTAGTTTTAATATAAATTCTATATATCGTTTTCTGTGTCATCCTAACGCAGATCTATTAAATGCTGCACAAATTCAATTTAAAATCATTGTTGTCTACGAAATTATTTCGTTTGAATTCGATATGTTAAAATTTCTCACGCTGTAAGGAAATGTTTATACGATCGGCCAGAAATATCTTGACTGGTCGCTTCCAAAATAAAATCCACGATAAAGAAATTACACTTGACTGATCCCTTTCCGAATCACATCTGGAGAACGTAATCAGGGAGGCGTGATCTCTGTGCCTAACAGAAATCTGTGCCTAACAGAATGCTTTGCAATCTGCCCCGAAGGGTTTGCGCTGGGCTCTCTATCCTTTCGTTGAAAAATGAAGCCTGCTTTGATGTTTACTATAAGCGACTTTGGGATGTTTATAGGACAGCTCTAGAGTAGAGGGAAAAAATGTATGACCTATCTCTGGTTATAGATTTCTGATGCTGCTTTTTTAAAGGGATTTTGCCGTAAACTTCTGCATCGGGCAAGTAGAATAGATTGTTTGCTAAGGAAGAGTTTTAAGCTAAGAGGCGATAATTTCAAATAATAGTATCGGTAAACTTGAATGAGTAGAAAATTTCCCTTTCCGTTGATAACTATTCATTAAGGGAGCAAATGTGCAGTTTTGAGATAAGTGGCCATAATTTCCCCTAACCGCAATCGGTCAATTTGAATGAAAATGAAATTTCCTTTTCTGTTATGAACTATTCATTAAATGAGTTAGAGTTTTGAATTAAATGACGACAATTTCCCATAATCGCAACGGTCAACGTGAGTGAGCAGGAAATTTCCCTTTCCGTTGCAAACTACTCATTAAGTGAAATATCGCAACGATCAATTTGATTGCGTAGAAATTTTACTTTCCGTTGTGAACTATTCATTAAGTGAGCTAAAGTAGAGTTTTGAGGTAAGTGTTTAAGGCTCCCCATAATCGCACAGATCAACTTGAGTGAGCAGGAAATTTTCCTTTCCGTTGCGAACTACTCATTAAGTGTGTTAAGTTAGAGTTTTGAGCTAAGTGGCCATAGTTTCAATTATCGCAACGATCAATTTCATTGCGTAGGAAATTTAACTTTCGTTGTGAACTATTCATTAAGTGAGCTAAAGTAGAGTTTTTAGGTAATTGGTGATTGCTTCCCATAATCGCACAGATCAAGTTGAGTGAGCAGAACATTTCTCTTTCCGTTGCGAATTGTTCATTGAGTTAAGTTTTTAGCTAAGTGGCTATAGATTCAATTATCGCAACGATCAATTTGATTGCGTAGGAAATTTAACTTTCCGTTGTGATCTATTCACTAAGTGAGCTAAAGTAGAGTTTTGAGGTAAGTGGTTATGGTTCCCCATAATCGCACAGATCAACGGGAGTGAGCAGGAAATTTCCCTTTCCGTTGCGAATTACTCATTAAGTGAGTTAAGTTAGAGTTTTGAGCTAAGGGGCCATAGTTTCAATTATCGCAACGATCAATTTCATTGCGTAGGAAATTTAACTTTCGTTGTGAACTATTCATTATGTGAGCTAAAGTAGAGTTTTGAGGTAATTGGTGATTGTTTCCCTTAATCGCACAGATCAACTTGAGTGAGCAGGACATTTCTCTTTCCGTTGCGAACTGTTCATTGAGTTAAGTTTTTAGCTAAGTGGCTATAGATTCAATTATCGCAACGATCAATTTGATTGCGAAGGGAATTTGTCTTTCCGTTGTGAACTATTCATTAAATGAGCGAAAGAAGACTTTTGATTTAATTGGTGATGGTTTCCCATAATCCCCCAGATCAACGTGAGTGAGCAGGAAATTTCCCTTTCAGTTGCGAACTGTTCATTAAGTAAGCTCTTCAGGTACATACGTGGCTATAAGATAGTGATGTCGGCCTCATTACTGATTCGAGCGTTATTATTGTTTCAAGTGGAGAGTATACTTTATTAGATTGCGTAATTTTTAGTTAAGTAAGAAGAGAAAATTTTAGCCGATCTATTGAATAATAAGACTTTGACATACATTTTTTGCAGTGGTTGTCTAAAATTAAATAATAGATTTAGTGGCCTCTCTCATGAGGATGTTTTCCATACATTTTATAATTAGTTCAGTGTTAACTTGAACAAGGAAGGAACTAACTCAACTCCCTTCTGTTATACAAACACATGCCTAACAGCCTTATTTATGAACGTGAAAGACTGTAGTAAAATTTTCAGAAGTCTAGGAAGAGATTCAAGGGATTGTCATTGAAAGATTTTAAATCACAACTACTTTTTTGCTCCACCCACCCCCAAAACCTTCAAATTATTTAAACATACTTTTTAAATTATTCTAATCCTCTAAACAAGTCCTTTTGTAATATTTCAATATCAAAGCAATCGAACAAAATCCGATTTCAGGCATGCTCTCTTCGGTAAACCTAATTTAGTGGGTTGGAAGAACTCCATTATTCTTCTATTCATTATCCTCCAGTAATGATGGAGAATGCAGTAGTGTTCAACTGCGTGGTCTATTATCACAAGACTATCTATTACAGCAGTATTTCTGTGATAGATAAAGCAATTTTCATGGCAAAGAAAGTCTTCAGAAGTTAGAATGGATACTTCGGCAAAGGAATGATTGCCAAAAAGAACGTTGATTTGACAGTAAATAGGAGGTAGAGTAGACGTGTACCTACCGACGAAGTCCGCTGGCATAAATATTGATAGAGGGCATTAAGGTAATAATGCTAATCAGTTAAGCTGATGGCAGGGGTTACAGTTGTAATGGCCATAACATCTGTTCGAAAAGATGAGTATCCAAGCTGTATTCCCAAGTTATTCAGCTGCGTTGTAAGAAAAGGAGAAAACTTACAAACCTGAGAATAGGGGGAATTATATAATTTAACCCGCGAGAACTCGCACCGGGTATGACATACGCAATCCATTTTCATTCAATGTTTTTGTTATCTTCTTCTTATCGTATTAGGCCGAAATTTCGTATAGCTGTATTCAAGGTCACATTCTTTCAGCGGCGTAAAAACTAAGTCTGCTCAATAAATAGATTTTGAGAAAAATATTTCGACGGGTATGTCATACCCATGCGAGTCCTCGCGTCAGTCAGATCTTTCCTTTTTTTCTGTCAGTTTAGTGCATCATGGCGCGATTTTGGAATTACGACGAGGAAATAAAACAATTGCGACACCTTTTAGAGACTGTTTCTAGTGATAATGAAGCTTTATCCCAAGATAATGATGCCTCTGAGGATGGATAATACTGTAGCAATCACGATTCTTCTACTGAAATTGAGACAGAAACCGAAGATAAAGGTTCACTGTCAACAGCCGATTTTTATATTGGTAAAGATAAAATTACAAAATGGGTGAAGAAAAAATACCGGAAAAATGTAAGAAAGCCTTCAAGGAACGTAATTATCAAGCTTCCAGGTAATACGAATTATTCAAGAAATGTCGCTTCTCCCGTAGATGCATGGAATGTTCTCTTCAATAGCAACATGCGAAATATGATGGTGCCTCAAACAAAAACAACTTATTCAAGCCCTTCAATGGAACTGGAAATCACTAATAATGAACCGCCTGCAAAAAAACTCAAGACAAAATATAAACGATGTTAAATTTGCCCAAGTAATAAGGACTGAAAACAAAGTTTATGTGCCAAAAATGGGAAAAATGTCTGTGTTGAACAGTATGTAGTTTGTAAAAATTGTCTATAAAAATGTAAATATTATTAAAATTCACTAAAAATCTTTAATTTATTATCTTATGTTCTTTAGTTACGTAAGGTTTGAATATAAACAATATTAATTGATATTTAAATAGCAGAAATGAACTAGGGTATGAGATACCCGGCGCGAGTTCTTGTGTTCGAAATTGAGCGCGAGTGCTCTCGGGTTAAGAGCATAAATTAGGACGTCAATTGGTTAACCCAACAAAATGAATGCAAAAGGTATGCATCTTCCGCGTATGAAGGGAACAGTCGGGGTTTCTGATCTTCTTCTCACCACGAATCCCGATGACACAGCCAATAAATACACTACAGGAGGGGTTCTTAAACTTATGTTGTCCGACGACCCCCTCTTGAACAACATTTCATTTTGCGGACCCCATCCCAACTCTAGGCATTTTAAGTTGTTTTTGAGACTTAATTTCTGGCTCAATAATCTCATAGGCACTACGTTATAATAAATATTGGTAAAAATGTATCGCTGGTTATTTTAATAAATGGTCTTGCGCATTTATAGAGATGAGCATTTTTATTAGGACACGGAATAAAAAACATAAAGTGAATAAAAACAGCAGTAAAAAGAATTTTAAAAGTTACAAATCATAATACATTAAACTCATACAAACATTTCTTAGTCAAATATTGGTCAAAATAGATCTATCTTATTATAATATGTTTTCTGTAAATGATTTTTACTTAATGAGATGGTTTGCAGTCGTTCTCTTGAAACCAGAACCGCAATGTCAGGCTCTATGTTGGAAAGTTTTATTCTGAGGTCCGCTTCTACATTGAGCTTGTTTCTATACTTCGATTTTACATATATAACAGCACCGAAAAAGCCTGTATACATAAATATGTTGTGCAGAACGGAATCAAATGTTGGAGGGCTTCATTTGCAAGTGCAGGGTAATCAGATCTGAGAAATAACAAAAAGTTTGTGAGTTCAGTTTTGTTGAATTGTAGATTCAAAGACGTATCGCATGATAATTTCACGAGAATATATTGTTCAAGCATAGATTGTTAATGTCAAAATTGTTTCGCGGGCCCCTGGTAATGGCTACGGGGACCCCCAGGGGTCCACGGACCACAGTTTAAGAATCTATGCACTACAGAAACTATTCAGTAAGCCTAATCACTCTACTATTCCAAAGAACTAGTTAATGAAAAATTATGAAATATGGTAAAAATGTTTATCCCCATTAAAATGTTGTTTATTAAACATTAGATTTACTAACTTACTTTCGAATATCCTGATCTACAACTATGGGTACCGGGTTTTCGGTACCAATAATTTTACCCCGAACTTGTGTACCCTGTTCTTCAATCCTCAGTTTGTGCTACTTAAATTATTTCAAACGATTTCCCATTATATTTATTTATCATAAAAGGTTGGCAGCACAACTAAGACGCATTAAGAACAAGATGTTCATCCTTTTCACCATTATATTTTTGTTTTGCTATAAAGTTTTTATCAGTAATTTCAAAACTACAAATATTTTCAGTTTATATCAAAGATAATGCATTTCATATAATCACATAGTTATCTTCCGCAACGGAGTGCTTGCCCTTATTTTTATCTAACCCTTATTTCGAGGACATCGTATTTTGATGAAAAGGAAAATCCCCCCCCCCTCCCATCCCTGACTTTGAATTCAACAACAGAAGAACCGATGTCTTGTATCCAAGCGACAGCACGCACAGTCTTCACCGTAGTCAGGTTGCATTTTGCGAGCACAGAATATAAGTGAAAACTGTGTATGCTGTGTGCGTGTGTATATGCATATATACAGGTAGTTATCAAATTAATGGAAACACATATCAATATTAGCGGTGTTTATGAAAGTGCTTCATATTCCTTAAAAAACAAGTCTAGGTACCAGTATTTTTTTATAGAATATAGTGTACGCATTATTCTACTGTAAGGTAGCAGTAATGAAACTATGGCCATCAGGCTCTTTGGGGATAGCGTAAGATGTCAAGCCTTGTAGACCGTGCAGAGAGGGCTAATTGTTGAAGCGCGTCTAATTGGAGTATCTGTTTCAACATCCCCATGGTTTTGGGTGTTTACCGAGCTATGATATCGGAAGTCATGACGGCATACAGAGTGCACGGAAAGACATCCTCTGTGAAACAGAATAGTGGACGAAGGGGAAAGCTGAGTGAAAGAGAATGACGGGTATTGCAGCGGATTGTGACATTAAAATAGAAGACAACTGCAGACAAAGTGACCGTGCAGCTCCATCGGAATTTGCAGGCTCCAGTGCTAGTCATTACAGGTAAGCGTAAACTTCCTAAACAAAACATATAAGGCAGAGTAGTAATACCCAAGTCACTTGTAACAGGTGTGAATACAAAGCGGCCTCTACAGTGGTGCCACGATCACAAATCCTGGTCGAGTGATACGTCGAACTATGACATTTGGTTAGACGAATCATTGTTCACTTTGTTCCCCGCAACAGGACAGTGCGAATGTCTGAAGAACACCTACACAAGCTTATGATCATGCTTGTCTCATGCCAATTGTCAAATATGAAGAGAAATATCTCATGGTTTCGGTGACCATCTCATGGTTTTCAAGAGGGATCTATTGTAACCCTCAAGGGAGACTGACTGGGCAGGACTATTTGGAATTCTTAGCTATTCAAATCCATCCTATAGGGCAAAAATTGTTTCCTGCAGGAGTTGGCGTTCTCCATGATGAAAATGCTCAGATCCATACAGCTAGACGTGTCAGGTCGTGGTTTGAGGCACATAAAGACCAAGTCAAACATCTTATCTGGCCCGCACAGTCCCTAAACCTCAATATCATCGAACTGCTGTGGTGTGTTTTAAGGAGTCAGGAATCAATATCCAGCAATAGCATCTCTACAGGAACACTGATGATTTATTCATAAAGAATGGTATAACTTTACGACTTTTAATGACTTGCATAATTCAATTCCTTAGTGAATTCTGGTGGTATTAAATTACATAAATGACCCTATGCCATATTAATAAAGAATTTCACGTTATTCCTAAATATTCCCAATATTTTGATAACCACCTGTGTATATATATATATATATATATATATATATATATATGTGTGTGTGTGTGTGTGTGTGTGTGTGTGTGTGTGTGTGTGCGTGTGTGGGGGGGGGGGGGTTGCGTGTGGTGTAAAACATGGAACATGTTTCTTCCTCTCAATATTCGTAATACAAATGACTACATTACTTTACAGGCCCAAGAAAATATTTTCTTGTGTTTAACCTGTAATAAACGCCCTCATATAAATCATACCTCCCAAATCACGCTCCTGTGTGTGGGAAAATAGTCTATTTATCCAACAATTCCTGGCCTCGGAAGCCGATATTTCGGGGAGAATAACTTGCTGAACTTGTATATTCCTCTTTTCTTCTCTCCCGTAATGGGGAAAAAAACAGTATTCTAGGAACCGGTAACAGACACGTGCGACTTTCATTGTGTTCTGTTTCTCGTGCACTGAGTATCTCGTCAGGTAATGATTAGATGGCATAAGGCAAAATATTCCAGTTCCATTCTACCGCGAAAGAATATCTCAAAATAAGACGATTCTTTTTTATTTCTGGGAGAATAAGGAATACTCATAAAGGATTCTATAAAAGTATCGTACTTTATGTTATAGCATGGCAACAATCTCTTTGAAATGTAATTTTCTTTTCGTTGGTTTCTCTGTGATGAAACAGAAAGAGGAGATGGATATATATTTCAAAGATTTTTTAATAGCAAAAAACTCCGAGATTTGTGAAAAACTTCAAGTGTGCAAAAATATTTCATGAGAGTTTCAACCATAAATGAAGTATTGCACCCTTATGTTGATAAAAACTCAGTATCTCATATATGTAACAAAAATGAAAAATATATTATCTATATAGTGATATATATGTATATATGTGCGTGTGTGTGTGTGTGTATGTATGTATATGTATATGTAATATATTAAATATTATGCCCTCCATTCTAGCATTTTAACTCCCTTTCCTAAATGAAATCCCCAGTAATATTAATTTATCGCTTTAAAAACCTTTAACCACAGAACTTTCCATGAATCGCATGCCTTTGTATTTCTACACGTGTATTCGGGAGTGGGTTAGCATCGTGAGCCCCAAAATCTGCTAACCCTACAAATAATAGTCACATTCTACCTCGCCCTCGCGTTTAATGTTGAAAGATGATATTGCTTCCAAGTCGTTCTTCTGGAATGAACGGATGTACTTTTGTCACTCTAACAAACGATTTGACCCGACCGCTTCCAAATCTTATATTTAGCCCGTCTGCACACGGAGCAACTCAAAAGAAACTGATAACTGACTCAAATCACAAACCAGTCCGTGATGAGTCGCAACCTATGTAATTGAATGGAGCCACGAACACGGCGCAACTGGTTACAAACCCGTCCGACGGGTTTGTAACCAGTTGCGCCGTGTGCGTGGCTCCATTCAATTACATAGGTTGCGACTCATCACGGACTGGTTTGTGATTTGAGTCAGTTATCAGTTTCTTTTGAGTTGCCCCGTGTGCAGACGGCCTTAATCCTTTCAGGCTGAGTTTAGTTCTAGCCATGTAAATATGAGCTAGTTTTCCCTTTCAGGTTATAATTTAAGGACGTGATGTAATGGGTATATTACATATATATATATATATATATATATATATATATATATATATATATATATATATATATATATATATATATACGAGGGTTGGGGTATAAGTCATGGCAACTATTTTTTTTCTTGTAGATATGTGAACGGATCACAAACGTATATGTGTCGTGTGGAAGTTCTGCAGGCATAGTGTGTATGCAGAACAACAGATGGCTCTGTGATAGCTGGTAGTAGCGCAGCGAGGGCTCTGAAATCAGTCAGTTGGTGAGTGTCGTGCGAGATGGAAGTAACCCGTGTTGAGCAGCGCGCTTACATCAAAATAGCCGTTCTCCGAGGGAGAAATGCGATGAAATCTCACAGTCAATTAGTAGAAGCCCTTGGGAATAATGCTGTACCATATCGTACAGTAGCACGGGCAGGGGAATACATTGAGGGTCTTTAGGCCCAGGTTTGTCATGTCAACTTTATGTGTACTGTGTTATCATTCTTTTGCACGGTGAAGGCCATATTGCCCTGTATACTACCGTAATAAATTAGTGTGTTACGATATTTCAGTGCTATTCATTGTCCACACATGTAGTTAAGACCTTGTCCTTTCGTCTGTATATGTCACATTTTCCAACTGGACTGGTATCTTCAAGAAAAAAAAATAGTTGCCATGACTTATACCCCGACCCTCGTATATAAATATTAAGATCATTTAATAAATCGTAAAAGAGTCAAAATAACTTTAGGGTCTGCAGATATTTGCTTGTCATATTAGCCTAAAACATATTCATAGAGCGTACAAAATATTTGCATAATACCATGCGTGATTTTTATACCGCAAATCTAGTCCGCAGAAGAAAAAAAAAGAAAAATGGTTTCGTGTAGAAAACATTTTTATTCCTCGAAATATCCATCTCAGGAAAAGAATGCGAAACCTTTCTAGCGTTGCTATGATTGATGTTTTTTTAAAAGAGAAAGGAACACCAATTCATAGTACAGTGGGCTGGCTGTGTTCCAGAATTTCTTTCTCCCACTAGGCCTACTTGTTCGCCTTAGTTATGGTACTTATACCGTTCCAAACAGGAGCGGATAGGAAGTAAACAAGAATGCTATTTTCTAAGTTTCTATTAATATTTTATGAAGTCCGCCGTCAGTTTTAAATAAATTTTGCTCTATTTAAACTTCTTTTGGGTACTGTTTTGTATTTTAACTACTAATATATTGCACAGCTTCTAAAAATTGGACGGAGAACCATAATCATTATATGTTTTATTTTCCAATGCGGCAGTCATTTATACTTATGACATCCATCGATACACATGTGATAAAAAGCTATTTTTCCTATGTGGTAGGAATTTATCCTACAAAGATTGGTCTATAAATACTAAAATGCGTTGGAAACTGTTCTTTTCCAACATACAGCAGTAAAGTTTATTTCTTTCGGCAAAGAAGATTATTTTTCCTATGCGGCAGGAATTTACCCTTTAAACATCCACCTATACATACATACAGCTGTATCTAGGATAATAACACTTTCCAACATACGGCACTAGACGTTATTTATTTCGGCAAAAAAGATTATATTTCCTATGCGGTAGGAATTTACCCTTTAAACATCCACCTATACATACATACAGCTGTATCTAGGATAATAACACTTTCCAACATACGGCACTAGACGTTATTTATTTCGGCAAAAAAGATTATATTTCCTATGCGGTAGGAATTTACCCTTTAAACATCCACCTATACATACATACAGCTGTATCTAGGATAATAACACTTTCCAACATACGGCACTAGACGTTATTTATTTCGACAATAAAGATTATTTTTCCTATGCGGTAGGAATTTACCCTTTAAACATCCACCTATACATACATACAGATGTATCTAGGATAATAACATTTTCCAACATACGGCTCTAGACGTTATTTATTTCGGCAAAAAATATTATTTTTCCTATGCGGTAGGAATTTACCCTTTAAACATCCACCTATACATACATACAGCAGTATCTAGGATAATAACACTTTCCAACATACAGCACTAGACGTTATTTATTTCGGCAAAAATAGTTATTTTTCCTATGCGGTAGAAATTTACCTTGTAAGCATCCTCCTATACACGCATTTTTTTCGGCAAAAAGGTTTTTTTCCCTATACGGTAGGAATTTACCCCACAAACATCCGTCTATTCATACATACCGTGGTATGTTGGAAAATGTGTTTGAAAATTAACACATCCAACATACAGCAGTATGTAACACTTTCCAACATACACAAGTTTAAAAGTAACACTTTCCAACTTTTCATTATAAGTAACACTTTCCAACATATAGCAGTAAAAGTTATTTTTTTCCAGAAAAAAAATTATTTTTCTATGCGGTAGGAATTTATCCTATAATCATCATCCTGTAAATACATACTGCTGTTTGTTGTAAAATAACACTTTCCAACATACAGCAGTAAAGGTTATTTTTTTCTCGAATAAAGAGTATTTTTCTATTCGGTAGGAATTTACCCTATAATCACCCTCCTATACATACATACTGCTGCATGTTGGAAAATAACACTTTCAAACATACTGAAGTAAAGGTTATTTTTTTTTTCTGGAAAAAAAGATTATTTTTCTATGCGCTAGGAATTCACCCTATAATCATCCGCCTATACTTACATACTGCTGTATGTTGAAAAATAATACCTTCCAACATATAGCAGTAAAGGTTATTTTTTCGAGAAAAGAAATAATTTTTCCTATGCGGTAGGCATTTACCCTGTACATTTCTGTCTATACATACTGCTATATGTTGGAAAGTGTTATTTTCCAACATACAGTAATAGAATTTAATTTTGCGGCAAAAAATGTTATTTTTCCCTACGCGGTAGGAATTAGCCCTGCAAACATCTTCCTATACATACTGCCTTCCTTCTTCGAAAGAAAAAAAAACTGAATTATCTCAAAATCTAACCAGTTCTATTACAGAAATTCAAGCGATGCCATACATTAAATCACCTACCGCTTAAAATTCGATTAAACCATAAAACACTTTTACACCGTAGCAGTAATCCAGTTTCTCAGTTTATGATCTCCAGCATTTTTCTTTATGACTAGGTCCTTAGATTTTGTCTTCCAGTGTTGTAAGATTATATTATCACTATGGACGTTAATTTCTTCCATCATTCGTTGAGATAACACCGCATCTCTGTCAGCGATTTTATAACATACTTAAATAACGTTTTGTGATTACCTTCACTAATCTTTCTTAAAGGAGATGTTGAAAGCGAATTGAAAAAAAATGTTTCAAAATTGCTTGATTTCGAAACAAAAGCTTATTTCTTAAAAGAGGATTATAATTCGATTCTTTCTATATTTGGCCATAAGTAAAAATTATGTGAGAAAGGAATTAGTGTATCCTAAACTGAAGCAATAATATTTCATCCCCAGAATAGCTTAATAATATCCATATATTCTCTTTCAATGCACTTAATTATGTAAAAATATTATTTTTAATAACAATCGTTTCAATTCTACACTAAACTTCAAACAGCAGAAATTGTAGTAATGAGATTACTTTATATTTTCATGCTTAAAGGTGTCCAGGACACACAATTGTTCAAATTTCCAAAAAAAATTTATTGCATTAAATTAATTTTTTTTTGTTCTTTTACGCTTAAAATGACGTTTAAATCATGTTTCTATCTTAATTAGAACAGGATAAATTATTTTTTTTGCAACATTCTAATGGTAGCCAATCGTTGTTTAAACCTGTAAGAGCGTTTTTCTGCATGATGGGTTTTTTCACCATTTCTCGTCTTTAAATTGTTATAAGTCAAGAACCGTTAAAGATAAATGGTTGAAACTTGGAACATGTCTTTTTCAACTATTTAACTTTGACTATTTAACTATTCAGCAAATTTGAAAAAAATATTTACTTTTGAAAATATGATTTTTTAAAAATAAGTTACATAATTTTTTTTGTAATTTTTAATCTAAATATTTTTAATTTCTTTAAAAATTAATATTTCAAAAAATGCTGAATCAAAATTAAAACTTATATATTATTGATTAATTAAATGAAAAAATTTTGAAATTCGACAAATAATATTTCGAGTTATAAAGATTTTAAATTACCCCACTTTTATTAAAAATTTTAAATTTCAAAATTTTTAAAAAACTTTTTGAGAAATTTTATGATGTGATTTTGTTTACAAATTATATGGTTGGCCATCACAAAAAAATTCAAAATTTCAACTCAATAAATAAAAAGATTTTTTAAATGTGTCGGGACCCCCTTAATTTAAAAAGCCCGGACATACAGCTAAACACCGTTTTTAAACAGTATGCTGCATTTTAGAGAGGATAAATAAAAAAGGTGCAGAAAATTGTTACCTCAGTTTGCTCTGGATTTTATATCATCTAACGAGATTCATCAATGTCAGTAAACACACTGCTCTAAATTTACTTTACTTGGCTATTTATTCTTTTGCTCCAATCGCTAAGTAACCAATCGTAATTCAATTACAATACCATATCACTACTTTTTCGTAAATGAAATCTATTTACCTAGACTATTGTCTAAAAGATAAAATTGTTACGTATTTTCTAGGACACTAATTTAAGTTCCCTTTTACTAAAGTTTCAATCTTGATACTACGGTCTGATGCCATACAAATCATCTTTATATGAGTATTTAAACTTTTACTATATATATGGATATATATATATATATATATATATATATATATGGTCATGGGTGTCGCGAGAATTTTTATTTTTTTTTTGGGGGGGGGAGGGATAAAAAATTTATTAGTAGGCCTCACCTAAAATAAGTATTAAGTTGAATAATGACTCTCATGCCCGACAGATTGTGGCATAGATCGATGCACTTGTTCCTGAGCATGTATTAGTTACTCTCACTCCCACAAATGTTTGGCATGATATTAAATATTTGTGCTCTAAGCGTCAGTTGCAAGTCTCACATCAATGAAATAAAAGTTTTTTGAAATTCAATTTAGAGTCCTCAAGTGTAATACTATAGAAAATCTCATGTTTATTTTGGAAATGTATTAATATATTATGTTGTGTTGAGTTGTTTGTTAATTATCTTTAAATAAATATATAAAATCAGTAATGGAGTAAGTATTTATTTGAAATTTAATTTTGCATGTTCCTGACATACATTATTTAATACAGTCAAACCAGTTTTTGTGCGGTAGATAGGGACTGCACAAAAAACCGCACCCCAAAAAAATATTCAGAAACTTCATAAATAGCTATAACAAATAATTTTTCACAACATATTAAAGAAACTTTTTTTATACGGTGGAGAGAGACCGCATAAAAGAAGTCTCACTTAGAAAATATGTCAAAGCTTCACGAAATAGCGAGAAAGTGCTTTCCAAAAAAAAATAAATAATTAAATTTCACATGGAAATGTTTTAAAAAATTTAATCTCTCATTTTAAACATGGAAAAATTTTCAAAATTGACATAATTCGATAGTACTCGTCGTAGTCCAAAACGCGAATATTCTTCTGATGATAAGGTTCGTAATAGCTTTCGTCACTTGAAGATAACGTTTTGGAGTTGATTTATTTTTTGTTACCATGTAGTCGATGATAAGTTTTTGCGACGACGGTCGTTTGATCAGCTGCTTGTGAACATCGCGACAGACAGATATACACGATCGAAGCTCTTTTTAGAATTTCAAATAAATTATTTCAGATATACAGGGTGTCCGGGCTAAAGGTATCCAAAAGTTATAGCTCATTTTTACGAAACTACCCTTTAGAGATAAAAAAAATATTTAAATATAAAGAACATCTCACCAAATTTTAATATCAATCATAGATTTCAATCATACTATCATATATTTTGATGTGTGCACTTTTTGTAGCATGACAAACGTCTACATGGTAATCCATTTCTCTCTAAGTATTCCGTAGCATATCAGGAGTGATATTACACGAATTGGTTGTATGATACGCTTCTTCATCTCATCCACAGTTTCAATTTTTCAATTCCTACTATTAGTTCACACTCTCTCTATATATATCTTGTTCAAATTTTCAATCGTTAATAAAAGTACTTTTTATTCATCCACTAAAGTTCAAATACATTTTTTTAAACTTGTAGTGGATGACACTTGATGTTAATACAGTGTTTTCAAATATTAATTCATTAATTAAATTTAATTAATCAATTTTAGTTTTAGACCTAGAGCGTCTCTTGCTCTTGAATAGTAATTTCCCTCTTGTTACTGTGTAAACGGTAGCACTGCGGTATCGCGGGCTTCTCCCGTCCTGTAGGTTGCGAGATCGAATCCCCAACCTGACAAACTTTTCTCTCTCTTTCCCCCCTCCTAATCTCACACACTAGGCAAGGTTCTGGCCTTTTGTTTCAATTCCTACTATTAGTTCACACTCAAATTTTTCTTTGTTGACCTAAGTAGGAATTGACTTTAAATTTTTTTTTATATATTACTTGTTTATTCTTGACTTAAAACACTTTCGTAATCACCGGCACAATGACTTAGACCACTTCATAACCATGGGCACATATATGAAAGAATTAAATGTAATTTATAGACTATGATGGTATGATAATCGATATATTTTTACGCTTTTTAATTCTGTGTAAACTATTAATGTATTTGTTGCAATATATAATTTTTTTATATATATATTACTTGTTTGTTTATACACAACGGATTTAAGGAATCCCCAAGCAAAAAAGTCTAATAACGCCTGATATGCTACGATACACTGGGAGAGAACTGGACTACCATTTAGACGTTAGTCGTGCTACAAAAGGTGCACACATCGAAATCTATGATACCATGATCAAAATCTCACAAAGTTTTAATACCAATCATAGATTTCAATCATAGCATCATATATTTCGATGTGTGCACTTTTTGTAGCACGACAAACGTCTAAATAGTAATCCATTTCTCTCCAAGTGTTTCGTAGCGTATCAGGAGTTATTGAGAGAATGATACGCCTCCACTCATCCACAGTTTCGATTTTATGTTTAAAAGCAACGGATATAATGAATCACCAAGAAAAAAGCTCTAATAACTCATGATATGCCACGAAACACTTGGACAGAACTGGATTACCATTTCGTCGTTAGTCGTTCTACAAAAGGTGCACACCTCGAAATCTATGACGCTATGATCGAAATCTATGATTGATATTAAAACTTGGTGAGATGTTCTTCCTATTTAAATTAATATTTTTTAATTTTAATGGGTAGTTCCGTAAAAATAAGTCATATTTTTTGGATACCATTAGCCTAGACACCCTGTATAATTTCAAACTTTTTCGATACATATTCATATACCGCATAAAAAAATGAGAATAATTTTATAACAGACTGTAAACTTTTTTGCCATCTGCAAGTGAATTTCCTTTTAAACAGAAAAATACTAAATGTACAATTAGTTGATCAGTATACTTCATGCCGTTTTACCAATTCAATCTAAGAAAGAACTGCACTAAAATTAAATCCATGGTTTTGATTCGTAATAAGCGATTAATATGTGGAAGCACGCGTAATTCCCAGTGCGTTGTAAAATCTCTCTCTTTTGAGAGTATCTTGGAATACATTTCAATTAAATTAGTCAGTTTCGTGCTTTAATTTGATTTCTTTAAAGTTCAAATTTCAAAGTAAAGATGCAGTTAAAAATGCCAGTATATGTGTTGCTACTTAAATTGGGTTGAATAAAGTTATGGAGAATTAGCACTTCTACCCTACCTTGGGTGTATATAACTTGAATTGGCACACTAATGAATTAGATTCAAACACAGTTGTAATTTAATTAAAATATTTATTTCAAAGTGACACATATTACTTTGCTTTTCAACATAAGCATGCATACTACTAGTACGAGATATATATTCATGCAAGGCATATTATTTCAGTATAGACACGTTGCAAAGAAATACAGTTTGAAATACTCACAATGCTTGAAAAGTCAACCAGCAGTGCTGCCACGTAAACTCTGGGCCTAACAAGAACTCCCACAGGTTAGCATCAACCTAGCTCCTCCCTTAACCTTTTCCTTACGGGGTGGGATAGCATGTATCCCATGAATACGGGCCCAAGAATGAATCTCTCTCCCTCTCTCTTTCTCTTTATTTATATATATATATATATATATATATATATATATATATATATATATATATATATATATATATATATATAAATATATATATATTATATATATATATATATATATATATATATATATAATATATAAATATATATATAT
The DNA here is from genome assembly GCA_907164885.2 of Dolomedes plantarius. NCBI lineage: Eukaryota > Metazoa > Arthropoda > Arachnida > Araneae > Dolomedidae > Dolomedes > Dolomedes plantarius. Next base: position 39,051,829 of record OU015490.1, on the reverse strand, counting down.
ATATTATATATATATATATATATATATATATATATATATATATAATATATATATATATATATATATATATATATATATATATATATATATATATATATATATATATAATATATATATATATATATATATATATATATATACATACATACATATATATATATATATATATATATTTATATATATATATATATATATATATATATATATATATGTATGTATGTATATATATATATATATTATATATATATATATATTATATATATATATATATATATATATATATATATATAACCCTCTTAATGGCCGCTCTTACAAAGGGGGTGTTTGAAATTTCCCGTTCTAAAGAGGGAATTAGAAAAATGGGCCCCGTAAGCAAAAGGTTAACACACTTCGTTCCACTTCCTTCGACACTTCCTCACACTTCGACTCTTTAATCTATCTGCTTGGTATTTATACTAACCGCGTATGCCAAAATTAGCATATCTCAAGCGGCTTCTTTAATTTATTCACTTAAAAGTTCGATTCTTGTGAATCGAATCTTATGTAAACCTTATAAAGTTAAGGTTGGTCCAGGACACAAAATTGTTCAAATTTTCGAAAAAAATTTTATTGCATTAAATTTTTTTTGTTCTTTTGCGCTTAAAATGACGTTTAAATCATGTTTCTATCTTTATTAGAACAGGATAAATTATTATTATTTTTTTTGCAACATTCTAATAGTAGCTAAACGTTGTTTAAACCTGTAAGTGCGTTTTTCTGCATGATGGTTTTTTTTCCCTATTTCTCGTTTTTAAGTTGTTATAAGTCAAGAACCGTTAAAGATAAATGGTTTATACTTGTAACATGTCTTTTGCAACTATTTTACTTTAATTTTGATTCAGAAAATTTGAAAAAAATATTTACTTTTAAAAATATGATTTTAAAAAAATAAGTTACATAATTTATTTCGTAATTTTTAATCTAAATATTTTTAATTTTTTTTAAAATTAACACTTTAAAAAATGGTGAATCAGAATTTAAACTTAAATATTTTTTTTATTTAAATGAAAAAATTTTTAAATTCGACAAATAATATTTAGAGTTATAACGATTTTAAATTACCCCACTTTTATTAAAAAAATTTTAATTTTTAATTTTTTTAAAACTTTTTGAGAAGTTTTATGATGTGATTTTTTTTACAAATTATATGGTTAACCATCACAAAAAAATTCAAAATATTAACTCAATAAATAAAAAAAATTTCAAAATGTGCCCCGGACCCCCTTAAAGGGAGTATAAATTTGAAAGAAAAAACGAACGTAATTTCTCCCATAATTTTAAAAACAATTGAGCAAAATCTTACTGTGTTTGTAAACGTTATCACTGACAGTAGAGATTTCCTTTTTTATAAACAACTATCTTTCAAATGCCTCAGATTGCATTGTGAGATACAAACATTAAGGAATTCACTTAAAACTACGACACCCCCCCCCCCCCCAAAAAAAAAATAAATAAATAAATAAATAAATAAATAAAAAATCTTAAGACCTGATAATGATGCAAATTTGGGGATTACATTTATAATTCTAAAATCTCTTCTGAAAAACTTCGCAAAGACATAAATCCATGTTTTTTTGCGTGTAGTGTAGCTCTTCAATTTCCGCACAACCTATCAGTGCAGGGCTATATTCAGACTGAAAATGCGTTACTTTACAAAGCAATCCACGTGCTCTGAAAACCAACAATGTTTTACGTGCTGATAACAGCTGTAGAGGAAATAGTTTACCTCCAGGTCACGTGGGACCATCCTTCATTTATTCATTCTACTTCGTTTTATTGCGTGCATGCGTTATATTTGACAGAACCTGCATTAGCGCCCAGATCATGCTTGGCCAACTTATTTAGAAACTTTCGTGCTTCTCAAAATCTGTAAATGACTCGGGACTAGTGTGATGCCCAAAATAACAGGGACACTTTGCGAAATAAATCTATTAAGGGGCGTCAATGTGAGTGGAATGAGAAAGAAGGTTAAAGAGTTGTAACTCAGAATTTACGATTAAAGCAAGCAAATTTTGCTTAATTTGCAAATTTTTACGAATGTAAAAGTACGCATTAGTAAATTTACCATGAATGGAAGGCATACGTTTCTCGAGAAAATACCAATTTTATATTTGTTGCTCTTTGCCAACATATCCATTAAGATACATATCCATTAAGTATATATCCATTAAGATATGCGTCCATATCCATTAAGATATGCGTCCTTAATCCGGGAGAATCGTAGGTCACTTTCAATGAGGTCACCGCATAGGTGAACTAACATCACCCCCTGGTGTCACCTTCATTTTGACCAAGCATCCCTAGGGGTGACATCTGAGTTGGACCATACCTTCTCACACCCTCTATGACCTCATAGAAGGACTTATCGGTCTACAGATTTAATGTGCCTCTATCCGGCCTTAGCACGACGGTTTGGCGTCTTGGTATTCCTGCGTATTTAATCTTTAGCTTACAGGGAACATTTTCCCCAATTCCCTCTTTAGAACAGGAAATTTCCTATCCCCCTTGTAAGAACACGTATATTATATATATATATATATATATATTTTTTTTTTTTAACCTATGGCTTTATTTGGAAAATTAATCCATATTTACAGGCAACACAAACAGCAAAGAACTAAGCATTGAACAGATGCATAAAGCACAACAGTAAACAAAGTAAGGTAAAAGGTGTTAAAAGTTCATAGAAAGTTCATCATATCTCTAGCGTCCCAGTATAATTTGGTAAAGTTCTCACTTTTCTGGGCTTCCGTATCAAGTCCTGAGCATGTAAGTAAATGATCTGCATTCATATTGCCAGCCCTGCAGACCTGGCATTCACTTTTGGGTAGGATGCCAATTCGGTTTAAATGTTCTGCTAGACAGTCGTGGCCTGTTTTAAGTCTGAAATGTGTCACTGCTTCTGTACGGGATTTATGACTATAGTCTTTCCAGCTGTCCTGGATCTCTTCCCAACGTTTCCCTTTAGATAGGAAGTTCTGTTCTGTCTTAAGTTTTAAAGAGATTTTGTTGTAGATGTTTTTCTTTATTGATATATATATATATATATATCCCCTTTGTATATTATATACATATATATATGACATAACATGTCTTGTAGAAACAGCTGGAAAAGCAGACACATAAAATAATGAGAATAATTTTATAACAGACTATAAACCTTTTTGCCATCTGTAAGTTAATTTCCTTTTAAACAGAAAAATACTAAATGTATAATTAGTTTATCAGTATACTTCATGTCGTTTTACCTATCCAATCTAAGAAAGAACTACGGTAAAATTAAATTCATGGTTTTTATTCGTAATCAGCAATTAAAATGTGGTAGCATGCGTAACAGCTGTGGAATCATTGTGGAAGCATTGGAACAGCTGGAAAGGAGTTCGTTATTGGGACGCAGTAAATAGGCAATTTCGTTATTAAAGTTTTATTGTCGTTCATATGCAGTTCTCCATAGGGAGGAAGCTAGACCGAGTGACATATGAAATGTACAAACACTATCAGAAAAAGGGCCGGCATTCAGCAGTGTTCACATTTTTATATCGGGAAAATGCAGAAGAGATTATGCAAATGTTATTCCCTATGACGTTATGTTACGTGATGGACTAGGGCGTGTCCAATGATTCTTATCGGTTCAGTCTCCGTAGATAGTGGTTGTCTAAAGTCTGTAAGGATCTTTCTCTGTCTATAGGGGAATGAAGGGATTAAGTACTGCAGTCTTTATGAGCTAGTACATCATGAGCGCTGGCGAATATAGACACTTTGCTAGATTATATGAGTCTATATATATAAAACAGTTCCGTAACTGACTGACTCATAAGGCGCAAACAAAACCACTGGACCTAAAGGGCTAAAATTTTGCATGACGATTCTTCTTATATGGAAGGGATGCACTAAGAAAGATTTTTGAAAAATTCTTCTTAGATTTTTTAAAAATTAAATTTTTAATCTATTTTTTGTAACATTCTTTAATGTTTGCATTTAAAATAATAATTTGAGGGTTATAAAATTTATATCACGAGAAATATCATAAAAATTCCTTTCAAATGAAATCTTTTTCGAATCTTTACGAATTTTAATATAATTATTTCGAATATATAATTATTTCGAATTTTTCTGAATTTTGGCGAATTTTTAAAGATTAATTTTTAGAATTTAATTTATTAAATGCTGATCACGAGGTTCTTTCTTTCTTTGTGTGATACTTTAAATTAATTTTGCCTAATGTGCATAACAATGAAATAAATCGGCAAAAAAATATTAAAATACAGTAATAGGTGAAATTTAACCACTATACTAATTGAGATGGAAGTTTTTAAAGAATTTAATTCAAATTAGTATGGTTTATAAATTTTTTTTTCATTTGAAATCTCCTCATGCACCACAAGGTATAACATGAGGCTTACAGAAGTAAGTGAAAAACACAAAACAAGAAAAAATTAAACATTTAAATTACAAACAAAATTTTGCAAGACAGCAAGACTTTCAACACTCTTAACGAGATCAGAAAGAACAGGAGGCCAACAAATGGACAGACGTCTCAAGTCCGCTTTTAATATAGCTCGGGCACTCGCATGTAATTTGCAGTGAAAAAGAAAATGTTCAACATCTTCATCAGCATCACCGCAAGCACAAAGTCCACTAGTCGCCAAATTAAAACGAAGCAAATAGCTCTTGAAAGTTTATGAATATTAAACATACAAATTAATTGCATACATTGACCATTGTATTTAATTTGAATGTACTCCGTAGCGAAGAACTGGTATTCATCTAGTCGATTTATAAAGTGATATCATCAATAGAGTGATATCATAGTTTTGCGGAAAATTCGTAGTGATATCAAAAACATATCAAAGATTCGGAAAGAAATATTACGGATTGCATACATAAATTAAATTAATAAAATTGAAAAGAAATTGTAGTATTGCATTTTGAAAATACAATAAAACCGAATTATCCGCATTTTTTGATTATCCGTGCTTCTCCTCCCCTCCGTTAATCCAGATAATCGGGAGTACACTGTAGTTTGGATAATGCAGTGTGGAACTGAAGAAGTATTTATCACGTATTTGTCATCCAAAGTTTACTGTAACTCCACGCATCTATTTATGAAAAAGTATATTAAGCTAGCAGTCAACCTATATTATTTTATTGATATCAACAATTATTCCGCTAATTTTGCTTATGTGGAGAGTGGTTTTAAAAAAAATAAACTACACATTGCTTTCCAATTTTTTTCTTCATGGTGGATGAAAGTGTATAAACGCATTCACTTTTACACAACATTTCTTTGTATGATATTATACCAAACAGTCACCAAAAAATTATTTTACAAACATTTCCATTTAAATAACTAGTAAATATCATTAACAGAAACGAAATACTATTTTCCTAAACATTTTTTTAAATGTCTAATTATCAAGTTTAACTTACGAATTACGCTGCACTAATTATTCATCCCAGAGGCTGCTATAAAACACCCCCCGAAATGAGAATTTTTTTTCCAGGTATAAAGAGCTTTATTATGTTTTCACGTCATTTCCTAAAGGTCCTAATCAAATCCAAGAAAGAACTGCACCGAAAACTAAAATCATGATTTTTATTCGTAATGAGCATTTAAAATGTGGAAGCACGCATAATTCCCAACGTGATGGTAAAGTCTCTCTTTTGAGAGTAACTGGGAAATACCTTTCAATTGAATTAAGCAGCTTCGTGCTTTAATTTGATTTCTTTTAAGGCTGGAATTTCAAAGTAAAGAAGCAGTTAAGACTGCCAGCACATGTATTGTCACTTTAATTGGGAGGAATAAAATTAAAGGCAGCATAAATTTGGAAGAAAAAGCGAACTTCATTTTTCTTTTAAATGCCCGACTAAGTACTATTTCTTTCGAATTTTTATTATTTTGCCATGCATAAAATCTTATAGAAAATAATTTGTAATGCTTCAAAATTAATTATTTATTTGATATGTTTATTGCTAAAACTTTAATAAATCGAATGGTATTCAATCCTGCTCACTATTGGCATTCAATCATGCCCTAAATTGGTATTCAGTCATGTTCTCTATTGGCAGTCAGTCATGTTCTCTATTGGTATTCAATCCTGCTCTCTATTGGTATTCAATCATTCTCTCTATTGGTATTCAGTCATGCTCTTTATTGGTATTATGTCATGCTCTCTATTGGTATTCAATCCTGCTCTCTATTGGTACTCAATCATGCTCTCTATTGGTATTCAGTCATGCTCTCTATTGGTATTCAGTCATGCTCTCTATTGGTATTCAATCATGCTTCTTATTTCGTACAACAAGCTGATAACTGGAGTTTCATATATTAGCTAGAAACATGTTCGTGCCTATGACTATATTCTGAGAATTCTCAATTTAAGTATTACTGGTGACTATTTTAATTTCCGGTGTTTACAGTGTTTTCAGTCGCAGGAAAGAATAGTTACCAAGTGATTTCTTCTAATCTCTGTAACGTCTAAGTACAGTCTAATCACTAAATTAAGAACAGGTGTTCATAAATAAAGAACATAAAGCATTTTAAAATATTTACTTCCATTACTAACCATTTTCTAGATATTAGATAAATTACTACCTCAAATATTTACGTCTAAAGAAATTTTCAGTAATGCATGTTTGTAATGTTTGCACGTGCTGTAATAACGACACGCTGTGTAACTTTTTTCTTTCTTTAGCTATGAATAGTCTGACCTGAAAAGGGATCATTATCCGATAACCTTGTAATGGCCGTCTGCAGGGTGAAAGATCAAAATTGCATCTCCTAACCTCAGAGTCGAAATTCCACTCTCTGCACCACCCCGGCGATGTGACGAAGTATTAATTCCAATAACTTCAACTCGCATATTCCCCTTTTCTCTTTTTTAGGGGCAAAATAATATTTTTGTCTCGATATATCTCTAATTTATCTTCTTTATTGATTATTAGTGATGGTCATTTTGTTATACGATCAATTTTTTGCCATACAGCTTACAGAAAACATGTGAAGAACGCAAAACCGGAACATACAACTTCTTGACGTCCACAATAAAACACGACAAAATAAACAAATATGAATAAATAAATATTTTTTTAAATTTTTTTTATTGTGGGATTTGAGCAGCTGTGTGTTTCTGTTTTTGCCGTACGTTTGACTAACGAATCACAAACTTTCTTTCCAATGTACGTGTGGCAAGTATTGTGACCCAAAAGGGAGGGGGGGAGGAAGAAGTGATTTATCTGTACCGTGATTCGGTAATCTACAGAAAAACAACATTTCAACCGACTAATGATCGATGACTTTCTTCCAAGGACTTTTTGTCCTAAGTTACCCTGAATGCGAGGAAAACATACTTTAAATGATTTTCCTAGAGAATTATCTTTCTTCATTTCTCTCTAACCTAACGTCGCAGGGTGGTGAAGGAATTGAATTCAATAATTACAAGATAAAAAGACTTTTTAGATACCATGTTTTTAAATTTTCTGTTGAATCGTATAAACTTGACAATTTTATGTATTAATAAATACTTTAAAAAAATTTTTTGCTGAATTATCCCATCAACTTGAAAGAAAATGAAGTTAATTGGAAGTTAACTTGCATTTGACTAGTTCCCTTTCCGGCCGACAGATGGCTGCAACAGTCTACAAAACAACATTAACTAAAAATAACTGAAAATTAATTTAATTCTGCTTAAAGATGGCTAAATGTATTAAAAAATGCATTGTCATCGTGTTCGGAGCTATTCTAAAAGTTTCAAATATCTAGCTAGTCGGGAAGTTAGTTAAAAATCGATTGAAAGATTTTGTACTAGACAAACACACACACAAACAAACACACAAGAAAGCAAGTTAATAAAAAACATGGTAATAAATACAGTACACATTTAATTTTATTTCATTAATCATTTTTTCCTACGGTCGAGTGTTACCGTAATGTTTAATTTCTCGTATTATGAAATAACACTCCTCGTTGAATATTTACCTAATTTTTGTTAATAAAAAGGGATTGTATCTCCTTCGACAAAGTCATTTGACAAAATCGAAACAAATGTTAGTATGCTGATTTCCGAAAGTGGTCATAAAATATGACAGAAAAGACAGGAGATCTGAGTTTAAGTATCAAGAAATACTTATCAAAGGCAACAATATGACTTCCAAGAATTCATTTTTATGTCTCTTTTTTCCTTTTTTTTCCTTTTCAAGAATTTAATATAAATCAGTATTGAAATTCCAAGCTAATGATTAAGATTAAATACACTTTAGTAAAATTTCGAAATGATGGAAATCTGATGAAATACCATTGATGCTTCGCATAAGAAATTTGCTGTTATCGAATTGTTTGTTGAGGTAACCAAAATTTCTAAATCATTAAGGAACTTCTACTGATATTTAAAATAAGAAAATAGGAATTTACAAGTAGCAACATTTGTCCGTCTAAAACAAGTTTGTTACAATGAATTGATATTTCAAATTAATATAATAAGTTTAAAATGACCCTATAGCACCTAACCTAAAGGACTTTTTCAACTTTGATTAATAAGGAAAATAGATGCCAACATAAATACCAAATTCAGATATACGTAAATTAATAGTTAAAAACGTTATGATAACATTTATTCACAATTTGAAACATGATAGTAGACATACAGAAATAACTTCCTTTTCATTAATTAAATATATTTAAAATATTTTTCTTGTCATTAACTGCTTAATAATTGCAGGACATAATGCATACAAAAAAAACTTTTGTTTAGTATATAAAACTTATTCATTTCTTATTCATTGCATAATATAAGATTGCATTACGCAATTTTTTATAGTAAAAAAAACACAAGACAAATTCAAGCACTCGATGTTTAAAAAATCCCTTTGCAGTCCCCTTCCCTAAGGTAACCAATTTAAAATAAATAAATTGAAAATAAGACCCAATAACATCAAATATTTAACGATGAAGGAGCATAATTAAAACTTAAGGGGATTATCTTGTTATTTAATGATTAAAATCTCATTTCGTGTAGCCTAATGTGAAGTGAATCGGAACAGTATATCTTTTTTCCTTCCGCATTTATCCCTATATTTATGTGCAAATAACTCAGAGACGGAGTTAGCAAAGAGTGAAATTGGGGTTTAATCTCACAAAAGATATAAATTGCTGTTCTAGAGAGACATTGTCATTTTTAGAGCTGTAATTAATCTGGGAAGACCTACGCGTCAGAGGCTTTCCTTAAATCTAAGACCTCAGAAAATATAGTAATTAAATTTACTAACTTAACATATCTTGGCTGCTTTGAAGTTTTCTCATATATGGATGATGTAAATGTTATGCTCTGGTATATTGTAGCACAGGTATAACATATGGAAAAAAATCTATGTTAGGTGCAGAGAGAAATAAAGGTTATTTCAAAATATTTTATTCATTTTAACGTGTTAGGCACAATAGAATCTCCATATAGTGTGCTATAATCTATATATATATAAAACAGTTCCGTAACTGACTGACACAAAACGCACAGACCCAACCGCTGGACCTAAAGCGCTGCAATTTTGCATGGCTATTCTTCCTATAGTGTAGGGGTGCAATAAGAAATATTTTTGAAAAATTCTTCTTAGATATTTATATATATATATATATATATATATATATATATATATATATATATATATATAGATAGATAGATAGATAGATAGATAGATAGATAGATAGATACATAACACATACATACATACATATATATATATATATATATATATATATATATACAAAAGAGGTAAGCAACGATAAGTAATCCTATGATAATAACCCGCGGTAGTTTCGTTAGAAGAGACTACCTGAAATTTTTTTAGTTATGCTTAGGTACAGTGATAGTAAATTTCCTGATTATCATTGAAATTATAGCTTAAGGTATCCGAGGACGTTCGAAGGTTTTCCTTTAAAACTGTACTTGCGACAATTTCTGCCTTTTTTTTCGAATGAATAGAGCACCGAAATAAGAAAAAGAAGAAAGATAGACCATGACTGTGTAATTTTTTACAAAATTGAGGATTATGGTGAAAATTAAGCAAATTTTTACATAAATGGCTCTAGCTCAACAAAAAAAAAGTTATGCGTATATCATTGATTTCTTTTTATTATATGTATGTAAGACAGTCGTGAGTGCAAGGACTTGGAAGCTAACAGATATTTTGAAATCTAAAAGAAATACAATCGATTATATGCAATTACATGTAACATTTCAGTAATTTCTGATGAGATGTTTCGTAAATACAGCAATAATCTATATATATAAAACAGTTCCGTAACTGACTCGCTCACTGACTGGCTGACTGACATACAACGCACAGACCAAACCGCTGGACCCGAAGGGCTGAAATTTTGCATGGCGATTCTTATTATAGTGTAGGGGTGCACTAAGAGCGATTTTGAAAAATTCTTCTTAGATTTTTTTAAATTAAATTTTTAAGCTGTTTTTCTAACTTTTTTTAAGTTTGCATTTAAAATAATAATTTGAGGATTATAAAATTTATATCACGAGAAATATCATAAAAATTCCTTTAAAATGAAATCTTTTTCAAATCTTAACCTCAATTTTCTGATTTTTGAAGAATTTTTAACGATTAATTTTTAGAATTTAATTTATTAAATGCTGATCACGTGATTTCTTTTTCTGGTACTTTAAATAAATTTATCGTCACGTCCATAACAATGAAATAGACAAAAAAATATTTTTCCCTTGCTAATGCGGCAGACGATTGAACATTATCCAAAAAAATATTAAAATACAGTAAAAGATATGTTCCTCAAACTGTACTATATTCTTTAGTATGTCCTATTAGATTTACTTTGAATACTTTCTTCTACATTATTTTGCCTATAAAAATATCTCTTACGATTTTTTTATAAATATATATTTTTGCATTTTTTTACATCAATTGTATACATTGATCGTCGTATTTATTATACATATATATATAAAGTTATTTTTATTGGCATTAATTGCATACATTGACCGTTGTATTTAATTTGAATGTACTCTGTAGCGAAGTACGGGTTTTCAGCTAGTTAACAAATAATAGACCTAGAGCCAAATGCTTAGTTCATTACATACTTAATATTATTAAAAGCCTACATGAAAAATTCCATAGGCATATCATAATTATATTTTGAGTTATAGCAGTAGTCGTTTACATTTTTGATAAAAACCAAGAAAACCTAATTTAAAGTTTTCTTTGTATTGAAATTGAAAGCTTTTCCTATTTTTTTAACCACTCAAATTTAATTGCTAGTGATCGTACAGAAAAAGTAAAAACAGTTTTAGAAACAGAAATTTACATTCTTTAACATAAATTTAAAAAAGAAAATCATAATTGTCATCAGAATCGACGTTTTAAACGTAGTCGAATACCTAAATTTCTAACCGCAGAACGTTTTCTAACAAAGAAACATAGTCAATGACGAATATTTAGATTACTCTCCCAACTTCATAATATTATTCAAAAATCTCATAAAGAAATTTACATATATGAATAACTAACTCAATTAAAACACTGAAACCTAATCAACATTTACAGAAACAACTGTTCCCTCTAGAAATCGCCAGCGAAGCAAAACCAGACATTTCCTTTCAACAGATGGAGTTATATTAAAATAACAATAGATCCAGAGAGGCTTGAATATTTAAACATCAGTTATCTAATTAAAGCTAGAAGCCTCTATCATGTTATTTCAATGATTGAAACCTTAATTCATTAGTTTATACCGCTGATGATAGAGGGCTTTGCGAACTTCGTATTTTAAATTCTTAATTTATCCGGATACTTATCCTCAAAGAGTTTGGACAGAGAGTTTGCAGCTTGAGAAGAATGAAAAGTTAATTACTGTTTAGTATTACAAAGTCTTAAGTCAAAACTGAACACTGATGCTATTGTCAGCCTTGAAGTCGTAATTAAGACGTACTCCACAAGAGCTTTGGCTTTAATCACATACTTCAGAAAACGCGATTATTAAATGTCGCTGTATTTATTAAGTGAATGTACATAGAAATGCTGCATTTGTTATACAGAAAGCTTAAATGTACATTCAAAACAGTACAGTACTTAAGTACAGCCTTCAAGTATGTACTGTACTGAACTGTAAAGATTAGTAAAACATACAGTACTTAAGTACTGAACTACTTCAATACCTTTCAGAACTGAATTAAAACAGTACAGTATTGTACTGTATTTTACTGTAAAGGTTAGTAAAATATACTGTATAGTAAAACATTACTGTACAGAAAACTGTATACCATTTATTTATACAGCATAACTGCAAAATAAAACATTACTTTTTTATTGTAAAAAAATTAAATAAACGGTTTTGAACAGTACTGTTCTGTACAATTATGTTGTACTGAACAGTATACTTCAGTACAGTACGGGGAGGAAAAGGAGGAGGATTTCGTCAAAAGGTATTTATTTCAATTTAGTAAGCAATGAAAGTTTATTCAAAGCTGTTTTAGTGAAGAAAAAATTCTTGTTACATATATAACAGAAAATCACCTTTGAAAAGTTCACATAATGTCAACTTGTGTTTGTTCTGAAATTTTTTTTTATGTTTATGCATATTTATGCATTCCATTATTATAATGGTGAACTTAGTTGGTTCCCACGGTTCGATCAAACACATCAAATAAAGAACTTTTCATTTAAAAAATTCAGTCCCAACTTTGCGTGTATAGTTTAATATTTGGCTCATTTATCATAAATTAAATTTAAATAATCTCTAGGGTTTTTAGCTAATAAACTCGATGGTTTTAGGAGAAGTAATTTAATAATATATAGACTACAAATTCGTGCATTTATTACTATATTGTGGAATAATGTAATAATTTAAACTTTAGGAATAATGTATTTTACTTTAAAGTAGTAGTTTTGAAATGGATGCAAAAAAATGTTCAAATGAAAAAAAAATTAACATTAATTTTTCATTATTTTACTAAAACATCTTGTCATTTCCTATATTAAATTCAAATATTAATTCCCTATATTATTTCCTATTTTAATGTCCAATATTAATTTCCTGTTTGTTTTCTTTAAACTGTTTAAGTCTGCTGTGTACCAACCCTATTGGATTCGGTCACCTCAATGTTAACCTATGGAGAATGTTTGTCCATGGATTTCCTGACTTAGATTTAAAGATTTTTTTTAAGAACTATACTCAGTGATAGAGAAAGAAATTTTACACATTTGGGCATTTTTCGTTTTTTTTAAAATTTTTTTAAAGGCAGATAATATTTAAAAATTTAAATTATTCGGGGGAAAAATCTGGTATAGTGTGCTTTAAATGCTCTTAAATTCCTTTGGTGGACGAAATTTCTAAAATGAATACTGCTGCAAGGTGCAGAAAAGTTCGAGCTATCTGAAAGTACTGTTTTTTTTGTGTTATCAGCATTTATGTAGCTTTACATAGCAGATAAATTTTCTTTATAGGTTAACATTGAGTTAATTCAAAAGGGTGGTACACAACAACGTTTATGCAGCCTGTCATTCATTCTATACCTTTGGCAGCCTTTTAGTTCAATACTATCTACAGTATTTGATGAAATGTTTCAAAATAAACTCTTTTGAATTAAGACATATGAAACTATTATTTTTTTGGAAGGAAGTTCTTTTACGCGGCTTACAGTAGAGTGAACTGGCAGAAATTATCACGCAAGGAAAAACGTTATGCCTTCTCCATTTAATCTCGGGGCGAATGTATTCAACTAATTACTTCAAATTGACGTGCTATGGCTGGCACAGTGGTAGAGCGCACTGCTCCTATACTTTGGTCCCCGGTTCGATCCCGGCGGATGCTTTTTATGTAGATAATTCTAAATATTTGAATTTTTTCTTTTAATTCTTATTATAATTTTAATTTTACTTATTTGAAGAGGGCTTAATTTTATATTTTTATTTACTGCTGATGCACATATCTTGCTACTGGAGGTAAATTCGTTCGACCATGACACTCCAAGAATCTTTATATACCTCGCTACCATGCCCCCTCCAGGCGACCTTTCCCTCTCTTTCTGTTTCTCTCTGTCTCTTTCTATTATATACGGTTGTATGTGTGTGTGTTCGTGGGAGTATCGAGATTAGAGCAGCAAGCATTGGCGCTCTCAGTTGTATAACCTCAATTCTAAACACGTGTAAATATTATTTAAACTTATTTATCCATCGATCGTTGTTAGAATATACTGAGGGAGGTTCTAAATTACTCAACCAAAACTTTCATAAACTTCCTCTCATATTGGCTGGAGACTTCAACGTTAACTTCAATGGTAAAGAAAAATTTGAAAAGCTCGCATCTTTATTATCAGGTACATTTGATTTAAGTATTAATAATGACCCAGCGCAGTTCACAACGAAATACTTTATACAACCGCTGATGCTGTTTTCTTGAGATACTTGGATAAAATTGAATCTCAAACATATGCATCTTATTATAGTTACCATAAGCCAATAATTTCCCTGATACAATATAATGACAAAATTTAAAAAGAATTTTTTCTTATTTGGGATTTTTATATATAATTTATAATTCACTATTTTATATTTAATTTTTAATAAATGACTTATTTTTCCTAAAATATTAAATGAAATTTATTGATTTAAATCCTTACTTTACACACGTGGACAAACACACACACACAAACAAAGAAGAAAGCAAGTTAATAATAACATGGTAATAAGTAGTTAAGTGCTTTTTACATTTTTATTTGATTTCAAGGATCCATTTTAGGACATTAAAAAATTCTCATACTTCTTGCATCCCTTTTTATTTAATTAGGTTCTTGTGAGTAAAATAAAACATAAAAGTTTAAATATTTCTACACAGTAAAAAATCACATACAGTCACAAAATACTTTATCTTTTCTAGATACAAATTTGTGTCATTTGTTATAAATTAATTTCCCTTTTCAAGTAGGAGAAAAGTTAATTTTAATAGTTCTCCCTCATTTTTTGAGTGTTTCTGTTTCTACCATTTCTTTTTCTGTCTAGAAAAAAACTCTAGAGTTTTTGCTCTGAATCTTCATTTAATGCTTGTAACTTATTTTTGCGCGCGTATTTCTGGAATAAATGATAAAATTATGATGGGGAAAAAAAAGAGATGGATCGTCTTTAGGGAAGTACTCTGAAGGAGGAAAATGCAGCTTTTAATTTAAATATGTAGTCTGGTTTAAATGTAAGATTTATTAAGCATCCGTTCAAATATAGTCCTGAGTTAAATACTTGATAATGGTGTTTTTATTCATTTCTTATCCCATACTAAAGCTGTAATCAATCATGTAAATATTTCATGCTTGACGTAGAGTTCTAATAACTTGAGACATAAATTTTTCTAAATGTTTTTCTATTCATTTCACGGGACACACCTTTCAAAGGTTTAGTGCATAATAATCACCGTCTATTCGTATGTACCGAGTGGTTCAAATTAACCTTTAGCTTACGGGGCCCATTTTTCTGATTCTTTCTTTAGAACGGCCATTAAGGGGTATATATATATATATATATATATATATATATATATATATATATATATATATATACATATAAGTATATATACATATATATATATATGTATATATACATATATATATATATATATATATATATATATATATATATATATATATATATATATATATATATACATATATATATATATATATATATATATATATATATATATATATATATATATATATATATATATATACATATAAGTATATATACATATATATATATATATGTATATATACATATATATATATATATATATATATATATATATATATATATATATATATATATATATATATATATATATATATATATATGTATATTCATTCTTGGGATACATGCTATCCCACCCCGTAAGGAAAGGGTTAAAGTATCCCTGTTTTGGACGCCCTGGCGAGAAAAGCAGTGGACGTAACGTCTTCATATTTGGAGGGTATACATATCAAGCCATGGGGAATTGATTGGTGGGAAAAAAACAATTAGTTCCAACAAACACCTCTAGGTGTAAGGGCCTGTTCACATAGGAGTCCGTTGCGTTGCGTTAAGGAAAAGATGACATTGAGATGAAAATAAACCAATCATAGGCCTCCAAACGATTAGCAATGAAATTTTTAACGCCTATGATTGGTTTATTTTCGTCTCAACGTCATCTTTTCCTTAACGCCACGCAACGGATTCTTATGTGAACAGGCCTTTAATGAGGCGCCGCGATCGGTTGAAGGTAAGGAAAATTAAGCATGACTGTACGAAGAAAGGAAAGAATACGAGGTGTCAGTAATTAACTTTATTAGTACAGTTCGTTACACATGCAGGAACTAAAGTACGTTGACTAAGCTTTATTTTTGCTGACTAATTATTTTCTCCCACCAATCAATTCCACATGGCCCGATATGTATACTCTCCAAATATGAAATCGTTACGTCCACTGCTTTTCTCGCCAGGGCGCCTCAAACAGGGATACTCGAATTTGAACCACCCGGTACATACGATGGAACTTTAATAGCAGCAACTAGGTATGTACAAAGTATACAGAAGAGATACAGGGGTGTGAAATTTTCATAGTCCTTCGAGGTAGTAACCAGCATTGTGTAGCATCCGTTGCAAATATTCTGGAAGCTGCAGGATGCCATTAGCAGCATCTGATCTGTTGATACTTCGAATGGAGTAGTCTGTAGACTGCAGAATGCTGTTTCAATCCACGGAGTGATTCCTTCATCCTGGGGATGAGATCAAAGTCACAGGGACTTAAATCCGGGGAATATGGTGGATGGTAGAGCACTTTCCAGCCCCAGAGAACAAACGCATCATCGACAGTGTGCGCACAAGCAATTTCTTTCCCAGTACGATGCAACAAATTATTTCGTACGATAGACCGGTAACTAAAACATGGCTGTGTTCATCCTGTCACTGTGCAGACGTGTGATGTTTTTGGGGACAGCGTATTCCCTCTTAGGATGATGATATCAGCTTCAGGTATGTGACGAACTTGTTCTGTAATCTGGTTTTCTGGATTCTGCTGCGTGGGTGCCTTACAACAGTGTTGCCACTATTAAAGTTTCATCCCTCGTGCTTATTCGTTAATATCTTTTTTTCAGTCATTGCACATGTGCTACAAATCCATCGAAAAAATCTCTTTTTTCATAACCACCTTTAAACTCTTTGCGACGGGAAATTCGACAGGATTCGATCCGAGCACCCTCAGCACCGAAAGCCAGCGCGCCGTACCACAGGGCCGCCACAAGCCCGTTGTTGGAACTAGATGACGGGTGTTGCGTCATACGGTTCTCTTCTGATTAATGAATAAGTGAGAATGCTGCTTCACGCTCTCTATGACGTCACACGCGCGCTTTGAATATTTTTGCATCTTGCGGAAGAAGGTGACTCAAAATGCATCTGGCATCTGAACCAACAATCTCAAAAGGAGGCGTTTGCTGTGTAATGTTTACGTGACAGCTGGTGAGATTGTGGAGCAGTGTTGAATGAGTACTTGTAAATATCTTTAGTGTTACAATTTTTTTCAGCATAATGTTTATGCTTTAAGTTATATGTGTCAAGCCAAGGAAGCGGAATAAAGCCATTTGGATTGTCAAGAAACCTGGTGGATTTTATTGTGTTATATATTCATTATTACGTAAGAAGATCTTATCACTCACCACCAGTATTTTAATACAGTACAAAAGATTATACAGTAAGTTAAGATGTCCAGAGCAATAAGTAGACCCACTGCGTCCTTTATTTAGCTATATAAGTTCCTGCCCAGACCGGCTAAAGTCGGGTAGACTTAGTTTAGTGTCTGACGACTTAGTTTAGTGACTTAGTTTAGTGTCTTTCGGTGATTCTTAGTTTAGTGTCTTTACCATTTCGGTGGTACCGGGAGGTACTCGATTTCTTACACCCATTGTATCTACTATAGTATTATGCAAAGTATAGAGAACAATATAGATTAATGTGCTCGGATTTAATGTGAAACAAATTCCTACTATCCCAATTGTAATGCCATTTAATTTCAATTACATGAGTACAGAACCTCATAATTATCTATTAGTTAAATTCTATTGAAGATGCAAGTAAAATGTCTTTTCTATTTGCTAAGTAAGGTGAACTTCTCTTGTGCCACCCTCCGTTAAAGCACTATATCTATTTCAATTATACAACTCTCATTAGATCAAATCAATGAAGATAGATCGACCACGTTTCCGCCTCTGATTTATTTGATAAGTCTGTGTTTTGTTATTACAACCTTAGAATACAAATGTAGCGAAAATATTAGTAATTTATAGAATACCGTATGCCTCAACATGGAAATAAAACTGCCCGACAAGAATTTCTTCTGAACAAAATACTGGCTTCGATGGACTGATCACCAATTATTTACCTTAACTAACCGCACAAATAAGTTTATTGGTCGGAAAACACAATAAGTAGTTTTTTCATTGTAAAATATATTGGCGTTTAAAGGCATGAAAATTCATGTTTCTTGTTCTATTGAAGATGTATTTTTATATCAATTATCTTTAAGTCCTGGCAGGATGAATACGTTAACTGAGAAATATAAAAAATTGCCACAATCAATACATCTGTACAATTGGGAATTGTAATCACAGTATATACCTGCGTATGAATAATTTAAACTGAAAAAGCTAGAAAAAACGAAATTTCTACAACTGTGTACATAGTAATTATACTTATGCTATATATCTGTGTACCATAATTAACACTTTACAAAATTTCCAAAATGTCTGCAACTGTGTACCGGGGGACTATGATCATAGAGTATACCTGTATACGAACAATTTTCATTAAAACCGTTTAAAACATTCCAAATTATCAGCAGTTTAATACCTGTGCCTTATTATATAATCGTACAATATTAATTCATTCAGCTCTAATTAATATTACAACGGGACTTCACTGTGTAAAACATGTGCTAATTTTAATGAAGGAGTGAAATCAGTAAATTTTTTATCGTATTTTAACCGCTTGGCACGCAAACAGTTTCTTCTCTAAATTAAACTCAGAACAATCATTAAATGATGGTCAGGACATACATTCAGTTAAACTCAGTATTTTTAATAACTCAAAATACTCAGTTTAATACTCATAGAGTATTAATCCATTCCGCACTAATTAATAATATAACGGTGCTTCACTGTATAAAACTTATGTAATAATTGTAATGAAAGAGTGAAATCAGTGAAATTTTTATCGCATTTTGACCGCTTGGAATGCAAACAGTTTCTTCACTAAATTAAACTCAGGACAATCATAAATTGATGATCAGGACATACATTCAGTTAAACACAGTATTTTTACACATTTTAAATACTCAGTTTAATACTCATAGAATATTAATCCATTTGGCACTAATTAATAATATAACGGTACTTCACTGTGTAAAACAGATGTAATAATTTTAATAATGGAGGGAAATCAGTAAATTTTTATCGTATTTTAACCGCTTGGCATTCAAACAGTTTCTTCACTAAATTAAACTCAGGACAATCCTAAATTGATGGTCAGGACATACACAGTGCGTCAAATAAGTGTTAAGACTCGTCCCAGAGCGCAGGTTGTAAAGGTGCTATGAGTGTAAATCCGCATGTGTCATAACGTCCATTGTCTGCTGGCACACTGATAACAAGTTGTGCGGAAGAGATACGGTAGAAGATGATCAGCGTAGTGGAAGACCAGTTTCATCTAGGAGACCTGAAGTTATTGAGAAAGTACGAAATTTCGTAACAAACGATCGCTGTGCATCACTGAGAATGATGGAAGACTCTTTAAACATCAACAAAGATACAATTCGAACCATCCTGCATGAAGATTTTGCAAAACAGAAGTGTGTGCTAAATTTGTTCCTTACACTTTAACCCCTGAACAAAAGGCAATGAAAAGTGCACATTGCGGAGACATTATTTCAGCCGCTGAAAACGATCCATTGTTACAGGGGATGAAACCTGGTGTTTCCAATATGATCCTGAAACAAAGCGAAAATGTGCGGAATGGAAGTCACCAAATTCACCGCAAGCCAAAAAGACAAGAAAAGTTCCATCCAAAATCAAAACAATGCTCATTACATTCTTCGATAGTAAAGGTATTATCCACAAAGAATTTATTCCAACTGGACAAACAATTACAGGTCAATACTACTTAGCTGTTTTAAAGCGTTTGATGGCCAGAAATCGCCGCATTCGTCCAGACTATAGGACTGAAAGCAGTTGGTGTTTGTTACACGACAATGCACCCAGTCACACCTGCCTTATTGTTAGTCGATTTTGGGCAAAAAATAATGTCTGTGTGTTGAACCATCCACCGTATTCACCTGATTTAGCAACCTGTGACTACTCCTTATTCCCAAAACTTAAAATGAAGTTAAAAGGGTGGTATTTTGAGGATATTTCGACAATACAAGAAGCTTAGACGCGTGCTTTGCAGGCCATTACACAAAGTGATTTACAACAGGCTTTCGATTCATTATTAAATAGCTGTAAAAAGTACATTGAAGCCGGAGGGTCCTATTTTGAATAAAAAAACCAAAACAAGTATTGATTTCTTGTTTCCATTTCTTTTTACAGACACAGTCTTAAAACTTATTTGACGCACTGTGTATATTCAGTTAAACTCAGTATTTTTACACATTCTAAATACTCAGTTTAATACTCATAAAATATTAATCCATTAAGGCACGAATTAATAATATAACGGTACTTCACTGTGTAAAACAGATGTAATAATTTTAATGAAGGTGTGAAATGAGTAAATTTTTTATCGTATTTTAACGGCTTGGAGTGCAAACAGTTTCTTCAATAAATTAAACTCAGAACAATCATAAATTGATTGCATTTATACAACTCAGTATTTATATAAGTTCTAATAATAGATAAATGAGATTAAAAAACATATAGCAGAATGTTCATGCTTGACTCCGCTTCTTAAATAATAGCAAACAAGACACTAACTAGTAGACACTAGGCAGACACTGGCTCAATTCATTGAAGGCTGAGAGTCACATTGATTGCGAAAGACAGTATGGTTGATGCAGATAATAGTTATATAAATAGCTAGATTAAATGAAAAAATATACTTTTTAAATTGAAAATAATATATCACGATATCGACTATTATTTGCTTACAAAACAGGGTTAAATATCTTTTGATGAAATATTTTCTTCCCTGTCTAGACATGTTATTTTAAGTATTTCCGCCCATACATTTTATTCAACTTTGAACAAAATAGGAAGGAAAAAAAAACCAGAGAGATTGGTACTTTAGTAATAAAATTTTCCTCCGCAGAAGTTTTCCAATATTTCGCAACCGTATTCTGAATGTGAGGTACAGTTTTTCATACGTTATTTGTTCTCCGGGTTACGAAATCATGTTTGTTCCTAGCATCAAGACACAGTCGAGCTCTTTTGAAAGTGTTATGTAACAATTTCTTTTCATGCATTCTTAGTATTACGTATTTCCTCATGGTGTTCCAGAAGGGATAGCAGCTATTAGAAGAAAACCAAGAGTTGTAGTGAAAATAACACGTGATGTCTGGAATGGAGGTTCAGACCATTATTACAGTACGCAAAAGAACTAGAAATGAGTAGGGCATAAAAATTTTCTATCCTTATCGTTCACTGAAACATTTTCATTCTACTATGCTTTCATTCTACTAGTGCTATTCCATTCTACTTTAAAAAAGTCCAAACTATATTTTGCAGTTTTTAAAACTTTGACGTTATTTGTTCTTTGAAATTAAATAATATATATATATCAGATCAAAGTCAGTGAGGGGAAAAGAATCGTATCTATCTTGCCGTAATCTGTTCTTTTAAAATTTAGTATATACAAAAGAGTAGTGTGCTGCAGTACTGAGCAGATAACTGTACACTTTTTATTTGCACGGTCTTACATTATAGTTAAATATTAATTTTTAAGATTACTGTGAGAAAAAAATGCAGGGAACAAACATTATAATAAACAATAAATAAATAAACAATTTAACAGTACTGTACTTCAGTACCATACGTGGAAGAAAATATTCCCTCAAGAGATAATTATTTATGTTCTGTAAGTTAATAATAGTCTATATATATATATATATATATATATATATATATATATATATATAATAAATACAACGATCAGTGTATGCAATTGATGTAAAAAAAACAAAAAATATATTTATAAAAAAATCGTAACGAATATTTTTATTGGCAAAATAATGTAGAAAAAAATATTCAAATTAAATCTAATAGAACATACTAAAGAATATAGTACAGTTAATATTGTACAGTTTGAGGAACATATATTTTACTGTATTTTAATATTTTTTTGGATAATGTCCAATCATCTGCCGCATTAGCAAGAATTTTTTTTTGTCTATTTCGTTGTTATGCACGTGACAAACAATTAGTTTAAAGTATCACAAAAAGAAAAGAAACCACGTGATCAGCTTAAAAATTTAGCTAAAAAATTCAATTTAAAAACAGCTTAAAAATTTAATTTAAAAAATATCTAAGAAGAATTTTTCAAAAATCTTTCTTAGTGCACCCCCACGCTATAAGAAGAATCGCCATGCCAAATTTCAACCCTTTATATCCAGGGGTTTGGTCTGTGCGATGTATGTCAGTCAGTCAGTCAGTTGAGGAACTGTTTTACATAGATACTAGCTGAATACCCGTGCATCACTGCGGAGTAAATTCAAATTAAATACAATGGTCAATGTATGCAATTAATGCCATATATATATATATATATATAGTATATATATATAAATAATTTTTTAAAAAAATGTCACGGATATTTTTATAGACAAAATAATGTAGAATGAAATATTCAAATTAAATACAACGATCAATGTATGAAATTAATGCCAAATATATATATATATATATATATATATATATATATATATATATATATATATATATATATATATATATATATATATATATATATATATATATATATATATATATATTTATTTATTTATTTATTTATTTATAAAAATAACGTAATGGATATTTTTACAGACAAAATAATGCAGAAGAAAATATTCAAATTAAATACAATGGTCAATGTATGCAATTAATCCCCCCCCCCCAAAAAAAAAATATATATATATATATATAACGTAACGGATATTTTTATAGTCAAAATATTGTAGAAGAAAATATTCAAATTGAATACAACGGTCAATTTATGTAATTAATTTGTTTATTTAATATCAATAAAACATACAATGTGCATTAAATTCTTACAAAACTTGCATCTAAATCAGTGTAGTATTAAATTTTATCTTTTACCTTATTTCAATATTTTTTTGTCAATTTATTTTGTTGTTATTCACGTGACGCAAAACTAATTTAAAGTATCACAAAAAGAAAAGTAACCACGTGATCAGCCCGTAATAAATTAAATTCTAAATATTAATCTCTGATTTTTGGTGAATTTTTAAAATGGAGGTAAAGATTCGAAAAAAAATTCATTTTAAAGTAATTTTTTTATATTTCTTGTGATATAAATTTTATAAACCTCAGATTATTATTTTAAATGCAAACTTTAATGAATGTTACAAAAACAGCTTGAAAGTTTAATTTTAAAAAATGTAAGAAGAATTTTTCAAAAATCTCTCTTAGTGCAACCCTACACTATAAGAAGAATCGCCATGCAAAATTTCAGCCCTTTAGGTCCAGCGGTTTGGTCTGTGCTTTATCTGTCAGTCAGTCAGTCAGTCAGTTAGTCACTCAGTTACGGATTTGTTATATATATATATAGATATAAGTTATTTAAACTCCGATTTCAAAATTTTACAGTTTTATAACTTCGATCATTCTGTTTTAGATATTTTTCCGTTATATATCGACATTTGCAGTAAAAAGACATTTACAGGCAAACTGAAATTTAAAGTTTGCAATACCGTTCATTTTAGAAATTACGTAAATTTCAGAGTACGTGTGTATCGGAATTTTGACAAAATTTTCAAAACATTTACCGCAAAAGATGTGGTCCCAAGTCTGGTATCAGGCTAACCAATGGCAATCCAATCAAAGTACATTTGTGGTGTATATTAGAAATAATAAGTGTGTATTTTATTGTCGTTTCTAATCCTCAGTCATCCGAATTAAATTTAGATGAGATCCATAAGGTTGTTAAATAAGGCAAAACCAATGACGAGAAGGAGGTTTGTAATTCGATCTACTCTGGTAAGGTCCTGGCACTCCAAAATGTGCTCTGGAGAGGCCTGACGGGCATGGATTCTAGTGCAGACGAAAAAAACTTTTATTCCCTGGTCGAAAGAAAATCTCCTGTGGTGTCCACTAGCAAGCATAGAGAGGAAGTCTATATTTGCCCCGTAACGAACTTGAAGCGCAAAAAATTAAATATAACTTGAAAATAATTCATCAACACATTTATATTTTAACTCTTATAAATTCTTAATAACTTTGTTGTAATACATGAAACTATTTTGCAATTGTTCCAATTTACTTACAGAATGTTTCGAATATTTTCTTTTTTTTATTCAAAAATTTGTTTGGAAAGAAAATTCCACGAAATCAACAATTTCGGTAACTATTTGTGATAAAAATTGATAAGAAAGGATCAAGAAAGGTAAAAATGCAACTAAAAACACAAAAAACTCCTGAGGTATCCACTAGCAAGCTAATTGAGTAAGTCTTTTTTTGCCCCATACCCAACTTGAAGTGTAATTTATATTTGAAATATAACTTGAACATAATTCACCAAAACATTTATTTTTTAACTCTTAAAAATTCTTAATAACTTTTCTATAAATCATGAAACTATTCTGCAATTGTTCCAATTTACTTACAGAATGTTTGGAATATATTCTTCTTTTGACTCAAAACTTCGTTTAGAAAGAAAATTACACAAAATAAACAATTTCGTCAACTATTTGTGACAAAAATAGATAAGAAAGGATCAAGAAAGGTAAAAATGCAACTAAAACACATAAAACTCCTGAGGTGTCCACTAGCAAGCCAATTGAATAAGTCTATTTTTGCACCATAACCAACTTGAAGCGTAATTATAATTTTAAATATAACTTGAAAATAATTCATCAACACATTTATATTTTAACTCTTATTCTTCATAACTGTGTTGTAATACATGAAACTATTTTGCAATTGTTCCAATTTACTTACAGAATGTTTCGAATATTTTCTTCTTTTGAGTCAAAAATTTGTTTGGAAAGAAAATTCCACGAAATAAACAATTTCGTCAACTATTTTTGACAAAAATAGGTAAGAAAGGATGAAGAAAGGTAAAAATGCAACTAAAAACACAAAAAATTCCTGAGGTATCCACTAGCAAGCTAATTGAGTAAGTCTTTTTTTGCCCCATAACCAACTTGAAGCGTAATTTAAATTTCAAATATAACTTAAACATAATTCACCAAAACATTTATTTTTTAACTCTTAAAAATTCTTAACAACTTTTCTATAAATCATGAAACTATTCTGCAATTGTTCCAATTTACTTACAGAATGTTTGGAATATTTTCTTCTTTTGACTCAAAACTTTGTTTAGAAAAAAATTTACACAAAATAAACAATTTCGTCAACTATTTGTGACAAAAATAGGTAAGAAAGGATCCAGAAAGGTAAAAATGCAACAAAAAACTTTTAAAAAAGTATTAGTGCACTGTAAGATTTGGGAAGATGGAATCATGAAGATCCCTGAAAGTTGGAGGAGGTAGTGGAACAGAAGAATAAATATTTTCAGTTAAGTTATGAGGGAAAATCTAAAATGTGTGTTTTATTTTCATTTAAAAAGTAATCGAACTTTTTGGCCAACCTAATAAACTCTTTAAGAGGGCACATGACCTTGAAACTCGACAAAATGATCATAGATATGGTGTAATTCTAACCACAAAAACTCAAATAATATTAGAAAAAGAAATTTTCTTTCTTTATACTTATAAAGCACGTATCTTTAAATATGTCATGTATAAAAATGGAAATTATAAATCCATAGATAATTTTCAAATTAGCAGTTTAGAATTTTTGTATGATTAACGGGTGATTAAAAATCATAAAGTGCTTCGCGCATCATAAAATTGAGATGTACGCTTACAGAAAATAATTAATGCTCAGAATACACTTGAAATATATTTCCATGTAATGTAAAACCAAATAAATTGTAATAAATATTATTTAAAATAAAAATTGAGCATAAAATTGGAAAGCTTCAAAAATTACCACAATTATTCGCATAATTTTCCCACATAAAAAAGTATTGCAGAATTGTACATTTTAATGGTTTTAAAATGTAGAATTCCAAGAAATATACATACGATTTTTGTTTTATCAATTTCCTGTTGATAGTTTAAGGGGACTCACGACTCTCAAGTTGAGGAAATAAGGCATATTTTCATACTTTATGACTCTTTGTAACTATTTCAATTTACTGCCAATTTTTCCAAATTTTATGAATATGATAAATTGATATATTTATTTTAATAAACAAATTTCCAACTCTCCAAATAATTTTAAATAATTTTTTAAAAAATGCTTTAGATATACCATGTTTTTTAAGCATTTTTATTGTATACTGGCTTGCGCGCAAAACCATGAAATTAATTTTACACTTAAATGTATAATTCCTGTTTTATATTTAAAATAAATTATTCAAAATACAATTTAACATAAAACATTCAACATTAAAATATCTTTTCAATTTTTTTAAAATTGCTCAAAATATACTTAAAATTTCCTTCAATTTTTGCATTAATTTACCCCTGAAAAAATAACAAAATGTGTAATGATTGCAATAATTCTAATTCAGACGCAATAAAATAACATTATTATGCAGTGATAAAAATTTCATGGAATTATTTTTCATAGTTTTTGAGATATCAGTTGCGGAATGATGCGCAATTACATTTTGATAAAAATTAGTTTAAAATTTTTCTTACCATAAACTTGATCAGTAATTAAATATTTAGAATAACAATATCTCCGGAACTAAGCGGAATATTTTCATGCGGTTTCCTTTATTTTGTTCAGAAATGAACATGCTTTAACATATATTTTTTTCAAAAAATCGAATGTTTTAAAGATTTAGGGGTAGTGAGTCCCTTAAAAGTAATGCTACACACAAACTCAAAATTAGCAGTTACTCATATAAAATTCTAAACTGCTAATTTGGAAATTATTTAGAGGTTTATAATTTCCATTTTCATGTATGACATATTTTAAGTTATATTCTTTATATGCATAAAGAAAGAATATTTCTTTTTCTAATATTATTTGAGTTTTTGTGGTTAGAATTAGACCCTATTTATAGTCATTTCATCGATTTTCAAGGTCCTGTGACACCTTAATTAATCATCAATTAAAGAAATAAGCTAAGAATGAGATTGTCCATATTTTAGATTTCTTAACAACGATTCCTTTATTCAAAAGTTATTTAAATGCTGTAGCAAAACTTTATGATTGATTTCCGTTGTAAGTCAGCTGGTCTCTGCTGAAGTAGCATCATTAGGTCATGGCAAAGTGCCAAATCGCGTGCTTACTCGACTACAGGCTTGTTTATCACTGGAGAGTAAGATCTTAAAAACAATGCATCGCTTCCTGTAGTAATTTTAAAAGATATTCTTCAGGATTTTTTTATACTTCCATTGAAATAGTTCAGTTTGGATGCAAACAATAGAATCAGATATTTCTGCGTTGTGGTGAAATACCTATTCATTATAAGAGAAGATAACAAAAAGTATTATTTTTGTCAAGAAATCTAAAACTATAATTGCAGACTTGAGAATATTTTTAAGTTTCGTTCGTAATTTTATTAACAGAAAGATTCCGTGCAATTCTTTCCCACATTTTATTTCGTCATTTCAAATTTAACGAGGGCAATAAAAGAGAAGATGTTGGACGTAAGCCAAAGAACTGGAAGAGATTTCTGTTGGCAAATTTTATCATAATACTATTATTATGATTTAATTTCGTATGTGTCATAATATAAAAATTGCTTTAAGACGCCAAATAAATTGTTAAGATTACTTGAAATCATACAGAAATATAAAAAAAATCGCTACAATACTATCTAATGTGTGATATTTTCATTTTCCTTTGAAATTAAAGACTTCTTTCTTGTATTTAAACAATTTATCGGGTGTATAGAGAATTAATTTCCTATAACACATATTCTCAAAGTGATGCACAGTGAACTAAATCCTATTGCATAAAGAGACTTGATAACAATTTGGGAGTTATTATGTAGAGGAAATTTATCGTGAATTTAAGCAACGTGTTTGCCTGTATATTCATAAACAAATACACACTTGTGATATTAGCAAGGAAATATTTTAGTTCCGTTAAGTCCCCAATGGGTTAATATCTCCAAAGTTGTGGTAAATCCAATAAATCTATACCGATTTTCTCACAACTATGTCATTACCTTTCACGAATATAGATAAGTATTTTGGAAGGTTTTTTGAAGAGATATCGAGTGAACTCGGCACGAAAAAAAAAATGCTGGGGACTATAACTCTACTAAGAAATTCAAAAACTTTTAACTCTTAAACCGTGACATATAAGCAAGAAATTACAGAACTTTTCTGAGAAATTGACATATAAAAAAACAGTTAAGAGGAATGTTTTCTGATACAGACACATACACACGTGATATTAGCAAGGAAATATTTTGGTTCCGTTTACTCTCCGATGAGTTAATGTCTCCAAAGTTGTGGTAAATCCAATAAATCTATACCGATTTTCTCGCAGCTATGTCACTACCTTTCACCAATATAGATAAGTATTTAGAAAGGTTATTTGCAGAGATATCGAGTTAATCCGGCAGCCTTCGAAAAAAATGCTGAGACTATAACTCATACTAAGAAATTCAAAAACTTTTAATGCATAAACCATGATATATAGGCAAGAAATTACTGAATTTTTCTAAGAAAATGACATATAGAAAAACAATTCAGAGGATTTTTTATGATACAGACACATACACACTTGTGATATTAGCAAGCAAATATTTTAGTTTCGTTTAGACCCCAATGGGTTAATGTCTCCAAAATTGTGGCAAATTCAATAAATCTATACCGATTTTCTCGCAGCTATGTCACTACCTTTCACCAATATAGATAAGTATTTTAAAAGGTTATTTGCAGAGATATCGAGTTAATCCGGCAGCCTTCGAAAAAAATGCTGGAGACTATAACTCATACTAAGAAATTCAAAAACTTTTAATGCATAAACCATGATATATAGGCAAGAAATTACTGAATTTTTCTAAGAAAATGACATATAGAAAAACAATTCAGAGGATTTTTTATGATACAGACACATACACACTTGTGATATTAGCAAGCAAATATTTAGTTTCGTTTAGACCCCAATGGGTTAATGTCTCCAAAATTGTGGCAAATTCAATAAATCTATACCGATTTTCTCGCAGCTATGTCACTACCTTTCACCAATATAGATAAGTATTTTAAAAGGTTATTTGCAGAGATATCGAGTTAATCCGGCAGCCTTCGAAAAAAATGCTGGAGACTATAACTCATACTAAGAAATTCAAAAACTTTTAATGCATAAACCATGATATATAGGCAAGAAATTACTGAATTTTTCTAAGAAAATGACATATAGAAAAACAATTCAGAGGATTTTTTATGATACAGACACATACACACTTGTGATATTAGCAAGCAAATATTTTAGTTTCGTTTAGACCCCAATGGGTTAATGTCTCCAAAATTGTGGCAAATCCAATAAATCTATACCGATTTTCTCGCAGCTATGTCACTACCTTTCACCAATATAGATAAGTATTTTAAAAGGTTATTTGCAGAGATATCGAGTTAATCCGGCAGCCTTCGAAAAAAATGCTGGAGACTATAACTCATACTAAGAAATTCAAAAACTTTTAATGCATAAACCATGATATATAGGCAAGAAATTACTGAATTTTTCTAAGAAAATGACATATAGAAAAACAATTCAGAGGATTTTTTATGATACAGACACATACACACTTGTGATATTAGCAAGCAAATATTTTAGTTTCGTTTAGACCCCAATGGGTTAATGTCTCCAAAATTGTGGCAAATTCAATAAATCTATACCGATTTTCTCGCAGCTATGTCACTACCTTTCACCAATATAGATAAGTATTTTAAAAGGTTATTTGCAGAGATATCGAGTTAATCCGGCAGCCTTCGAAAAAAATGCTGGAGACTATAACTCATACTAAGAAATTCAAAAACTTTTAATGCATAAACCATGATATATAGGCAAGAAATTACTGAATTTTTCTAAGAAAATGACATATAGAAAAACAATTCAGAGGATTTTTTATGATACAGACACATACACACTTGTGATATTAGCAAGCAAATATTTTAGTTTCTTATAGACCCCAATGGGTTAATGTCTCCAAAATTGTGGCAAATCCAATAAATCTATACCGATTTTCTCGCAGCTATGTCACTACCTTTCACCAATATAGATAAGTATTTTAAAAGGTTATTTGCAGAGATATCGAGTTAATCCGGCAGCCTTCGAAAAAAATGCTGGAGACTATAACTCATACTAAGAAATTCAAAAACTTTTAATGCATAAACCATGATATATAGGCAAGAAATTACTGAATTTTTCTAAGAAAATGACATATAGAAAAACAATTCAGAGGATTTTTTATGATACAGACACATACACACTTGTGATATTAGCAAGCAAATATTTTAGTTTCGTTTAGACCCCAATGGGTTAATGTCTCCAAAATTGTGGCAAATTCAATAAATCTATACCGATTTTCTCGCAGCTATGTCACTACCTTTCACCAATATAGATAAGTATTTTAAAAGGTTATTTGCAGAGATATCGAGTTAATCCGGCAGCCTTCGAAAAAAATGCTGGAGACTATAACTCATACTAAGAAATTCAAAAACTTTTAATGCATAAACCATGATATATAGGCAAGAAATTACTGAATTTTTCTAAGAAAATGACATATAGAAAAACAATTCAGAGGATTTTTTATGATACAGACACATACACACTTGTGATATTAGCAAGCAAATATTTTAGTTTCGTTTAGACCCCAATGGGTTAATGTCTCCAAAATTGTGGCAAATCCAATAAATCTATACCGATTTTCTCGCAGCTATGTCACTACCTTTCACCAATATAGATAAGTATTTTAAAAGGTTATTTGCAGAGATATCGAGTTAATCCGGCAGCCTTCGAAAAAAATGCTGGAGACTATAACTCATACTAAGAAATTCAAAAACTTTTAATGCATAAACCATGATATATAGGCAAGAAATTACTGAATTTTTCTAAGAAAATGACATATAGAAAAACAATTCAGAGGATTTTTTATGATACAGACACATACACACTTGTGATATTAGCAAGCAAATATTTTAGTTTCTTATAGACCCCAATGGGTTAATGTCTCCAAAATTGTGGCAAATCCAATAAATCTATACCGATTTTCTCGCAGCTATGTCACTACCTTTCACCAATATAGATAAGTATTTTAAAAGGTTATTTGCAGAGATATCGAGTTAATCCGGCAGCCTTCGAAAAAAATGCTGGAGACTATAACTCATACTAAGAAATTCAAAAACTTTTAATGCATAAACCATGATATATAGGCAAGAAATTACTGAATTTTTCTAAGAAAATGACATATATAAAAACAATTCAGAGGTTTTTTTATGATACAGACACATACACACTTGTGATATTAGCAAGCAAATATTTTAGTTTCGTTTAGACCCCAATGGGTTAATGTCTCCAAAATTGTGGTAAATCCAATAAATCTATACCGATTTTCTCACAACTATGTCACTACCTTTTACCAATATATAAAAGTATTTTGAAAGGTTATTTGCAGAGATGTCGAGTTAATCAGGCAGCCTACGAAAAAAAAGCTGGGGACTATAATTCATACTAAGAAATTCAAAAAACTTTTAACGCATAACCCATGACATATAGGCAAGAAATAAGTGAATTTTTCTAAGAAACTGACATATAGAAAAAGAGGAATATAGAAATGACATATAGAAAATTAAGAGGAATTTTTTATGATAAAAAATTGAAATCATTTAAAAGTTTAATACATTCTTTATAATATTTATACACAGCTTAATAAAGATAAAAATCAATGTTATTATAGACTATTCCTTCAATACAAAAAAAGTTTCTTCCGATCATAGAAAAATAAATACTTTTATATACTCATTCCTGAAAATGTTTGAAGAAAATTTCAAACAACGTCACTGTGGATTCCTCTACAGTCTGTTATCTTTGCAACTGAAGAGCATTTCCTAATCACATACCGTCTTGTAAGAGAAATGGAAACTCTTGAGGAAAAGAAAATTTTATAAAACATCTTCAGTACAAAATTCCCAAAAAAAGGGCAAAATGTATTTGTTCGGTATTGCCTCCGAAGAAAAGAAACAGTCAAGGATAAAACATTTTTTTCTGTGTCGTACATGTCTAGAGTTTAGACTACATACGTTCCAATGCTGTAAAGAAAAAGGAGAAGTAGGAAAAGTTTATTAGTAATCGAATTCGACTATATTTTTTATATTGCAAGAACTCCCTTTTATATTTATTTACAGAAAGGATCGGACAGTTATTTTATTCTTCATACACACGGCGCAATTATTGTATCTTTCTTATGCTTTTTATCTAATCTTTTTTGCTTTCACTTTAATACGGAATTTCTAAGGGTTTAACTTTTTTACAAGGAGCAAGACTCGTTCTTAAAGTGAAGTACTTCCTAAACGATCTTTTAAAATATTCGGTCTATGAAACATATTGAATTGCTTTGGTCTTTTTCTAACATACCTATTTTGAAAGCTTTCTGGTAGTTTTATTGTTCAGAATTGAATCTCCCCGCACGGTATTGTGTCAGCCCAAAAAGGTATGATTGTGACGTTTGGATAGACGTCATCCAATATACAACGCTGCTCTAGATGCATTTCAGCTAGTCTGTCGTATAATCCCTCCGTGACGTATCAGACAACACTTCTTAAAAATTGAAGTTCCACTCATGGTACTGTGTCATCCCAAATGTAAAACTGGGTCATTGAATGATTGTGACGTTTGAGGAAACGTCATCCAATATACAACGCTGTTCTAGATGCATTGCAGCTAGTCTATCTTATAATAGCTCCATGAAGTATCAGACAACATTTCTTAAGAATTGAAGCTCCACTCATGGTACTGTGTCATCCAAAAAAGATAAAACTGAGTCACAATATGACTGTGACGTCTGGAATAACGTCGCCTAATATACAACGCTGTTCTAGATGCATTGCAGCTAGTCAATCTTATAATCCCCCCGTGACGTATCAGACAACACTTCTTAAAAATTGAAGCTCCACTCATGGTACTGCGTCATCCCAAAGAGGTAAAAGTGGGTCATTGTATGATTGTGACGTTTGGATAGACGTCATCCAATATACAACGCTGTTTTAGATGCATTTCAGCTAGTCTATCGTCTAATTCCTCCGTGACGTATCAGACAATACTTCTTAAAAATTGAAGCTCCACTAATGGTACTGTGTCATCCAAAAAAGATAAAACTGAGTCACAATATGACTGTGACGTCTGGAATATCGTCGCCTAATATACAACGCTGTTCTAGATGCATTGCAGCTAGTCTCTCTTATAATCCCTCCGTGACGTATCAGACAACACTTCTAAGAAAATGAAGCTCCACTCATTGTACTGTGTCAAACCAAAAAGGTAAAACTGGGTCATTGTATTGATGTGATGTTTGGAAAGACGTCACCAAATATACAGGTTCTAGACGCATTGCAGCTTGTCTCTCTTATAACCTTCCTGTGATGTTTCTGACATTAGA
This sequence comes from Dolomedes plantarius, assembly GCA_907164885.2. Classification (NCBI taxonomy): domain Eukaryota; kingdom Metazoa; phylum Arthropoda; class Arachnida; order Araneae; family Dolomedidae; genus Dolomedes; species Dolomedes plantarius. The sequence goes on along the minus strand of OU015490.1, from coordinate 39,017,902 downwards.
CTTTTCGACACGCGTTTCACACAACACTGTGACGTTTCAGACATCACAAACTACTTTCTGTGACATTCAAGCACTTTCAGACACTTCTGACAACACCTGCATTATATTGACATATAACATCATAATACAAGAATAATGTGTCGTCGCTATGACCTTGCAGAAAAAACTTCTCGTTTTGGTCACTGTATTAATTCAATGTGCACCCTTTTTCTTAAAATATGAAGTAACATTTTAGGTGACTGCAACATCTCATGCATGCTGCACGTTCAAGACTCCATGAAGCCAAAATTTTTGTAACAAGGTAAAAAAAAGGGGGGGGGGGGGGGGGGGGTAATTCTCGTCAGTTATGACATGTGACAGTTTCGTCGGGCTTTTACATAATAGGGGAATTTCTACCAACATGCAATGTGCGGGGTTTAAGACTCCATTAATATCACTGAATTAAAGATTTTTGAACTTTAATACTCTAACGACCATCCTACCACCCTATACCACTTTTTTCATGCTTTTATGAACTCGCTTTCTTCTTTGTTTGTGTGTTTGTCCCTTACAAATCTTGCAATCGATTTTTAACTAACTTCCCGACTAGCTAGACATTTGAAACTTTTAGAATAGCTCAGCACACGATGACAATGCATTTTTTTATACTTTTAGCCATCTTTAACCCTTTGCTCCCCGGTGTTCCATATAGTGGAACACCAAACTTTACTCGTTTCTAAAGCCGTCAAAATTCTGCGATAAACTTAGCAATTAACTTCATTTTTTACTTTGATCTACTCTTTTTGATAATACATGGCAGCGTGTCACAAGCCCATACATACCCTCGTTCCAGTGGCGTTATAAAAAAGAGCCATATTTCAGAGCCATAATTGAAAAATCATTTTTAAATACAAAAAAAATTGCAAGGAAAAAAATTCTATGTTATTGTATTGGCTATACTCTATACTATTTATTCTATATTATTTTTAATTTTTTATACCGAAACCATATAAATAACGAAAGATTTTCAAAAGGTGTTCCATGATATGGAACACTGGGAAACTAGAGCAGTTTGCGCAGTAGAACACGTGTTTCTCTCTGGAGACCTCTCTGTCCAGCTTAGCCAGTCCAAACCGGTTCAACTTCTACCGCATACCTCGAACAAAAGCCCTATGTCCAAAATCCTGTGCAATACTAGTCCTCCGGGCTCTACGTTGTTCGTTGATTGCCTGGGCAGCATCCTGGCATCCTCGAGTTTACGAACAGTAAACTCGAGGACCTGCAATGTTGAAAAACCTGCAATGTTGGTTTTTGCTTTTTTCAGAAGGGACTAACGTGCTTCCAAAAATATCGCGAAGCAAAAAAATAGGTTAGTGAATATTTTTAAGTGTAGGGACTGCTTTTGTATATAGGAACTGTAAATATTTATTTAAAATCATATATAATCAAGTTTTTTAATTGTGTTTTTATTTGTGTGTTTTTTGTATATAGGAACTGCTTTTGTATAAATAGGAACTGTAAATACTTATTTAAAATCATATATAATCAAGTTTTTTTGTTGCATTTTTATTTGTGTGTGTGCGTTTTTTCTTTTGTTCGCTTCACCGCAATGCTCGCTTAGCCGCACTTTTCAAAGCGCTAGTTTCCCTGTGTTCCAGGTCATGGAACACCCACAAAATCGAAACCGGAAGTGCAATCTTTATGAAATTTTAACTGTGCACTCCTTTAAGCCTAAACATAGTGCCTAGAAATTTTTAGGTCATAATTTCAACTTTAAAGGATACTAGGAAGTAAAGGGTTAAGCAGAATTGAATTAACTTTCAGTTATTTTCAGTTAATCTTGTTTTCTAGACTGGTGCAGCCATCTATCGTCCGGAACGGGAACGAAAAGTTAAACGCGAGTTAACTTCCAATTAACTTCATTTTCCGATTCAATGATTTCTTTATTTAAAATAGGAATGGCATCCCTGACAAAGCAGCCGCTTTTTTGACAGATGTATTGACTATCACATTAATATTGCCACGATCCTCTCAATAAGCCCCACAATAGCTTAGGTCTGTGTTCCATACTAAAAACCAAAAATGTTCCAAAATGGTAACCAAAAATGGTCACTATTGCACCCATTTAGCTAAACTTTCCCTCATTTAGTAATTTCTTTAATCAAAATATATCTGGCTTCCCTAACAAACCAACTTCTCTTTTGACAGATGCACTGACCATTGCACTATTAATGCCTTGATTATTCCAATAAACCTCGCAGTAGCTAATAGGCCCGTAATCCAAATTAAAGTAGTAACCAAAAGATCATTACATTGCCTACTTAGCTAAACTTTCACTCATTTAAAATTTTCTATCTTTAAAATACAAATGGTTTCCCTGACAAAGCAGCTGTTTTTTGACAGATATACTAACCATTGTACTATTAATATCATGATCCTATCTATAAGCCTCATAATAGCTTACAGGTCTGTAATCCAAATTAAAGTGGTAACCAAAAGTAAACAATGATATGCCCCTTAAACTAAACTTTCTCTCATTTAATAATTTCTTTACCTAAAATACAACTGGCTTCTCTGGCAAACAGCTACTCTTTTGACAGATGTATTGACCATTACATTATTAAAACTACAATCTTCTCAATAAGTCTCACAACAGCTTAATGCCTACAGTGTAGAAATATAAAATATTCAAAATAGATTCTTCGTGTTTCAGGCAAATTTTGCAGCCTTCACATAAAGTTAAACGCTATTAGCTTTCTTCACTTTATTTTAGCATGAATTCATAAGTCCTTCATGCAAAGATTTAAGTATTTCTGTAGGGATAACATTAATATAAAATACTATTTTCTAGAAAAGTAATTGTCGAAATGCTTCAGCTTTAATTTCGGTTACTATTTTAATATGGATTACGTATCTGTAAGTACTTTATTTTAGTAAAATCCCAGTTAAGTTCCGTTAATACTTTAATTTGGATTACGTATCTGTAAGTACTTTGTTTTAGTAAAATCCCAGTTAAGTTCCATTAGTACTTTAATTTGGATTACGTATCCTTAAGTACTTTATTTTAGTAAAATCTCGGTTAATATATTAAACAAAAGTCTTAAATCCTCTTTCTTAGATAAAAACATATTCCCACAAGATAATTGTTTTAGAAAGAATTTATTTTCTCACAGTTCATTTAAATTTACCTTTACTCTCGTTTCATATTGTATCACAAAACTACTTTGATAAATTTAATCTTTCATTTTGCATTCATGAAAATAAAATGAAACACATCTACCGAGTAATCTAAAAATGCGTTTAACAAAACGTCTAAGACGTCTGTCTATTTTTGGGAATGCCATTTTCTGTCAAATTATTTATTTTTTCTTTAGTTCAAAAAAAAAAACCGACAAAGAAAATCGATGTTTTCTTTGTTCTGCCTTGAATGGAACTGAAATCGGGGAAGTACTGATCTCCATATCTATGAACAGAATAAGGAATAATTTTATTTTTAATAAACTTCCACTTTTATTATGTCCATTTTTTTTTCTTGAGGCAAATAACGTGGGTTTTTCTTCTTATATTTTACATTTGTTTTCTTTTATCATTTCTAATATTTGGGTGTTGCTAAATATGTTTGATGAATATATCCATATGTATCATTTATTACGCTTTATTCTGGTTCATTTCCAGAGATCGGGAACCTGTATAGCTTTCTGCACTGCAAAAATGAAATGCTATTTTAGGTTTTGGTTTGGTTTGGTTTGGTGCTCTACGGTCAACTTTTTGCTACACGAGGGCTAATTAGACCGGGACCTACAGTTTAGGGCCGATTCCGAACGGCTACAAACATCCATGCCAACAGTGGGACTCGAACCCACAGGATCCGAACCGAAGGACAGCGCCCTAGCCATTTGGCCATCACCTGGCTATTTTAGGCATATTACAAAAATGGAGACGCTCGAGGTAGCCTTGCACTGTGGCTTTCAGTGCTGAGGATGCTCGGATCAAATCCCGAAGAGCGCCATTAAATACATCCGTGTCCAGGCCATAGATGGAAAAGTTAAATCCGTAGAAAACCCTCTATGAGGTCAGAGAGGGTGGGAGAGGGTACGATCCCCCAGACGTTGCCCCTTACGGTGCTCGGTCAAAACTGAGGTGGAAACTAGCTAAGACGGAATTTGACCCTTCTATACAAACCGGAACCGCACACTTCAATCCAACGACTATATGGACCAGGTCTGGAACTTCCAGCCAGGGGTCTTTAGAAACAACAACAGCAAACATGGAAGCGTAACTAGAAGGGTACGAAAGCATGTTTAAGATACAAAAGTGAGATACCCAAAAACAGGCACATTACACCCAGAAACAGGTAGCTTTTTTGACCTGAACCAGCATTTAATTTTTACAGTATGCTGGCATGGCTGGAACTTGAACTACGTATCTACTGATATGTATCTGTGTTGTTCACAAATTTGAAAGCATTAGTCTACCGTCGCTATCTAAAGAAAGCTTTATTTTCAACAACTTGCCTTGCGGTGTTTCCGGATGATTATAACTTTCAAAAGATTTGCTTAAATTTGAAATTAGTTTGAAATATGAGTTTTAAACAGTTTGAATTGTATATTTAAAAAGCTCGAAATATGAATGATTATAACGAGAATTCTAAAGACACCTCAAGAAATAAACAAATAAACATAGCCACATGTTACTTATCTCAGCCAAAATTTTGTTTATACGCATTTTTCCTGATTTGGAAATGTTAAAATTTTAATTTTCTTATGGTTTTACCATTTAGCTATCGTAAAACTCAATCTTTTGTAAAAAGTAGCGTTTCCATTGACACACAGCGGTGACAAATTAAAAGGAGCTTTTTGCAATTTCTATGATCTATTCACAACTTCTGGCGTTATGGTACCATGACTTACCATACCATAATACCCTACTATACCATTGACTTACCATAATGTTCCCCATAATTAGAGGTTATGCTGTTTGGGAATTGGTGACTCAAATGGTCTGTTAGTGATATGGAAATAAATGATTATTATATAATGTGATCTGTATTAGCATTCAAAGAGGGGTTTCAGTTGTGTAAATTACTTTGTAACTTCTTGTAACGTAGCTTTTGATGTACAATTGATTTGAATATGCATTATTGTATAGGCATTATTAATAAAGTGAGCCTGCCTATCAAACTGATAAGCGGAGTTCTGTGAGTACCCTAGGGGGTACAATTACTAACGGTGGAATTTCAAAATTGTTAAGGGGCCCTTTGTTTTGGCGACTCATCACCCCCTGGGTTTTCGGTCTCGTGGCGGAGACTTGAACTAGCAATTGTTGTCACGGGGATTGGTTATTAGTATCTTCATATACCTTCGGGTGAGACGAAATGTCTCATTGAATTACCATAATTTTCTAACTTACCATCATATCAAAGTGTTTGATTTCAAATTACTGGATTTCTTCAATTGAATACATGACGAGAGATTTCAGTTATATGTTTTCAAGTAAAGGAAAAATTTCCATTTTTAAACATCTTTCCATACTGATGAAAGGCAAAGTTTTAATTACCATGATTTTATTAACTCACTTTCTTGTTTGTTTGTTTGTGTGTGTGTGTTTGTTTGTCCGGTATAAATCTTGCAATCGATTTTTAACTAACTTCCCGAGTAGCTACACATTTGAAACTTTTAGAACAGCTCTGAACACGATGACAATATATCATTTTAATACTTTTAGCCATCTTTAAGCAGAATTGAATCCCTTTTCTTTTAATTTTTATTTGTAGACTGGTGCAGCCATCTATCGACCGGGACAGGAACGAAAAGTCAAACGCAAGTTAACTTCCAATTAACTTAATTTTCTTTCAAGTTGATGGGATAATTCTTCAAAAAAATTTAAAATTATTTATTAATACATAGAATTGCCAAGTTTATATGATTCAACAGAAAATTAAAAATATGGTATATAAAAAGTTCTTTTCATCTTGTAATTATTTTCTCCTGAACTGCTATTTTGCTACTCCAAAAATGAAAATGCCCTGAAAATTAATTAATTTTAAAAATAAGGGAATAAAAATGCTGTATGCTAAATCAGTAACATCAGTTATTCTAACTCATCAATCATGCTAAATCAATTAAGTAGCTATTTTATGCATTTCCTTTCCATATGGTTTTTGCCTAAAAATTATTTTATCCGTATTTTTTGTTGATCCAACTAAAATCTCATTTATACATTATGCAATTTACCCTTTTCTTCTGTGGCAACACAATATCAGTGCATGAGTATTCTTGTTCTACTTTACTCCCAAAAATCAATATATAATTTTCTAGGGAAAGACAAATCAAAACATCGTCCAATTGAAACAAAGTAAAAATTTTTAAACCTTTTAAATACGACTATTGCGAACAAAATCGGTTAACCCCATTACATGCTTTTAATATTTAAATTAGAGCTGATAAACTCTTAAACAACAAAGTTGCAACGGGCCCTAAGTTTAATTGACTTTGGATTTCTGCTTTTATATTTCAACATAGACAGTAGTTACGTATATTTTTTTTAGAAAATTGATGCATGTGTAAGTGCTCTTTCCGAAAACTTGTTACAAGCTCTAAAACTAATTATCAAGTAGTTATATTTTGCATCAGCATTCTGTTGCGTGATCTCATTTACCGTCAAAATGAATCGCTGATTTCCTCTAACCAATTAACTGCATCTACTGAAAGTCACTTTTAATTAAAAAAACTCCATTTTGCGTGAGCTGCATAGAAATAAAAAACAGACCCTTAGATCGTAATTTTCTTTAAAAAATATTTTCTTTTGTTCTCTATAGCTCTTCACAAAGATATACGTAAGATATAACGTTGCATTCTATAGTAATGTGAATACTGCAGATTGTTTAAAAAAAAACATTAAAAGATGAGAGAAAAAAATTAAAAGTATGTAATAAATTGTACCTCAGAGAAGATAAAGAGAGTAACAACGTACAATGGAATTCTCAATGGTATCTCAATATGAATACTGCAGACTGTTTTAAACAAAATCATTAAAAAATACGGTAAAAAATTAAAGGTATGGTATAAGTTGTACCTGAAATAAGATAAAGAGAGGAACAACGTACAATGGAATTCTCAATGGTATCCCAATATGAATACTGCAGAGTGTTTTCAACAAAATCATTAAAAAATAAGTGAGAAAATTAAAGGTATGGTATAAGTTGTACCTGAAATAAGATAAAGAGGGGAATAACGTACAAAGGAATTCTCAATGGTATCTCAATATGAATACTGCAGACTGTTTTAAACAAAGTCATTAAAAAATAATGTCAAAAAATTAAAGGTATGGTATAAGTTGTACCTGAAATAAGATAAATAGAGGAATAACGTACAATGGAATTCTCAATTTTATCTCAATACGAATACTGCAGACTATTTTAAACAAAATCATTAAAAAATAAGGAAGGGAATTAAAGGTATGGTATAAGTTATACCTGAAATAAGATAAAGAGAGGAATAACGTACAATGGAATTCTCAATAGTATCTTAATATGAATACTTCAGACTGTTTTAAACAAAATCATTAAAAAAATAAGTGAAAAAAATTAAAAGTATGCAATAAATTGTACCTGAGAAAAAATAAATAGAGGAATAACGTACAGTGGAATTCTCAATGGTATCTCAATATGAATACTGCAGAGATTTTAAATAAAATCATTAAAAAAAGTGAAAAAAATAAAGGTATGTTATAAGTTGTACCTGACATAAGATAAAAAAAATATTTCAGGTAGTCTCTTCTAACGAAACTACTGTGGGTTATTAACGTATGATTACTTATCCTTTGCTTACTTCTTTTTATTTTCTTTTTTTTACGCAACAAAATCATTAAAAAATAAGTGAAAAAATTAAACGTACGTCATAAGTTGTTGACGGATAACCGACAGTACACTGTATTTGCCTTTGGATAAAGAGAAATATTGTTTACTCGTACTATAAATATGTATTGCACTTCTTCCTCTGTATTAGAGAAAAGAAACACACTCAAACAGGAGACGATATTTCTATGTTTCCTCAAGTACTCATTAGAATATTAGTTTCACTGGATACTTTGATCAAAACCAATATATTCAGCCACAACCTTACTACTGACAGTCAGTTTTCCGAGTGCCAGATTTATTATTCAAGTCACTTTGTTAGTCTTCTCCGCAAAGATAAATGAAAGAAGAAGGAATAAATGATAGACCGGGACCTACAGTTTAGGGCCGATTCCGAACGGCTACAAACATCCATGCCAACAGTGGGACTCGAACCCACAGGATCCGAACCGAAGGACAGCGCCCTAGCCATTTGGCCATCACCTGGCTATTTTAGGCATATTACAAAAATGGAGACGCTCGAGGTAGCCTTGCACTGTGGCTTTCAGTGCTGAGGATGCTCGGATCAAATCCCGAAGAGCGCCATTAAATACATCCGTGTCCAGGCCATAGATGGAAAAGTTAAATCCGTAGAAAACCCTCTATGAGGTCAGAGAGGGTGGGAGAGGGTACGATCCCCCAGACGTTGCCCCTTACGGTGCTCGGTCAAAACTGAGGTGGAAACTAGCTAAGACGGAATTTGACCCTTCTATACAAACCGGAACCGCACACTTCAATCCAACGACTATATGGACCAGGTCTGGAACTTCCAGCCAGGGGTCTTTAGAAACAACAACAGCAAACATGGAAGCGTAACTAGAAGGGTACGAAAGCATGTTTAAGATACAAAAGTGAGATACCCAAAAACAGGTACATTACACCCAGAAACAGGTAGCTTTTTTGACCTGAACCAGCATTTAATTTTTACAGTATGCTGGCATGGCTGGAACTTGAACTACGTATCTACTGATATGTATCTGTGTTGTTCACAAATTTGAAAGCATTAGTCTACCGTCGCTATCTAAAGAAAGCTTTATTTTCAACAACTTGCCTTGCGGTGTTTCCGGATGATTATAACTTTCAAAAGATTTGCTTAAATTTGAAATTAGTTTGAAATATGAGTTTTAAACAGTTTGAATTGTATATTTAAAAAGCTCGAAATATGAATGATTATAACGAGAATTCTAAAGACACCTCAAGAAATAAACAAATAAACATAGCCACATGTTACTTATCTCAGCCAAAATTTTGTTTATACGCATTTTTCCTGATTTGGAAATGTTAAAATTTTAATTTTCTTATGGTTTTACCATTTAGCTATCGTAAAACTCAATCTTTTGTAAAAAGTAGCGTTTCCATTGACACACAGCGGTGACAAATTAAAAGGAGCTTTTTGCAATTTCTATGATCTATTCACAACTTCTGGCGTTATGGTACCATGACTTACCATACCATAATACCCTACTATACCATTGACTTACCATAATGTTCCCCATAATTAGAGGTTATGCTGTTTGGGAATTGGTGACTCAAATGGTCTGTTAGTGATATGGAAATAAATGATTATTATATAATGTGATCTGTATTAGCATTCAAAGAGGGGTTTCAGTTGTGTAAATTACTTTGTAACTTCTTGTAACGTAGCTTTTGATGTACAATTGATTTGAATATGCATTATTGTATAGGCATTATTAATAAAGTGAGCCTGCCTATCAAACTGATAAGCGGAGTTCTGTGAGTACCCTAGGGGGTACAATTACTAACGGTGGAATTTCAAAATTGTTAAGGGGCCCTTTGTTTTGGCGACTCATCACCCCCTGGGTTTTCGGTCTCGTGGCGGAGACTTGAACTAGCAATTGTTGTCACGGGGATTGGTTATTAGTATCTTCATATACCTTCGGGTGAGACGAAATGTCTCATTGAATTACCATAATTTTCTAACTTACCATCATATCAAAGTGTTTGATTTCAAATTACTGGATTTCTTCAATTGAATACATGACGAGAGATTTCAGTTATATGTTTTCAAGTAAAGGAAAAATTTCCATTTTTAAACATCTTTCCATACTGATGAAAGGCAAAGTTTTAATTACCATGATTTTATTAACTCACTTTCTTGTTTGTTTGTTTGTGTGTGTGTGTGTGTTTGTTTGTCCGGTATAAATCTTGCAATCGATTTTTAACTAACTTCCCGAGTAGCTACACATTTGAAACTTTTAGAACAGCTCTGAACACGATGACAATATATCATTTTAATACTTTTAGCCATCTTTAAGCAGAATTGAATCCCTTTTCTTTTAATTTTTATTTGTAGACTGGTGCAGCCATCTATCGACCGGGACAGGAACGAAAAGTCAAACGCAAGTTAACTTCCAATTAACTTAATTTTCTTTCAAGTTGATGGGATAATTCTTCAAAAAAATTTAAAATTATTTATTAATACATAGAATTGCCAAGTTTATATGATTCAACAGAAAATTAAAAATATGGTATATAAAAAGTTCTTTTCATCTTGTAATTATTTTCTCCTGAACTGCTATTTTGCTACTCCAAAAATGAAAATGCCCTGAAAATTAATTAATTTTAAAATAAGGGAATAAAAATGCTGTATGCTAAATCAGTAACATCAGTTATTCTAACTCATCAATCATGCTAAATCAATTAAGTAGCTATTTTATGCATTTCCTTTCCATATGGTTTTTGCCTAAAAATTATTTTATCCGTATTTTTTGTTGATCCAACTGAAATCTCATTTATACATTATGCAATTTACCCTTTTCTTCTGTGGCAACACAATATCAGTGCATGAGTATTCTTGTTCTACTTTACTCCCAAAAATCAATATATAATTTTCTAGGGAAAGACAAATCAAAACATCGTCCAATTGAAACAAAGTAAAAAATTTTTAAACCTTTTAAATACGACTATTGCGAACAAAATCGGTTAACCCCATTACATGCTTTTAATATTTAAATTAGAGCTGATAAACTCTTAAACAACAAAGTTGCAACGGGCCCTAAGTTTAATTGACTTTGGATTTCTGCTTTTATATTTCAACATAGACAGTAGTTACGTATATTTTTTTTAGAAAATTGATGCATGTGTAAGTGCTCTTTCCGAAAACTTGTTACAAGCTCTAAAACTAATTATCAAGTAGTTATATTTT
>OU015490.1:39001863-39004363 GCA_907164885.2 Dolomedes plantarius | reverse complement strand
AGCGGGGAACTGTCCGATGAGAAAATATTCTAGACTCGGGCAGGCGCCGGAAATAATTAAAATCCACCGGAACATTTAAGATGCGGCCAATGCAATGAGGGGGGGGGGGGGCGGGAATATAACGTATGAACAAGGTGGCCCGTCCCTCATCCCAATAAAGGGGTGGTGCGAGCGAATGAAAAGACAAGAAAGCCACAGAGAAAATGAAATATATATACGAGTGTTGGGGCGTTTCGAGAGAGCCCCTATTAAAAAGAAACGATAAATGAACTAAGCTGCTACAGGGACCACTAGAATCCGAATAATACAAAATTGAATGACCAGCGAGAGCTCCGAACGAAAATAAAAAGAAAAACAAACTGAGCGGCTACAAGGCAGAGAAGAATCCTGAGACGAGATAAAATTGATTACCCAGCGAAGGTCCGCAAACTGAGACAAAGTGCAGCTATAACCACAAGTATGGAAAAGAGATGAATAAACCAATGCTACCTGGCCGATACCTGAATGATAGCGTACGCATTCTCTCATAGCGGTTAGACGACGAAGGAAGTTACGGAGATTGGAGACCAGTGATCAGAGATTACCGGCACGAAGATTGCTACGAGGTTCCGAGGCGGACGTGCACATGACCGACGACCAATGCTGACCGACCCTCAGAACAACATAGAGGTGATCAAGGCAGATCAACATCCGAGGTGTACTCCAAGTTATCGTCAACCACTGAGATTCTGAACTCTTTTAGTGACGAGATACAGAACTCTTTTCAGTGAACTATAGTGCACAGTGACCAACAATACTACACGAACATTTGCGTACAAGTGGTGGAGACGAGCTCAACCGAGAGTGACAGCAGCCCCAAGGGTGAGCATATTTGCTAACATAAATTATTTCATATCCTTGCTTATTACATACTCGCCACTTGCCCGTAAGGGTCGGCATTGCCAAATATATGATGAATATTATGAATTGTATTCGCAAATGAGTTATATATTTGAATAATACTAAGAAATCAGCGTGATGCTAAGTAATGTGTGTGTAAATATATGTGTAAATAAATTGTAAATATCTGAAAAAAGAGTGTCTTTTTTTAGAGTTGTACCCCTTTACTTAGTTAAGTTGCTGAGACAGAATTGGTCGCAACGCGACGCAACACACACACACACACACACACACACACACACACACACACACACACACATATATATATATATATATATATATATATATACAGGTAGTTATCAAAATAATGGAAACACCTATCAATATCAGTGGTGTTTATGAATGTGCTTCGTATTCCTTAAGAAACAAGTCTAGCCAACGGTATTTTTTATATAATATAGTGTATGTAATGTTCTAGTGTCAGGTAGCAGTAATGAATCTAAGGGCATCGTGCTTTTGGGGGGAACAGCGTAAAATGCCAAACCTTGAAAATCTTACGAAAAGGGCAAATTGTTTGAGCGTGTTTAAATTGAGTATCTGTTAATGCAACCCCACGCTAATCGGTGTTTTTCGAGCTATGGTATCGATAGTTATGTTAGCATACAGAGTGCACGGAAACACATCCTTTGACAAACAGAATAGTGGACGAAAAGGAGAACTGTGTCAAAGAGACGGACGAGGTATTGAAGCGGAATGTGACATGAAGAAAGAAACAACTGCAACTAAAATGACCGAAGAACTCAATCTGCATCTGCATGTTCCGGTATCTACCATCAGAGGTTGAAAGGAACTTCACAAACATACAACATTTACGGAAAAGTAGCTATTCCCAAACCACTCGTAATAGATGCCAATACAAAATATCGTCCACAATGTTGCCACGAGCGCAAATATTGGTCGAGTAATATGTCGAAAAATGACCTTCGGTCCGACGAATCATTGTTAACATTGTTCCTCGCAACAGGAGGTGCGTATGTCTGGAGAACACCTACACAAGCGTAAGATTCTGGCTGTCTCATCTCAACTGTCAATCATGGAGATAGATCTATCAGAGTTTGGGATGGTATCTCATGGTTTTCTTCTGGCCCTATTGTAACCCTAAAAGAGATATATAATTGGACTCACTATCTCAAAATTTTAGCTCACTAGTCCATCCTGTGGTGCAAACACTGTTTCTTCCAGGAGATGGCGTTCTCCAGGATGATAATCCCCCTATGCATATAGCTAAATCTATCAATTATTGGTTTCAAGAGCATGAAAAAGAAGTCAAATATCTTATATTGCCCTGTACAATCCCCCCCGACTATATATCATCCAACCACTGTGATATCTATAAGCGGATAGACCTAGGTATCGTTATTCACCACAGCATCTCTACAGGAACTTTCATGATTTTTCCCTGAAGAATGGTATAATATATTCTTAACCACTATTCATGACTTATATAATCTAATTCCAAGGTAAATCAGGTGGTATTACATGACAAAGGGGATTCTGTGCCGTATGAATAAAGGTTTCCATGATGTTTCTTAGTGTTTCCATTATTTTGATAACCACCTGT
>OU015490.1:38949363-38994363 GCA_907164885.2 Dolomedes plantarius | reverse complement strand
ATGTTGCGAGGTCCACCATGGATTGGTATTGTGATAATAGGGTTAATCGAATGGACTGGCTTTCCCAGAGCAGAGACCTAAACCCTATCTAGAACCTCTGGGGATGAGTTGGATCGCCGAATTAAGGGGTGTAACAATCGTCCAAAGACGGTAGCCAAATGGAAGAAAATACTACTAGCCGTCATACAAGGACTAGTGGAAAGTATGCCCCGGAGGGTTCAGGCTGTAATTGCCTCTCGTATAGGCTCCACCAGCTATTGAATATGACTAAATTTTGTTATCCTTTTCTATCACAGTCGTCCAAATACTTATTCGTGTATATATATATATATATATATATATATATATACTAGCTGAAAACCCGCGCTTCGCTACGGAATACATTCAAATTAAATACAACGGTCAACGTATGCAATTTATGCCAAAAAATAAATATATATATTTATAATAAATGCGATGATCAATGTATACAATTGATGTAAAATATCTATCTATCTATATATATATATATATTTATAAAAAAAATCGTAAGGGATATGCATTTGTTTTGGATAATATTCAATCGTCTGCTGCATTAGAAAGAGAAAAAAAAATTTTTTTTGTCTATTTAGTTGTTACGCACGTGACGATAAATTTATTGAAAGTACCAGAAAAAGAAATCACGTGATCAGCATTTAATAAATTAAATTCTAAAAATTAATCTTTAAAAATTCACCAAAAATCAGGAAATGGAGGTAAAAATTCGAAAAAAGTTCCATTTTGAAGGAATTTTTATGATCTTTCTCGTGATATAAATATTATAACCCTCAATGTATTATTTTAAATGCAAACGTAAAAAAAGTTTAAAAAACAGCTTAAAAATTTAATTTTAAAAAATCTAAGAAGAATTTTTGAAAAATCTTTCTTAGTGCACCCCTACACTATTAGAAGAATCGCCATGCTAAATTTCAGCCCTTTAGATCCAGCGGTTTGGTCTTTGCGTTGTATGTCAGTCAGTCAGTGAATGAATGAATGAATGAATGAGTCAGTTACGGAACTGTTTTATATATATAGATAATAGCCGTTGTCTCTGTATAACACTTAAGAGCTGTCTCACCTTTCAATTGAAGCCCTCAGTAAAAAAAAACAGCCGGTTAGGCTTAATTTCAATTTTAGATGTGGGTCAGAATTTTTTCTTACCTAAAAACTAATATCTTCTCTATCAAATCACGTTTGTTCTGCCTATTTTTCTATAAAACATTCAGAACTAAAAGAAATTGGATGATTTTAGCTGTATATTTAACAGTTTTTAAAAATCTGTTTACTTTTGAGATGAATTCTGAAAGTAAACAAACTTGAATGTGAATGAATCAAGTAGCTCAAGTATTCATATCGCGTAGTGAGCTGTAAAAAACTGGATGGCAGTCTACTACTCCAATCGCATGAAAAACTAAATAAATCAAAAATAATGAAATGGTTTGCTTTTACAAGGTGTGGATTAAATGCAATATTGTTAGATAATTCGGGATATTTTTTAACTTTCATATACTTTTTCCATTATGATGTCATTATTAGTATTATGACGTCAAAATGGCGGGTTACCTTCTAGTATATATATAGGTATGTATGTATGTATGCATAGCAAAAAAGTTCCGGTAGATTTAACACCTGAGACGCAGAATATAAACAGAAATTTCCTACTCACGAAAATCGTGAAATATTCACTGAAAACGTTTAATGGAAAGATTTAATTTATTAACTTAAAAAATCAAACAGTTTTAAAAAAATAAAAAAAAATATTTCAAGCTATCGTAAGCTTCATTTTATTTCATAAAAATCCATTTTTATTTCAGCGCTGATTTTAGTAATGCCATCTTGCATTCCTAAATTTATATCGAAGCATATTAAATCAGACTCAAACGACTTCCATATTCTTCCCAAAAGTTGTAAATCAATTCGAAGTCTCGGAGCCCGTCTCATTAATAGGAAAAGAACTGTTGTTTATTCAACTAAAGGAGTCTTTGGCTTAAGTTTATACAGAAAGACAGCCAATTTCGCGGGAGAGTAAATTTAACAGAAAACTAGACACTTCCAAATTGTCCTGCCCTTTCTTCAAATCTGATGAACATGGCTAATCACACAGCGCCCCGAAAGCTAAACAATGAGAAAATCATTATTTGCACAACCTTTCAAACTTCCTCCATCTGTTGAAAGTAAACGAAGGGAACGTTGTTTAGAGAGGGACTGGGTAAATATTGCACTTTTGTATTTCTTTCAGCTATATTGGTTTCTACAACAACGCCGTGAAACTATTGATAAAAATTAACTTTAGGAAGGAATTTCTTTGGAAGTGAATATTTTAAAGTGAAGTTTACGACATGCTAACCATTTGGTTTTTTGCTTTTTCTGGTGAGAACATAAATATATTTCTGATGCTCGCAATTTATTTTGCCTTGCTCAGTGCTTTTCTTGAAATAAACAATGCAGTGATAGACGAACTGAATGCATAAATACTGTGACAACAATTTTTAGAACTGATAAATTCTTGCTAACACGATTTTTCTAAATATTTTCTTTGCAAGAGAAAATCAGACATCAGCTAGATTGTTCCATGTCCATGACCGATTTTGTTTCATGAAGTTAATAAAGAGTAAATGTAATAAACCTAGGCGATTTTTCATAGAAACTTTAAATTGTAAAATAACCACTAGCACTTCGATTCACTCAAAACTCTCTATTTTTAATCATATTAAGAAAACGCACATTAGTTCCTTGGACACTTAAAATATACATTTCATTTATTGCTTTTGCAGGCTTTATGTTTTAGCAAAAACATCAAACCCTTCATGTCTGTATGTATTACAAGAATAAATTATTTTTTAATAACTGACAAATATTTGCAATAATGTCATCTCTGTGCACACACACACACACACACACACATATATATATATATATATATATATATATATATATATATATATATATATATATATATATATATATATCACGGATATAACGAACGAAAATTTTGCTCCCGTCGTATTCCTATTATACATAATTTAATTAGTAATGTATCAGTTTAATGTAATCGATTTTAGTCGATTCAATTAATTAGTTATCATTTTTAATAGATTTTATCATTTTTTAATACACCATTATTGAATACATATTGCAACAAATGAGTTATACATTTTGTGAACTCATTTGTTTTTTAGCATTTTTTTTAACGGTTCGGATATAGCAAACCACCGGATAAAGCGAACAAAACCTTTAGTCCCTTGAAGTTTGTTCTAAGGGGTTCGACTGTATATGTATATATATATATATATATATATATATATATATAGATAGATAGATAGATAGATAGATAGATAGATAGATAAAAAAAGATTTGCACCTTGGGGCATTTTTCAATTTTTTTAAAAAATGCAAATAATATTTGGAAATTTAAATTATTTGGAGAGAAAATATGGTCTAGTATGTTTTAAAACGCTCCTAAATTCCTTTGATGGACGGAATTTATAAAATGAATCCTATTGCAAGGTGCGGAAAAAATTTGGCTATCTCAAAATACCATTTTTATCTAATTATCAGCATTTATATAGCTGTAAATAATAAACACGTTTTCTTCATAGGTTAACATGAGGTGAACGAATCCAACAGAGTTTGTACACATCATTCTTAACATATAAATCGATTTTTGTCATTATAAGTAGCATTAATCGATCACTATTTGAAAATCACTAATCACATATGCAAATTAAGCTCATTTTCAGTTTTTTTCACTTTCATATTTATACTTTTTTTATTTACTAGCTGAATACCCGTGCTTTGAGACACAATACATTACTACCACCCGTTAGGCTCCCAGTTTAATTCGTTTAATTGAAATTAACTAGTTAAAGTTTTGTAATTCCTTAGAGGAGTTCACCATGTAATTAAACTAGTATTTAAAGAGCACTTTATTGATAGAAAATTTTACTTTTAATATAGTTGTGAACATCAGGTATTGCGTTTTATTCTGTTTCAGAAAGCACGAAGAACATTGTTAGCAAGCAAACTTACAGCAATTCGTTGAACTGGCATATGGCTCGTGCAAGCTTACGACTTTGTTGCATGACTACCGTTTGATGATTCGTACACTAATGCACGCAATCTATCTATATATATAAGACATATACCATTCACTCACTCACTGACTGATCACTGTATCTCTGAAAATTTAAAGCCTAGGAAGGTGAAAATTTTAATGGCGGTTCCCTTTAAGCCTTAGATGCGTATTAAGAAATATTTTTTAAATACATATTTTAAGGGGATTAAAAGGGGCTTTATCCTCCCCCACAAAAAAATAACTGTACCTCCAGAACCATTAGGCCTACAAAGCTGAAAGTTGGCATGTAGTATCCTATTACGTCTTCGGTGCTTAGTAAAAAAAATCTTTTTTTAAATCAGTTTTAAAATATGGGTTGTAGATTTTTTTATTTTGGGGTTTTTAAGCTCATATTTTTACCTCCTTAAAGGTTGGAATTTTAAAAAATATGTTTTGCTGAGGAACCCCAACGCAAAATTTCATCCATAACGGCTATCTGGTTACTAAGGTACAGTGTTCGGCCATTCAGACGGGGTTTTTTTCTTTCGGGGGGGGGGGGGGGGATTTTCAAAACTCTTAAAACCCACTTTAAATTTTGAGTTTCTCTCTCTCTTTCTATCTATCTATCTATCTATCTATATATATATATATATATATATATATATATATATATATATATATATATATATATGTGTGTGTGTGTGTGTGTGTGTGTGTGTGTAAGTAATATATCCATTACATCACGTTCTTAAAATATAATCTGAAAAGGAAAACTAGCTCACATTTACATGGCTGGAGCTAGACTCAGCCTGAAAGGAATAAATTTTGATGCAGTCTGGCCGAATCGTTTATTAGAGCTAAAAAAGTACATCCGTCCATTACAGAAGACGGCTTGGAAGCGAATATCACATTACAACCTTACGCGCGAAAGGCGAGGTACATGTGACTATATTTTGAAGAGTCAGCAGAATATTGGGGCTCGAGATGCAAACCCACGCCTTTCTCTAGACAGTCTAGAAATGCGACAAGTGTAGAAATGCGAAGGCATGCGATTTATGGGAAGTTCTGTTGCTAAGGACTTTTAAGCGATAAATTAAGATTACTGAGGATTGGATTTAGGAAGGGGAATTTGAATGCTAGAAGGGAGGGCATAATATTTATTACAAAGTTATATATATATATATATATGTATGTATGTATGTATGTATATATAAACTTTTGGTAAAGTCTGGTAGGCTTAATAACTGGTTCAGTTTCATTAACGTGACTTATTTACAACGCAATTTTTACTTAAATCTCAGTTAATAAAACTTTTTCTGCATCAATTCCTTTTTACCAGATATGAAAATGCTTGTCGTTGTACAAACCTGCATATCTGAACTGAAATAAAAATTCATATCTTCAAAATCGATATCACCTTTCTAGTTGCTTGACGAAAGAGAGGGCAATCTATTGAAGATAAAATATGATTTAATCGTAGAAGTGCAGATGGTAAAATAAAAAATGCATTAGATCCTTTTCTATTTAAGGTAATTTACATTTAATGCAAATCTCTCTTGTAAAGGAACCAACTCAGACATCTTATTCGGCGTTAGGATGAAATTAACTGAAATATTTACTTCGCGGAGCTTTGAGAAACTTCTTGGCAACAGTCCAAATCGATTCATGATGGTGAAGTCACACATAATCAAAGAATAAATGGTATAAAGGTAATTCTATTTTGTCTGTGTATATGTTCCCTTTCATCTTTCGAAGCGAATATTTTCTAAGGGAGTAAGAAAGAAATCCCTTTTCAGGGTATAGAAGATGAATATATCCTTTTTCAGTTCGTGTACAGTGTTGGAAAAAGAGTTCTCTGTAAGTATTTGCTTTTCAATGTCACGCGTTGCAGAGAATCAGTAATTAGTTGCAAATGAGTGAGTTTTCACAATATTTCCAGATGTTATTCGCTTCCATTGTGCTATAACGAAAAGATTTGAAGGCAATAGTGAGATTACAAAAGACCTGAATAAATACATTGATTTTTGGCTTTTAAAGTAAATCCTTTGAATGTTTGGTGGTTTGGAAAAATAAATGCAGAAGGTCGTTCGCATTTTATGGAAACAATTTTGATACTTAAGTTTTATGTATAAATGCCGTATTTTTTGCGGCGATTTGCTTCTATCTGATAGCCATGGTTCTTGACAATAGCTCTAGCTCGAATTTTCCATGAAGGTAAACTTTTTCTTAGTACTGTCATGTCAATTTTACCCCATTCCTCTTGAACCTTTTTCCACAGTCTCTTCAGCATTCATGGATGCCGTTTTCCTAAGGCTCGTTTTAATAAACCGAAAGCGCAAATGGCCATTGGAAAAGTGTCAGGTTTTTTTACAGGGATTTAATTAAATGGGATATACTTTATTCCTGTTTCTGATTTTTTTTTCTTTGCTAAATAAGCGGCAGTTGATTTAGACGTGTGACTAGAGGCTTTGTCCATATGATGCTCGACATTATCAATGTTCTTTCCATATAAGGCTGGACTTTGTTTTTAAAAAATTCGTTCTAAAATATTCTGCTGACAGTAGAGTGAATTAATTTTGGCTTTACTTGACACAGTTTGATTTTTAATTTGCCGTTGTAACAAAATCCTGCTACTATCATGAATCTCTTTGGGAACTTTTTTGTACACTGACGAAGCCATTTCGTACGGTCATTCCCGTCAATTGATCAATAGAAAATTGATCTTTTTTTATTACAGTAGCTAAAATACACCCATGCCTCATCATTTTTCAATTTTCAGCAGCTAGGTGTTTTACATATAATTTTCTACAATTTGTTATTCTTTCAGCAATATGATTTGGCGAAAGCAGATGAACTTTAAGTTTAAACATCTTTTTTAACTCCAAATCTTCATGAATGATTTTGCTTACAGTGCCAGAAGACATTCCTAGTTCCGATGCAATGGATCTTTGAATCGGTGGATTTTCTTTTAGGATCAGAGATTTCACTTAATTGATATTTACCTGCATTCAAACAGTCTTAGGATGAGGTTTCGCGGTCATGCTTTCATTTTACTTTCAGCCAGACATTTTTTCCCTTTCAAATTTAATATATTATGAATACCTTTTTTTAAAAAAATGCCATAACCGCGATTTTTACACCTTTATAATTTGTTGATGCGAATATTTCTCCTCGGAAAGTGCAGTTACGTCTTCGAGCCATATATCAATTTTAGGAGTCATTTGTAAAATAAAACTTTTATTTTATATTCTAATCAAAACAAAACAGTAGCAGATGATTATTCTGAAGTTGCCAAGTTTTTATCTTAAAATGCAAATGACAAAAATAAATTTCAAAATCGTTACCATAAGGTGCGAACGACTTTCTGTAAATGCTACCGTTATGGACTGGAAACTTTTGATGCTTAAATTCGCCGTAAAATGCAACCAATGAAATTGCAATGTCTCTGAATATAGGAACTCTGATTTTGAATCAAACACACATTTTTATTCGTCTTAGATAGGACAAACTAAACACTACAAACATCCCATTTAACTTTAAACATAAAAACAGTTATAATTTCATCAGCTTCCAAGTCGGCCTTCTGAGAAAGTCCTAGTGGACCAAAAATCGACTACACGAAAGCTGTGCGGCGCTCTACTGCATTCAAAACTATATCTCCTCTCTTCACTTCACTTCCAATGCGATAAGGCTGGGAGAATGTTAGTTACATGACAGATATAAATACTAAATTCAGCTACATTCGAAAAATTTACATGGTTATAGGGTAATTTTCTATGAGTATTACATACGCTTATTATATTTTCTGAGTATTTATTTTTTCTTAGAAGTATTTCTTATGCTTGTATATTGTGGATTTTGTTTGAAATAAAATTACTGTTTCAAATGCACCCCGGCCGGAAGTATTTCAAACCAGGTCCATATAGGCGTTGGTCTAAGGAGTGCAACTCCGGTTTCTAATGTCACCACAAGGGTAGGAATCCGATTTAGCCCCCCCCTCCCCCCCTGAAATTTAACCGAGCAGCCCAGTTGCGACATCTGGGGAGATCGTACCCTCTCCCATCCTCTCTGACCTCATAGACGGAATTTCCGATCAATGCTTTTAACGTGATCATATCCGGTTTAGACACGGTGGTATTTAATGACGCTAGTTGGAATTTGATCCGAGCACCCTCAGCACAGAAAGCCGACGTCCTACCACAAGGCTACCTACTGACCTGAAATAAAATTACATTATAAGTCTGTTTTTATATAAGTTTGCAGTAATATTCTTTATATAGTAAACTACTTTTTTGCTCATTTATTTTAAAATTTTGTGAAGACAGTAAAGAAATATATATATATATATATATATATATATATATATATATATATATATATATATATATATATATATATATATATATATATACATATATACATATACATATATATATATATACATATATATATATACATATATATATATGTATATATATATATATATATATATATATATATATATATATATATATATATGAACTTGTAACCTCACGAAATCACTTTATGCTGCGACTGTAAATGGTAAGAGATTAAAACTCGGAAAAAGAATTTATTGCTTCTCTACTTCAACATACATCTAAAGAATGGGGAAACAAATAAGCATCTAACACCTTAATTTAGATACACTCCTTACCAGAACTCACACCATTCAAATAAACAACGTTAACTAAAATCTCTCCTCCCAATAACTTTTTTTTTCCATAGAAACTTCCCTACTTGTGGCACTTAAGCTTGCCCTATTACAAATCTTCTGATCTGGAGACTCTTTGACACTTTTCTTCTTTACCGTAACGTCTTGAATCTTGAAGATTCTGCAGTTGAGTCATTCAGAAATTCCCTCTACTCGACCCCTCTTTACCTCCTATAAATAGCACGTTCTTTGTCGGAGATTTATTTCTGAATTCTTAAACGGGTGATCAATTTTTTTTTCTAAGACTTGATAAACGAGCCGCTCACTTGACAAATCTGTTAAATGCATAAAAAAAAATGCGTAGAAAAGGGATAAATAATACTATAGGTATACATTGTTTTTCAAAAGTCCTCTAAAAATATGAATTCACATAAACCTTGTACAATGTACTACCTGAATACCCTTGCTTCGCTACGGAGTGCATTCAAATTAAATACAACGGTCAATGCATGCAATTAATGCCATAAGTATATATATATATATATATATTTATATATATATATATATATATATATATATATATATATATATATATATATATATATATAAATCGTAAGGGATAGTTTTATAGACAATATATCTATATATATATGTATATATAAAACAGTCAATGTGTGCAATTAATGCCAAAAAATAAATATATATATATATATATATATATATATATATATATATATATATATATATATATATATATATACATATATATTTATTTATTTATAATAAGTACGACGATCAATGTAAACAACTGATGTAAAAAAAATATATATATATATATTTATAAAAAAAATCGTAAGGGATATTTTTATAGACAAAATAATGCAGAAGAAAATATTCAAATTAAATGTGATAGGACATACTAAAGAATATAGTACAGTTTGAGTCACATAATATTTTTTATTGTATTTTAATATATTTTTTGGATAATGTCCTATCGTCTGCTGCATTAGTAAGAAAAAATTGTTTTTGTCTATTTAGTTGTAAATCATGTGACGATAAATTTATTTAAAGTAACGAGAAAAAGAAATCACGTGATCAGCATTTAATAAATTGAATTCTAAAAATTAATCTTTAAAAATTCAACAAAAATCAGAAAATAGGGGTAAAGATTCGAAAAAATCTCACTTTAGAGGAATTTTTAGGGTCTTTCTCGTGATAAATTTTTTAACCTTCAAATTATTATTTTAAATGCAAAAATTAAAAAAGTTATTATAACAGCTTAAAAATTTAATTTTAAAAAATCTAAGAAGAATTTTTTAATAATCTTTCTTAGTTCACCCCTACACTATAAGACGAATCGCCATGCAAAATTTCAGCCCTTTAGGTCCAGCGGATTGGACTGTGCGTTGTATGTCAGGGAGTCAGTCATTTACGGACTTGTTTTATATATAGACTATGAAATCTTATATATTTAAAACTGCTAAAAATACGGATTCATCGGATTCCATATAATTATGGCCACTTTTAAACCAATATATATAATCATGTTTCCCTATATCAAATACTAAATCATTTTCAACAAGACTTTATGCTTAATACCAAGTAATCTTGTGCGTGCTTCATTACAAAACCGAGTACTCTATTACAATTTTAACGTTGTCTCAGTACCTGATATGAATGTCAAACATTTGAGAAATTTTTTTAGTTCCTGGTATGGATGTCAAACATTTGAGAAATTATTTTTAGTTCCTGGTATGAATGTCAAACATTTGAGAAATTATTTTAATTCTTAGTTCTTGAAAATAAATGAAATATGAAATCATAATATGAAGTATAATTTTTATGACTTCATTTCACTTCTCTTTTATTATTATAATTGAGAATAGCTCTTCATTTATGTCATAAGCTGCACGCTAATGAGTTGGCCTGGGGCCATCTTTGGCGCCCAAAAAGAAATCCAGCTTGGCTATGAATTAATAATTTTTTTCCTTCGAAATTCTGCTTGGAATTGCTTAATTTTCTGTTACTTCTCGGGTGATTTTTATCTTCCGCAGTTCAGGCCTTCTCGAAAATTGTCCAGGCAAAGATAACGTCTCCCTTTATCTTCTGGAAGAAAAGTTTTTAAAATGTACAACTCGTGGAAAGGGATATCGAGAAGGAAGAATTATTCGAAAAGCAAAAGATTTTAAGCGTGATAGAGAAGTTTGAAAAGACAGATTTGATCTCATTAGCCTGGACGTTTATCTTCTCGAATGCAATGGATTTTAATGGAGGAATGTGAAAGCTAATATTTTTTGTTCAATCCAAGGAACGAATATATCAAATAAGATTTAAATATCCACTCTTTTTTAATCAATTGAACATATTCTTTATTTGCGTTTAATGCTAGAACGAGACCACTTTTATATATACTATCTGAATACCCGTGCTTCACTACGGAGAACATTCAAATTAAAAACAACGGTCAATGTATGCAATTAATGCAAAAAAAAAGTATATATATATATATATTTATTTATTTATAAAGAAATCGTAACGGATAAAATAATGTAGAAGAAAATATTCAAATTAAATACAATGGTCAATGTATGCAATTAATGTAAAAATAAGTATATATATATATATATATATATATATATATATATATATATATATATATATATATATATATATATATATATATTTATTTATTTATTTATTTATTTATTTATTTATTTATTTATTTATTTATTTAAGCAATCGTAACGGATATTTTTATAGACAAAATAATGTAGAAGAAAATATTCAAATTAAATACAACGGTCAATGTATGCAATTAATTTGCATGTTTAAATCCATAAAACATATTAATTTGAATTAAATTCTCTAAAAACTTTCATCTCAATTAGTCTAGTGGTTAAATTTTATCTTTTATCGTATTTTACTATTTTTTGGCAATTTATTTCGTTGTTATGCCCGTGACTCAAAAAGAAAAGAAACCACGTGGTCAGCATTTAATAAATTAAGTTCTAAAAATTAATCTTTAGAAATTCACCAAAAATCAGAAAATGGAGGTAAAGATTCGAAAAAGATTTCATTTTAAAGGAATTTTTATGCTCTTTCTCGTGTTGTAAATTGTATAACACTCATATTAGTATTTTAAATGCAAACTTAAAAAAATGTTACCAAAAACAGCTTAAAATTTTAATTATTAAGCTTAAGAATTTTTCAAAAATCTTTCTTAGCGCATCCCTACACTATAAGAAGAATCGCCACGCAAAATTTTAGCCCTTTAAGTCCAGCGGTTTGGTCTGTGCGTTATATGTCAGTCAGTCAGTCACGGAACTGTTTTATATACATAGATTTTCTCGTACCTGCTGATTCCTAGCGTTGTTCCACCCCAAGAACATTAAGATATTAAAATTAGAAGGAAATTATCTTGAGACTTTTTTATCAAAAACTGAAAATTTTACAATAGGAAATTTTTTAAGTCAAAAAATGCCTCGTAATAAAACTTTACCAAAAGCAGGAAAACTATTCTTCCTAGAATGCGTGCCGAAATTGAAAACATTTCTGTAGAAAACTTCAGAATTAGCTGAGGAAGTTTTAAAAAATTTAAGCTAAACTTTAACCAAACACCTTTAGATTATCTTCGAATTTTTTTTTTCTTAAGGGAACCAGGAACCTTCAATATTGTTTTTTTTTTAATTTTTCAAAAATTTACTCCCTTATACAAAACGAGAATAATTAATATTATTTTCTACAACGTTGAAGACACTTAGAATTCCCAAATAAATATTTTGGTGAAGAATAAGACCTGGTTCTCAAAAATTTCTTCAAAAATGACAGCATTTTTAAAAATGTTTCACGCGCATTACTTTTCTTCAGAATTCTTCCACATTTCTCAGCATTGTTAATTGAAGTGTTCATCACAAACCTATGCATCATCCTGTGAAACCAGAAATATTTTTTAAATTTGTAAAACATGAAATAAAAAAACATAAAAAATAACACTCAAATTTTAAAAAAAAACAATTATTTAAGGCTTTACATTCATACAAAAAAAAATATTTCAGGTAGTCTCTTCTAACGAAACTACCATGGGTTATTAACGTAGGATTACTTATCGTTGCTTACCTCTTTTTTTTGACGCATTTTGGTACTTTTCTATTTAACTGTTTACTGCTACTGAATTTGATGCGCTGCCAAAATTATAACTCGCGACGCAGGACGGACTCTGAATCTTTTTTCTTTCCGGAGGACCGTTATAGAGGAACATAATCCTATGTTGAAATCCTTGCACAATTACATTAAAATATGTAAGGTAAGCCTGTATCGAAAAAATTAAGGTGTTTAAATGATTTGGGAATACGCATGGAGCATTTTGAAAAATGCTAATTTTTTTATTTTTTTTTGAAAAACAGGCATTATTCTGCAAAAAAATTCTTATTTTGAAATCTAAGGATCTTTAACATAATAAAAAAGAATGAAAATTACTCTGAGTTTCTATATACATTTCATAATTAAAAATTTCAGAATTCGAGGTTGAAGGTCTCTTGTTATATAACTGTTCCAATTAGAAGTTACTCATGACTAGGATAGAAATTTAAAGGAACTGAATTAAGAGCCGCTGTACAGTAGAAACCTGTTATAGTGAACCCCGTATATAACGAACTCACGTATGCAGTAGAACCCCGTTATAGCAAACATGGTATATAACGAACTCCCGGTTATAACGAACGAAAATTTTGTTCCCGCATTTTTCATATTGTGTTTAATGCTAATTTATCGTTTTATAGCTAACCTCCAGAATCTTAAGAATCGGCTATAACGAACATTGTTTTCAGTCGACAACTGATTTTTTTTAAATTTTTAAACTTTTTAAGAACGTTGAAGATACGAGGAATGTTGAAGAAGCAAAAAATGTTAAAGAAGAAGATGATGAAGATTTACCTATAGCGATGTGGATAGAAAAGCTCAAAATTTCATCATTCTCAGATTGTGGCGAGCAATTGTTCGAAACATGTGATGATGAAGTCTTTGCATGTGAAAATCTGACTGATGAAGATATTGTGGAAGAAATTAAAATGAATCATTCTGAAATCGAAGATTCTGGTTCTGATGCTGAGGAAGAGGAGCACATAAATGACGAAATCTCCACCATCTGAGATGCTACAGCAGCGTTGAGTGTAATTAATAAGTTTTTGTCAACACAAACAGTGGAAGAAAGAGTGTTGGAGTCATTTGATGTATTGGACAAAGAAATTCATAAAAAAATTTTGAAATCGGCATCACGTCAGCAGAAGATTACCGATTATTTCTGTATCAAAACAGTGAGCAACAATTAAAGGTAAAATCAATTTATTTCCATTTGTCTTCATTTTTAGTTAATTAAATTAGTGTTGTGACAGTTTAATGTAATCGTTTTTAGTCAATTTAATTCATTAATCATCATTTTTGATAGATTTTATAACTCTTTCAATACATCATTATTGAATATACATAGCAACTAATGAGTTATACATTTTGTGAACTCTAACATTTTTTTTAATGGTTCGGTGATAGCGAACAAAACATTTGGTCCCTTGAAGTTCGTTATAACGGGGTTCGAAGTATAACGAACGAAAAGTTTGGTCCCGCCATTTTCCTATAGTGCGTAATTTTACTAGTATTGTGTCAGTTTAATGTAATCGATTTTAGTCGATTTCATTCATAAATGATCATTTTTAATAGATTTTATCATTTCTAAATACATCTTTATTGAATACACATAACAACTAATGAGTTGTAGTACATTTTGTGAACTGTAGCATTTTTTAACGGTTCGGATATAGCTAAAAAACGGATAAAGCGAACAAAATCTGTGGTTCCTTGAAGTTCGTTATAACAGGGTTTGACTGTAGCCTAGTGGTAGCGCCTTAGGCTTACAACTAGGGATCCTCGGTACGAATCCTGGCGAACGAAATTTAATACCTTTGTCTAGGTTGGATATGAGCACGTTAAATCTGTATACCGAAAAGTCCTTCCACGAGGTCAAAAATGGTGGTGGTGGGGGGGGACAAAATGCGAGCCTCCCAGATATCATTCCTCGGTGTTCCCGGTTGTTAATGTGGTGGTGGGCTTGATTCGAAAAGAATAGTACATCGCGTTAAAAGGGAATAGAATAAGAATTTACTTACCACACACTTTCCGATTAAATAATACATTTATTACAAAAGAACAAGAGGGAACAGATAGAACAATACGTTAGTATCACATATTCGTCTAAATAGGTGGAAAATATTTCGATTTTTCAATTCATTAGCATCTTCGGCAAAATTATGCATTTTGCATACTCACTGACGTCTATATTCCACGTGGGAAAGGTGTTCGCTCGTAGAGAAAATATTTTCTTTCAATCAGATTTTAGAAGATTAATTACTACATCTTTTTAGCGGCACGTGCAACCACGTGGTTCAAAAATATTTTCTTCTTAAACTGATGGTTGAGAAACGCACTCTCCGAAAACTGCACGACGTCTGATTGCAGACAAAATTCTAGAACCGGAAATTCAAAAATTGCCACTATTTTTTTCTGATGCCATCTTTAGGAATATAAACTTTTATAGCAGGGGGAAGTCAATGCGCGAGCATTCATTGAAGGGCCGCTGGGGATCGTAAGAGCTGGAGAAATATTGGGTGAAAACCAGTTCCGGCAGTCCGTAGAACGTCGACTTCCATCTAGTCCTGTGGGAGCCCAGAGTTCTAAGTCGATGTTTAACGCCTGTCAAAACCGAGATGGCACCAGGGTGTGGTGTTGGTTTAACTATACCGTTCCCCCATTGAAAGCGACCATCGATTGACATGGATTGAGTGTGAATGTCTTAAGTGACAAGTGCAACAACAGCTGAAGGCATGATTTGAATAGTCGTCCAACTCCATTCTTGTTCATTTTGAAATACAGAGCCTTAAAGTCTAATGACTGCTGAAGTCTGATTTGTGGCGCCCTCTGTTGGTAGCAGAAATAAGCTGGAGGTGTACCAGTTTCCAAATAAGATAGAAATGACTTGTATGAACATGAGAGTGAGGCTAACTCCATTATTTTTAAAAAGTGGAGTTGGACCACTATTCAAATAAGATCTTCAATTAAGCACCGCTTGATCAGAAAGGAGGGTCATCTTGGTACGGAAAGCCATGAGAAGAACACGGTCCGAAGGAAAAGAGTATATAAAACTCCAAAAGAAAATAAACTAACTAGCTATTACAATATAGCGGATACCTTTTTACTAAGATAGGAAACAAAACACCTGCTAACTTCAGAAACCTGAATCTCAACTACCACGCAACTGTTTTGCTCATCTTACTTCTGAGCTACCGTGCAGTACCAGAACAAAATTATTCAGCCTTCACGACCACTACATGCTACAGTTGTATTTTGTCACTACCACGTTATAATTAATATTTTCACTACTGTTACAATTTAATTGCAATTAAAAACGGATTTGGAATGTACAAAAATTAATTTTAATAAAAACCAAGAGTTCATTCGCTTTTGAAACTTAATTTCTTAGATTCGGGTTTTGGGACGAAACTAATTTAGGTAGCCATTATATATGAAAAAAAATTTCTTCGGCTCATCATTTGACTTTGCAACTTTGCAGATAGTCAATCTCTTTACTAAGCAACTGTGAATATCTCTCTCTTTATTATCACAGATTAGAAAATGTCTATTTTTGAATTCTTATTTTGCATATGAGGATAGATGTTCCTTGTTAATATTTTCGAGGCATTAATAGATTGATCTCTGTCGCTATATAGCTGAAATAGTTTTTTTTAATTTAATTACGATAAAAAATATTTTTGTAAAAAACTTTGTAAGAAGTATTAAATATAGAAGTATAAAATATTTTTGTACAATATACTTTTGTAACTCACGCATTTCATTTAAAGATCCATTTTTCAAAGGCAGAGGTCATAGTTAAAATACTTGTGTTTACTAATCTGTGATTAAGAAAATAATGACGAGAATCATCCAGTGTTAAGACTGGTAATGCTTCAGCAGTACGTTAGTGCATGCTGTTCCGCTTTAACGAATTATGAAAAATTGATATTGTGACTGATATACGTTGAAAATTTCGTACATAAACATTTTACTACAATGCGACCGTCTTAAACTCTTGAATTTCCCCCAACATCAAAATTAGGAGCAGTTAATGCACTTCACGTTTTTAATAAAAACTTTTTGCACCGTTTTGCTCTTCATTTCCTTTATTTAAGTCTAGTTTGAGAGTGAGCATCTTTTTCTTCCTTACATCCTCGAAATCATTATTTCCCGAGGTAGTGCAATGAGGTGGCAACACCACCACACCGCCGTAAAAACAGCGCGTGCTCTTACCTGCAGATTACAATGCGACCATCCAATTGCTCGTAAGAGGGAGAAATTGCAAAGAAAGCACTGTAACTCAGTTGTGAAATCACATGCGGGGCCGCACACTTCGCTGGAAAATTGCGCGGAGATGGCATACTTTTATGGATAAAACTTCATGAAACAAGTTCAAATGAGTACGTGTTTCTTTCGCCTAATATGCTCTGTGTTTCAGATTTCTTTGAGCATCTCTCTTTACATGCACAGGAATAAATTTATATGGATACAAAGACACATATCAATACCCTTATAGCTGTAGATACAGTTGTTTTAAGAATGATACATAAATTTGTGTTGGATACATGCATGAATACACAAATGAGCCATATGAAAATATTTCAGTTCTATATAATGTTTAAAGAGGAAGGGTGGAAGAATAGAAATTTTGAAATTCGTGTAGGAGTGGAATCACACATTATCTTTTAATTACCTTTTTGAATGCTTGTAGAGTATAGCTCACTTCTACCCAGACTTGGGTGTATATAATTTGAAGTGGCACTCTAAATGAATTTGATACAAACACAGTTTATACATGAAACAATGTTTACTGAATTCGTTGCACATATAGAATTTGCTTTTACAGCAATAAGCATACGTACCACTTGTACGGAATATATATTAGCATTCAATAAAACTACACTTTGCAATACTCACAACCTAGAGAGTCAAACCAGCAGTTCTGCCACGTAAACTTTGGGCCCCCTGAGCACTAGCGCAGGCTGAAACCTGGAGCTGCTTACCTCGTAGCTCCCTTAACTCGCTTATCTATCAACTTAAACAACCCCTTCCTTTCTTTAATCAAGCTGCATGGTATTTATACCAAGCGCGTATGCCGAAATTAGCATATCTCAAGCAGCTTCTTTAATTCATTCACTCAAAAGTTCGATTCTTGTGAATCGAATCTTATGTATACCTTACATGCTATAATGATAAAGGATTCGAAAACGATTCAAAAATGTTTATTCAGATGCAAATACAATTATATACATACACGATAATAGAGAGATATTGAAATGCGCATATTAATCTACATCCCAATAACTTAACGGCAATGGCTGCCTAATGTTACCAAAAGTATTTGACATTTGCAGTGACATTTGCAGTGTTTTATAATCCGCACTAGTTTCGTTAGAAGAGACTACCTGAATTTTTTTATTATCAATGCTAACAAATATCTAAAAATCACTGTTTTTGACCTAAGCCCTAAATTCCGGGCTTTAAAGAATAGTCATTATAAAAAGAAAAATACAGTCGAACATCCATATATCGAAGCAGCAAATTGCCGGAAAAAAATTCGATATATAGAAATTTCGATATATAGAATTGAGCTTAGTTTTATCATAATTCTCCTAAAAAAATTAAAGCTAATTTTCGTATACGAAACTTCATTTCTAATTTATATACGAATCCCATTAAATGAAAGTTAATAACTAAAAAATGAATTAATATGAAAGATTTATTGAGTACTACATACCTTTAAAAAAAACAATAATCCAGACAGTGGTTACAATGATCACAGTTACATTCTTTTTAAAAAAAACTACGAATATTTTGCTGAAGAGCCAGTTTTACGGAAAGTTCAAAGAAATGTTCGTATCTATTCAGTCCACTAAAAACTTAATCAAGGACATTTTCCGCGAATTGAAGTCTACGACGTATTGTTTCAAATGCCAAAAATAGGGAGATTTTATTCTAAAGTGGAATAAAATCTCCCAATTTGTCTTGAAAAAAATTTCGATATATAGAGATTTTTTTCGATATATAGAAACAACTTTTCTATGTAATAAACATGGAGATTTGCTAAGAGTTCGATATATAGAAAATTTCGATATGTGGAAGTTCGATATATGGAGGTTCGACTGTATGACCGTAAATAAAATAGGGTTTGGCCGTCAGACAGTCTTGAGAAACACCTAAATTTTTATGCGGAACCCTAGGGTACCGTGGTTAACACACTTTGGAAAACTCTGATATATGGGAAGGATAAAGCATTTCCGGAAATGGAAAAAAAGTTATTTTTACATTAGAAGTATTAACCCTTTGAAAGAATACATCAGATAATTGCCATTTAAAATCTTACCAGCAGTGTTCTAATACCATCGCAATCATAAATGAATAAATATCCCCCCCCCCCCCTTACAGCAAAGCACAAAACAAAACCCCATTCTAACAAATAATTGAATAAATGGGATATCTGCTGATGAAACCGTGTCTAGACCATTTTTGGAGCAATAAATGATATCCCTAATAAATATAAAAAAGAAACAGCTTATGGTATTTATTCTTACAGTCGTCTCATCAACAATTTTCAGACACTATAAACAAAGCCATTAAAATAATTGGATTGGAAGATATTTCTGATAGTCATAATCTTTATTTTATTTCCTTCATTCTCTGGACAATGTTCACACGTTTCTTTCACAAGCTGTGCGGCGTCGATAACAGAAATTTGAAAGACAGTTAAACAGATTCCAGGTATTCACTAATTCACATTCCATTGTGTGAATTTTTTTTTAAAATTAAATTACTGAATGTAGCTGTATTTTGAATTTAGACAGAAAATAACGAAAGTTATTAGTCATAAAAATAACATTATTCTAAAATTAGGCGTTTAAATTTAAATGTTAATAAAGATGCCGATAAGGGCTGTTATGTAAATGTGTACATCTATTCATGCAAAATTTTGTTTTTTTTCTGCTTAAAAAACACTTATCTCTTAGTTCATGTATGTTACTCTGTTCTTATGCTTTTTTTCCCCGTCGTTTCTGTACCTATTGTACGCAACAATTTTATTGTTAAGTAAGTTAGGAGTGTTAAGTATTGTTAAGTAAGTTAGTAAATTAGGAGTGCAAAAACTCGATTCATTAAACATTGGGGCTTGAACATGACACCTCATTCGGTGAACCTCTCTAGACAGCCACCCCTCTAAATCACCCTATTTTGTCCAGAACCAATTCAAGTTCCAATCTCTGGACCAGTTCAGAACCAATTCAAGACAGTGCCAATGTTATAGAAGAAACCTCTTTTCAACGGCCACCCCTCAAGACGACCACTTTTTTCGAAACCATGACTGTCCACCATAGAGAAGTTTTGTTGAATTTTTAAATTTGTACGTTATAAACGCATACTAATGATTTGACACCTTTATTGTATTTGGCTGTGAGGTACATACAGTCATTAAAATTCTTTTTCAAATGGATATGACCTAAAATCAGGAATGTTTTCCTTTTTACCATGTTTTTATTAACTCGCTTTCTTTTTTGTTTGTGTGTGTGTGTGTGTGTGTGAGTTTGTCTAGTCCAAATCTTGCAATTGATTTTTAACTAACTTCCCGACTAGCTAGACATTTGAAACTTTTAGAATAGCTGAGAACACGATGCCAATGCATTATTTTAATACTTTTAGCCTTCTTTAAGCAGCATTGAATTCATTTTAAGTAAATTTTGTTTTGTAGACTGGTGCAGCCATCTATCGGCCGGGATGGGAACGAAAAGTTAAACGCAAGTTGACTTCCAATTAACTTTATTTTTTTTTCAAGTTGATGGGATAATTTATCAAAAAAAAAATTTTAAAAAGCATTTATTAATACATAGAATTGTCAAGTTTATATGATTCAACATAAAATTTAAAAACATGATGTATAAAAAGTTATGTTTATCTTGCAATTATTTTCCTTTAAAACTTCGTTATGAAGTGTAGGCATCGTACAAAATGCACACAACTTCAATTATTTCCTAATAAATTAAAATGGTATGTCTATATGTTTCGAACTAGTTAATCGTTCATTGTTCACTGTTGTATGCATTAATAATTTAGCAAATATTAATTAATTTCGATACGTTATTATTTTATTCCAATATTTTCTAAAATGTTGGCATTAAACAAATATCGCCAAGACAGCGGAATATTTAAAGCAAGTACCCTGTTAAACCACGCAATAAATCATTTAAAATTTAAGCTATGTGCACCGTCAATTTAATATGTAATTAGTGCCCAGCAGCGTTAAATAAATTTTAATTTTCACTCATTTATGCTTTAGGCTATTGAATGCGCATTTCATTCCTTATTTAATCTGGACCGTTTCTTTTATTTAAAAACAGACTTCATCTCCTAATCATAATTTTGTAGGAGTCGCCAGTTTCTAGTCGTCATGGGTTAGCGGTGAATTCAAGTATTTTTACATTCGCCAAAACCAAAGCACACTATCACAATTTAAATATGAAAAATAAAATATTTATTACATAAAATTAACATTGAAAATACGACTCGTACAAATTAAAGAATAACATGGATACCAAAAATTACGAAGCAAAAAACTTAACAACGAATACAGAAGAATTTTGTTTTCTGATACTCTCGTACCGGGTCATCCTAGTTCCCAGGCAAATTCTTCAAAATGTGAAATACAAATATTTTTAAATGTCGTCTGAAGCGGGATTCGGCTGCAGACTTGCGATCGCTACAATCTCTTCTTCAAAAATTTCACCTCCATAATACTGTTCACTGTTGAATGAATTAATAACTTCATAATTAGGAATTAATTTTGGTACTTTGCTGTTTTATTCCCTTATTTCCTTAAATGCTGATGTTTAGCAAAACCTTGCTATATTTAAAGCAAGCATCCTTATAAAACCGCATAATAAATCATTTAAAACATAAGTTATATGCACAGTTAATTTAATATTTAAATGTCGTCTGCAGCGGGATTCGGCTGCAGACTTGCGATCGCTACAATCTCTTCTTCAGAAATTTCACCTCCATAATACTGTTCACTGTTGAATGAATTAATAACTTCATAATTATGAATTAATTTTGGTACTTTGCTGTTTTATTCCCTTATTTCCTTAAATGCTGATGTTTAACAAAACATTGCTATGTTTAAAGCAAGTATCCTTATAAAACCACATAATAAATCATTTAAAGCATAAGTTATATGCACAGTTAATTTAATATTTAAATGGTACCCTGCAGTGTTAAATAAATTTTAATCTTTGCTCTTTGAAGCTGCAGGCTCTTGAATGCGCGTTTCAAGTCCTCATTTAATAATCTGAGCCGTTTCTTTCATTTCCAAACAGACTTCATCTCCTGGCCATAATCTCTTCTTCAGAGAATTCAACCCTCCCTAATACTGTTCACTGCTGGAGAGGCACGGTAATTTCCACTTTCCTCGGGTTCATTACTCCGTTGAATGAATTTTAATGCCTGCTTCGTCTCATCGGCGAACAATTGTTTAGACTCAGATGAGAGAAGTTAGTTGAATAAACGTTTCATTCCCGCTGCAGTGTATTATTTTAGAAATTGTTTTCTTAATCACGGGGAGATAGTTCGAGCAGAATCGAAGATAAAGGTAAACTGAACGGGAAATCTTCAAAGGTGTCCAGGCGAGTTTGATGGCCGAATGGCTAAGGAGCTGGCATGTGGTTCAGATTCTGTGGGACTGTTGGCATGTATTTTTGAAGTCATTCGGAATGGGCTTTAAGGGGGCACACTACCTTTGACTACACTGAAATGACCGTAAACATGATCAAATTCGAGCTACTGAAACTCCAATAAGATTAATATGTATTTATAATTTTTTTGTTTTATATCAAAATAATAATTCTTCAGTTATATTTTATACAAAAATAGAACTTGTAATCCATAAATAATTTTTAGATTTTTTTAAAAATGTATACATTACTAAAAAGGGAAAAAAATATTGGATGTTTCGCGCATCATAAAATTAAGAAATATGCATACAGAAACTATTTTTTGGTCAAATTAAATTAATAATATACTCAAGTTTAATGTAAAACCAAAAAACATACAAAAAATATAGTTTAAATTGAAAAATTTACATAAAATTTAAAAAAAATTAAAATTTAGCAATTTTTTAAAAACATTTTCAAGTGTAAAAAATTTTTTTTACAAATTTATTTTTCTTTTTTTTGGTTTTAGTATGTATAAAAGCTTAAAATACAAATCTGATAAAAATTTTGTGTGTCTAGCACACATAGTTTAGGAGTAACAGTGCGCGTAATCCAAAAATTTACATAATTGAGAAAACTGAAGCTAAAGTTGGAATATACATGGCAACAGAGTGAGTTTTACATAAACTCTCCTAACTCGAGAAATAATACGAATTTTTTTTATGTGGTTTTTTGCATATTGTTCAGAAATGTCCCAAAAATCAGAATATAGCAAAAACCAAAAATCGATTTTTTTTTAAGTTTTAAAGGTGGTGTGCCCCTTAAACTGTAGGTCCCCATCTATTTAGCCAAACAAAGCAAAACAAAACTGTAGCACTCCAAACTGTAACACTCCTTGACTGTAGCACTCCAAACAAAACAAAACAAAACCAAAGGTGTCCACGATTCAAAGTTTTCCATAAAGAACACATTTTTAATCTCGTCATTTAAGACAGTGGTGCGTAAACTTTAAGTCGGGGGGAAAAATCATAAGGATCGAGGAAAATTCGAGATCGAGGAAAGATCGAGGAAAGTTAATTTATGTCGTATTGAATCATTTAGTTAAAAAATACTTTAAATTTTCTATAATCACTAATAATTTTCGAAATGATCATATCTTTAATATTTTAATTTTTTTATGTTAAGGGAACAAGTAACCTTTAATCTCGTTCTTATTTAATTTTCAATATTTTACACTGTATACCATATCAGTATAATTAATATCCTTTTCTACTACATTGAAGGTACTTCGAATTCCCAAATAAGTATTTTGTGGAGAAATCAGGCCTGCTTATCAAAAAATTCTTCAAAAATGCTAGAATTTTTCAAAAGGCTCCATGCGTATTCATTTTCTTCTGATATCTTCCAAATTTCTCAGAATTGTTAACTGAAGTGTTTGTCATAAAACTGTGCATTATTCTTTGAAAACGTACGATTTTAAAATTTATAGACCATAAAATAAAGTAAAATCATAAAAAAATAACAGGCAGAATAGAAAAAAAATATTTGAGATTTTAGATTCCTGAAAAAAAAAATTTAATTAACATTTATATTTACATACATATGGTAAACTTATAGTAAAAAATTTAAAGACCTTAATTAATATAGAGTGCGCATAGAGCATTTTGTAAAACGTTAGCATTTTTGAAAAAAATTTGAAAAACAGATATTATTCCACAAAAAAATTCCTTATTTTGAATTCTAGTTTTCAGTGTAGTAAAAAAGAAAATCAATTATTCTCATTTTGTATAAAGAGTTAAAAAATTTAAAATTAAAAAATTAGAGTTTGAAACTCCCTTGTCCCCTTAAACGATGATATTTTATTGTTAAATATGTCGTCAAACAGTTTTATCAATGTACAGTTTCCTTGTTTTAACGTAGGATTACGTTCCTCAATAACGGTCCTCTGGAAAGAAGAAATATTCAGAGTCCATTTTGCATCGCGAGTTATAATTTTGGCAGCGCGCCAAGCCCAGTTGCAGTAACAGTTAAACAGAAAAGTACCAAAATGCGTCAAAAAAATAGAGGTAAGCAAACGATAAGTAATCCTACGTTAATAACCCGCAGTAGTTTCGTTAGAAGAGATTACCTGAAATTTGTTTTCTATTTTTTGTTAAAATTTTCATAATTTGAAAAAAAAATTCTACCGAAATATCTTCAATGGGGGGTCGAGGTTTTTTTTATTTAAAGAAATTAGGTTACGGTCGAAAAAAGTTTGAGCACCATTGATTTAAAACCTGCCATGGGGATTTAAAATCAAATAACACAAACCGGGAATGATTATACTGCCATAGACAACATTTTTTTACTGCGTACTCAGTTTTACATATCTGTGTTTGCTGTGTAAAGAGTGTCAAGTCCAAAATCGTAGTTTTGAGAAAAACGAGATTGAAAAAAAACGGGTTTTGTAAAGACAGTTTTTTAAGTTTAAAATTTTAAAAAAATTTAAGTAAATTTTTCCAATTTTATTTTTGTTGAGTAAAGATTGTTAAGTCCTTGATTGGGACATATCCCCTTTAACACTAGAATGTTTGTGTTTTGTTTCACATATCTCAAATTTTCACTGATGAATAAAAATATTTAGGAGTGGAATTGGACTTAGCCCTTGATTTTTCAGACATGCATGGTTTGATAACTCGTTTTAGCCCATTTTGGACTTAACATCCCAAATTTTCACTGATGAATAAAAATATTTAGGAGTGGAATTGGACTTAGCCCTTGATTTTGCAAACATGCCTGGTTTGATAACTCATTTTAGCCCATTTTGGACTTAACACCCTTTGAAACAGCAAACACAGGTATCGACTTTACGTCTGTATACCTCAAAATGGAAATTTCCCCGATATTCAATCTTTAAAAGAATATACATAGACTTCCTTGCGAGTTATCTCTGTGGAATGTTATGCTGTAACCTTTCGTTCTATTTTCATTAAACGATCTTCAAACTTTTTATGTAGATTAAAATTCTGAGAATGTTTTCCTTAAAGCAAAAAATTCTCTGAAAAGAGAGATTTTTTTTAGTGTACGAAAAGTCCTTTAAAGTGATTAAAATTTTTAAACACAATTTATTTTATTCCTGAAGACAAATTGTTTTCTAACATTTCCTATGCTCAAAAGAGGAAAATATTAAACAAATCTTGCTATTATTTCGGTAGATATATCAAGATTAAAACACGTTTGAAACTTTGAACTTTAAATCGGTGAAAATCAAAACTTTTTTCAAATATATTTACACGCAAAGGGGGTCTTTATACAAAAGACATTTAAGGGATAAACAAATAAAAATGCGTGTAAATAAAATTTTGCTTGTAGGTCCTCTGTAAGATGCAAAAAAAAATGGTAAGATGATGACAATTGAAAAAGAATAAAAAAAATTGTTTATTCAAACATTTTTACATGCAGAATGATGCTTATACAAAGACACATTTGGAAGGGGGCAATATCCAATAATGTCCCTAAATAAAAAAATTTAAATTTGAATCTCGATCCTTCTTTCAACTCCCCCGACCCCACCCCACCCCCAGACTTTCTCGGTTTGTTTTGCTAATTTCTGAATCGTAAACATTCACCTTCTTTGCAAAAACTTTAAATCTTTTTTTGAATTTATAAAAAGGATGATATATTTCTACAATTTAGAAATAGGAATTTTTGCTTTAAACTCCTACAAATTTTACTTTTCAGTCAGTTTTATACATTTACAAAGCTTTATGAATGGAACTTTGATGTGGTGCTTATAACTTTCTTCACAAAAAATTAAAATTTATAGCCCTTAGTAGTGTGTAATAATACCTATTAGTAGTTACTTAACCCTTTTAATGTAAGTTCATATTACCTAATGATAAAAAAGGGTAATAAAATTAGATTATAAAATTCTGTGTTTTAAAAATTCAGTAAACAGCCTTTTTGGCGAAACCTACAAATCTTAATTACCAGTAATCTTAGGTATAAATATCTGCAGCCTATGTGTGTAAAATTTGACTTAGAGTTGATATTTCTTTATTGACGAAGCTTTGTTACCCTTTACTGTAAATTTATAAAACACGCAGTTCACCCTTTTTTTAAAAAAAACCTTTTTTTTTTAAAAAAAAAAACCTTTTTTTTTAAAAAAAAACCTTTTTTTAAAAAATCGTAAAATTTATTATCACTCTTTTCAAAAATCCGTAAATCCTTATTATCATTCGAATATTCAGACACCAAATCTTGAATTTCAGTCTGTTTTAAAAATGCGCAAAACTTGATTTTGGGTTCTACAGACATAAAGAAAAACCCTTTTTAAAAATATCTTAAAATTGACTATTAATCTGTTTAAAAAATCAGTAAATCCTTATTATCAGTCGTATCTTTTAACACCAAATCTTGAATTTCAGTGTGTTTTATAAATGCACAAAACTTGATTTTGGGTTGTACAAACGTAAACTTAATTATCGCTTTAAAAAAAAAATCTTAAAATTGATTACTAATCTATCTCAAAAATCTGTAAATCCTTACCATCAGTCGAATTTTAAACACCAAATCTTGAATTTCAGTCTGTTTTATAAATGCGCTAAACTTGATTTTTGGGTTGCGCAAACATTAAAAAAAGTCATCGCTTTTTCAAAAAAATCTTACAGTTGATTATTAATCTGTGCCAAAAATCCATAAATCTTTATTATCAGTCGAATTTTAAACACCAAATCTTGAATTTCAGTCTGTTTTATAAACGCGCTAAACTTGATTTTGGGTTGCACATACATTAAAAAAAGTCATCTTTTTTTTAAAAAATCTTAAAATTGATTATTAATCTGTCTCAAAAATCCGTAAATCCTTATTATCGGTCGAATTTTTAAACACCAAATCTTGAATTTCAGTCTGTTTTATAAATGCGCTAAACTTGATTTTGGGTTGCACAAACATTAAAAAAAGTCATCGCTTTAAAAAAAAAAATCTTAAAATTGATTATTAATCTGTCTCAAAAATCCGTAAATCCTTATTATCAGTCGAATCTTTTAACA
Organism: Dolomedes plantarius; assembly: GCA_907164885.2. Classification (NCBI taxonomy): domain Eukaryota; kingdom Metazoa; phylum Arthropoda; class Arachnida; order Araneae; family Dolomedidae; genus Dolomedes; species Dolomedes plantarius. The sequence goes on along the minus strand of OU015490.1, from coordinate 38,966,799 downwards.
CCGAATCTTGAATTTCAGTGCATTTTATAAATCCGCTAAACTTGATTTTGGGTTGCACAAACATTAAAAAAAATCATCGCTTTTTAAAAAAATCTTAAAATTGATTATTAATCTGTGTCAAAAATATAAAATTAGTCGAATTTTTAAACACCAAATCTTGAATTTCAGTCTGTTTTATAAATGCGCTAAACTTGATTTTGGGTTGCACAAACATTAAAAAAAGTCATCGCTTTAAAAAAAAATCTTAAAATTGATTATTTATCTGTGTCAAAAATCCATAAATCTTGATTATCATTCGAATTTTTAAACACCAAATCTTGAATTTCACTCTGTTTTATAAATGCGCTAAACTTGATTTTGGGTTGCACAAACATTAAAAAAAGTCATCGCTTTTTTAAAAAAAAATCTTAAGATTGATTATTAATCTGTGTCAAAAATCAATAAATCCTGATTATCATTCGAATTTTTAAACACCAAATCTTGAATTTCAGCCTGTTTTATAAATGCGCTAAACTTGATTTCGGGTTGCACAAACAGAAAAATTCACAAATGTATTATCAGTGCTGTAATTCTCATATGCCGTTTATAAATCATATCTCAAAACCATTAAACGACAAAAGGCTATAAAAGTCTGGTTGCCATTTCTGTCTGAAATTCAATTATACAGCTTTACCTCAATAAATTCTGATCTACACTCGTTAGCACAAGGTGCTTGAATGCTAGCTCAGACGCTATTCTCAACACAAGCAGTTACTTTCATCTCTCTAGAGACCGCATCGCCTAATCATCAGCCCCTCTTTAGAAATTCAGCCTCCACATCATTGTTCACAGTTAGAAAGCCCCGTGCACTTCTCCACTTTCCTGGAATTTGTTGCTTTATCCAGCGAATTTTAATGCCTCCAAAGTTTTATCAGCAAACATCGTTTAACTTCAAATTAGGAGGGTAGTTGAATGGAATGCGTTTCATTCCAGAGAGCTTTAGAAGCGATCTTGATTATTCTGTTGAAACATTTTACGACTTAGAACAGGAACAGAAAAGGGGAAGCTCTTATTGTACCCCAAAAAAGGCACAATGCTGGTAAATGTGCATTCCGTTGATCAATTTCTTATTCTAATCGTCGTTTCACTGAGACAGGGGCATATCTAAAAATTATTTAAATGCATCTATACAGAGAAAGGGTTTCATTTATTAAAACATGCGTTCTCGTTAATATACCGGGTGGGCCAAAAGTCCGTAGAAACTTTAATAATTCATAAAAACAGGAAAAATAATCAAAATAAAAAAACGTTTGCAGGGTTAGCATCGCTAGGTCACAGGCTTTTTTTTTTAAGACAGGAAAAAAATAACTCAAAAAACAGCTGACAGGTGGCACTGACGTACACAAGTAAAAAAAAATACGCAAATAACGAAAAGAATGCTTCTAAATCGTTTATTACAGCAGTAGGTGTTCCACATGACCCCCACCATAATACATTGCAGGTGAGTCCAGCAACGTCAGAGTGCAGCAAGTCCGAATATATACATGACCCCTCTTCAGCGGATCGCATCTTTCAGTTCCAACAGATTAGAAGTACCATATAGATACACCCGGGATGATACACCCGTTGATATGTGTACGTCAGCGCCACCTGTCGGCTGTTTTTTTGAGTTATTTTTTTCCCCTCTTAAAAAAAATCCCGTGATCTAGCGATGCTAACCCTGCAAACATTTTTTTTTTTAATTTTGGTTATTTTTCCGGTTTTTATGAATTTTTAAAGTTTCGATGGACTTTTTGCCCACCCGGTACTAAATCAGGTATGATACATATTAATAGGTTTCCTGGTCTTATTGAAAAAGTGATTTTCTACTTTAATCAAAACAACAGGCATTACCACATTTAAATCACTTATCATGGGCATTATGGGGGGTTCCTGTTACTTGTATAAATTTAGATTTTACCTATTCACTGAAACATGAGTATTCGTAAACATCGAATACTCCTGTTTAATCACCTGTAACAGATATTACAAAAGTCCATGGCTCTTCTGTAAAAAGAGGTTTAACCTGATCAGTAAAATAGCAGTTTTTTAAACATATTCAATCATCAATGGTACACATATCGAGATTTCCCTGTCCTTATGCAAAAAAAAAAGATTTTATCCTTTTATTGCAAAGGTGTATGAAAACTAAACAAATTAAATCTCTTGTGACACATAGTGAGGTCTTTCCTGACCCGTATCTAAAAAAAGATTTTATCTTTTATTAAAACAAAAGTATGCTTAAGCATATTAAATTCCTTGTGACACAAAGTAAAATTTTTTCTGGCCCGTATTCAAAAAGAAATTTTATATTTTATTGATACAGGAGTATGCATAAACTATTTAAATAACTTGGGACACACTGTAAGATCTTTCCTGGCACGTACCCAAAAATATATTTTATATTTTATTGAAACAAGAGTATGCATAAACATACTAAATAACTCGTGACACACAGTAAGATCTTTCCCATTCCGTATCCAAAAAGAGATTTTATTCTTTTATTGGAACACGAGTATGCATAAACATATTAATACCCTTGTGACACATAGTAAGGTCTTTCCTGGTTCGTATCCAAATAGAGATTTTATCCTTTTATTGGAACAGGAGTATGCATATACATACAGTAACCACCGCTTATAGTGATCAGTGGTTATAAGAATCAACCGTTTATAAGAATCAATATCGCAAAAACAAAAACAAATGTATTATTTCCATGTTAAAATTTCCGCTTTAAAGAATCAATCCACCGGTTATAAGAATCAGTTTGCAATCTTCGCCTTCCTTTCATTTTTCCAAAAAATGCCACTTGAACTCTCAAAAGGTACGAAATTCTTTCTTAAGTTTTTGAAAAGAAAGATTGATAAAACTTTGGGGTGGAAAACAGTGGTAAAATACATTCCTTTAGACATACCATAAGAGTTTCTCCTTATAAGCTTTTGCTAAACACTGTCTGATTAGCTTTACCCAGGGGCATCTAACCCGCCCGGGACCGATTTCACTTTTCTCCAGACAGGCACTCCTTTTTTCCCACCACTTACTTCCTGGTTGCGGATTTCTGGACCCTGAATCACATAAATCTTCCGCGAAGTGTTCACCATCACTTATGCAAATGTGACAGTGGATTCAGCACTTCAAACCGTGAAACGTAAGCGGATCCATTTTGCTGAATCAGATGAACCAGATGCTGAATCTAACGTTTCACGGTTTGAAACAGAATCAAACCGTGAAACGTAAGCTATAAAGTGAATCTTCGTCTCAGACTGTAATAAGCATACGTCGCTAGTATTCACTTTAGTTTTCTAACAAAATTGCCAGTTAGTGTTAGAAATTTTTGATAGTCGAATTCAAATATGATAAAAACAAGGAAAACTCTTAGTTTTTCTGAAAAACAGAACTTGTTAATTATATATGATGCTCTTCCAAAGTGTAGTCAAAGAGAAGCTGCCTCTTGTTGATTTTATAATCATGTGTTGTTACTTATAGGTCTAGAAATTGAGTTATAGTATTTTGTTTAGAAATTGAGTATTTTTAAAATTATAAAAAATAATTTTAATAAAGGATAAATAACGTAAATTAAAGAGTATTTAATGGTAAATTATGTATATATGTGCCTGTGTGTTTATATATATGTACAAGTATATATTTGTGTGTATGTGCCTGTCCAAAGGGAAGTTTCGGTTATAAGAATCAACCGCTTATAAGAATCAAAAACAGTAATAACAAACGTGATTCTTATAAGCGAAAATCACTGTATTAATACCCTTGAAATACATAGTAAGGTCTTTCCTGGTCCTTATCCAAAAAGAGATTTTATCCTTTTATTGAAACGGGTGTATGGATAAACATATTAATACCCTTGAAATACATAGTAAGGTCTTTCCTGGTCCGTATCCAAAAAGAAATTTAACCTCTTTATTTAAACAGGAGTATGCCCACTGAGAAAATTAAATCCCTTGTGATACACAGTAAGGTCCTTCCTGTTACTCAATACTTATAAGGATATTTAATCCTTTTATTGTAACAGGAGTATGTATAAACATATTAATACTCTTGTGACACATAGTAAGGTCTTTCCTGGTCTATATTCAAAAAGATTGTGACACGTAGTAAGGTCTTTCCTGGTCCGTATTCAAAAAGATTGTGACACATAGTAAGGTCTTTCTTGGTGTGTATCCAATAAGATATTTAACCTTTTTATTATAATAGAAAAACGCATAAACATATTTAATCTTCTATGATGAATATTACGGAAGTTCCCTGTCTTTGTACGAAAGAAAAAATGTATTAGTTCATTCAATCAAAATCTATGTAAACATATTTATCCCCTTGCGTTACATTTTTAGACGGTTAACGGTTCCTTATACGAAAAGGGATTTTAAAGATAATATTAAAATTCAAACCCTCCATAAATCCACTGTACGAGAGTTTATTAAGGTAAAAAACCGATACGGTACAATAATACGTTATTGATTTTTGTGACTTTGCCATTGCAAATAATTGAGCAAATATCGATTCTAAAACATATTAGGTTGGGTTCGAAAAGCAAAGAATTCGGTTTAAGTGGAAAAAAGCAGGATAAAATGATGATTTTTAAAAATGTTGTTATGAAATCAGGCAATATTGTGTTATATAAAAAGAACTCTTGCTAACTTCCTAGTAATATAAAGACTTTGTTTTATGTAAATAATCAAAACCTGTATTTTAACGTAAAGCAAGAGAGCTTGTGGCAAATTCATATATCATAATACGTTGCCTCTTAATATATTTTCTTATTATCGTAATATATGCTTCTTATTATCATAATACATTGCATAAGTAGGCATACAGATATGACAGAAAGGTATACTTTAAATTATTCTTAAATTTAATATCACTCTCATAATAAGTATTAGAAAGTTTAACTATTAATCAAAAAAGACACGTTGAATGTTAAAAGTAATTACTCCTTCCCTTATTATCTGTTGTGTTTCTCTTAACATATCCAGGGAATCACTTTCACAGATATGGTCCGAAGTAACCTAGTGGTATCGCGTCGGGCTTAGAAAGAGGGGTACTTACTAGTTCGAATCCCAACAAACGCCATTAAAATACCTTATAGTATTGGTCGGGTAGGAGCACGTTAAATCTGCAGACTGGAAAGCCCATCTATGACGTAAGAGACGGTGGAGGGAGGTACGATCCCCCAAATGTCATCGTTAGGGATGCTAGGTCAAAATTGAGTTGGCGACAAGGGGTGGTTTTAGTTAACCTATACGGTTAACTAAAACCACCCCTTGAAAGTAAGGAACGATTATCCTGGATTATGTGCTAAATGTCTGCATTGACAAGTATCTCCCATTGGCAAAATTTTCTGACATAAAGCGTGATATCTCCGTTGAAAGTAACAAACGATTTTCGCGGATTATGTGCTAATGTCTGCATTGACAAGAATCTCTCATTGACAAAATTTTCTGACATAAAGCGTGATAAGGCAAAAGAAAAATTCTTTTGGATTTCATCACATAACAGTACTTAAATTAGTTGTAAGTCATTCGTATTAATAATTTATTCTTGGGAGTATATTTAGATCAGTATTCAGAACAAATATCAAAGCATTTGGAAATTATTATTTTTGTTATAGACAATTCCAGCTCGTAGTAATTCGTATAATATAGTTCATAAATCCCTCGCAACAAACAGGTGTGAAAAGACACGAAATTGTCTTTGGATTTTATTAAACTGCAATACGTAACGTTCATAGAAAATTCTTGGTATTATTTTTCAATCAGTGTTCAAGAAAAACACTTCAAAATATCATGAAATTGTATTATTACAGCCAATTCCAATTACAGTTGACTCTCTGTTTAACGACGCTCTACTTAACGACGATCTCTATTTAAAGACGATATTTCCCAGTCCCGGCCCCTCTGACGTTATGGGAAATGTTATATTTTCACAAATTATGTTTAAGGGCGATCTCTACTTAAGGACGATTTTTCACGGTCCCTTGAAAGTCGTTAAACAGAGTACCAACTGTATTAGTTATTTGTTTAACGTATTCCTTACGTCATTGTTATAAAATTAAGGCGAAAAAATTAAGTTTCCAGTAATTTCGTATACTAAGTTAAGTCCCAACATCTGCAAGTTTTTAAAATATTCTTCAGAAGAAATTTTGATCTTTACGTAAAACAAGAGATTTGTAAAATCATTATTACAGTGATATGCAGTACTCATTCTCACCTTTGACATACAGTGTATTTCCGATTATCCTGGTTAATGGAGAGGAGAAGTAGCTCGAATAATCGAAATCCACGGATAATCTAATTTCTATTCAATTTTATTGTATTTTCAAAATATAATACTACACTTGCTTTTCACATATGCAATTAGTATTTTTTTTATTTTACTGAATCTTCGATGATATCACCACGAATTTTTCTAACAGCCTTGATTTCACTGTATTGCTAATGGCTATGATATCCCTATTTCGGAAAATTTAAAGAAGTGTTATTTTAGTATGTCATCGCATCCTTTATCAAATAGAAATCTTCTCAGTGAATAGAAATCTGTTAATTTTTTTAGAATAAGAGAGGCAACTGAGTTAAGTTTAAAAGTTCCATGGACCGGGAAAATAGAAAATTGTTAATTTTTTTTTAGAATAAGAGAGGCAACTGAGTTAAGTTTAGAGGTTCCATGGATCGGGAAAATAGAAAACTGTAATTTTTTTAGAATAAGAGAGGCAACTGAGCGGAGTTTAAAAATTCCATGGACCGAGTAAATGGAAAACTTATTTTTTTTTAGAATACGAAAGGTAACTGAGTTACGTTTAAAAGTTCCATGGACCGGGAAAATAGAAGACCGTTTATTTTTTTTAGAATAAGAGAGGCAACTGAGTTGAGATTAAAAGTTCCATGAACCGGGAAAATGGAAAACTGTTAATTTTTTTTAGAATAGGAAAGGCAACTGAGTTATGTTTAAAAGTTCCATGGACCGGGAAAATAGAAAACTGTAAATTTTTTTTAGAATAAGAGAGGCAACTGAGTTGAGTTTAAAAGTTCCATAGGTCGGGAAAATTAAAAACTGTTATTTTTTTTTAGAATACGAAAAGCAACTGAGTTACGTTTAAAAGTTCGATGGACCGGGAAAATAGAAAACTGTTATTTTTTTTAGAATCAGAGAGGCAACTAAGTTAAATTTAAAAGTTCCATGGACCGGAAAAATAAACATTTATTTAGTGCCGGTCAAACATATACAACAGAGATAGACACAGACTGACTGAAAAAAAAGCCATCACATGTATTTATAATCTTATACAGGATCCTGAAAAGAGTCAATAGTAACTTTTAATAAGACATCCGATAGAAATAAATGTTTTATACAAGAACAAATCAGACAGAAGAGAAATAACTGGGATCAGATGATATTGTTTGCGATTTACATTGCTAACAATTTTAAAAAACCTTCTTTTTTATAAATGCATGTCCGAAGAAACTTTCTTGCAGTTTTGAAAAGTATTTCAGATTTTATTTTTATTTTTTTTTGGCACGTATTATCTACAAACCGGATAATACACACACGGATAATGGAGAGTACACTGTATTAAGTTAATTATTTTCATAGACCGCACATTAAAAGGTATAAATATTTGCAGTAATTTCAGATTCCTAATGTAAGCGTGTTGATGAAAGCTTCCTGAACTGAAAATTTAAATCATCAAGTGAAAAATTGAAAACTTCATTAGATTATTACTTCTGGTATTCTGAATACTTAGTGGTTCATTTAACACATCCAATAGATCGCATTCATAAAAGAGGATTTTAAAGGCTTGAAAAATGTAAATATGTGCTGAATTTATTTGCACTGCTATGTTCGGATAAAGTCCTATTCAAACACGTTATTGGACGCTTTTGAGTGTAAATTTTGAATGCAGTTAAAGTAAAACACACGAATAGACAATTATAAAACTATTACTTGTACAGTCATTTCATACTTCTCGGTTTAAATATGTCCCATAAATTCTATTTATAAATCAAGCGGCAAGAGAAAGAAAAAAATAAATCTCGTAATGATTTTTGAATTTAGTTTCCCTGCAATTCTTGATTGAATTCTAATTCATGCACGCTATTAAAATATTCTTAAGTGGAAATTTTTATCGATATCCAAGCACAACAGGTCAAATTTCATAAAGTTATTTTTACCATTCTCAGTGCTTAGGTGGCTCTTTTTACATATTCAGGAAATAACACTCGTAAAACAGACATGAAAAATATAAATCTCGTAATGATTTGGGATTTAATGGCTCTTCAATGCTTGAATTAACTTTCATTCTTTCGCTTTAATGAGACATTCCTGAGCGTGGATTTCGATCGTTATTCAAATCAGGCAAAATGCCTTCGTTTCTAAACAGCGTGGATTGCGTGGTTCTTATTAAGATCGCATCAGAAATTCAACGTCTCTAAGCATGGATGACAGGGGATAGGTGCATAGATATTTTCACTCAGATTCATCGCTCTGTTTGAGTGAATTGTTGATTCTTATGGAGTTTAATCAGCGAGCGTTGTTTGAGGATTTAATTAGGGGGGTCAGTTTGATGGGAAAATGTTCCTTAAATTGTTGAAAAGCATTGCATTTTTATTGGTTAAGGAACAGAATGGTGCAAAAAGCTGAGAGGAGGATTGAGTTAAGAGGGCAGACTAAAAGAAAATGTGTCCTTGAATGCAGTAAAATATTGCATTTTTATGCTGGATTAAGAACAGAATGGGTTAAATGACGAACGCAAAATGAGGATTGAGTTAATAGAGCAGATTAAAGGAAATGCGTAAATCATTACATTTTTTACTGGATTAAGATCAGAATGGTGCAAAATGCTAACATAAAATGAGGATTGAGTTAAAGGTATATTAAAAGAAAATGCAACCTAAAATAGTGGAAAACATTACATATTTCCTGGATTAAGAACATAGTGGTGCAAAAACCTGCCATCAAAAAGAGATTGAGTTAAGAAGGCAGATCAAAAGAAAATGTGTCCTTAAATGCGTCAAAACATTACATTCTTACTGGATTAAGACCAAAATGGTGCAAAAAGCTAACATAAAATGAGGATTGAGTTAAAGGTATATTAAGAGAAAATGCATCCTTAAATAGGGTAAAGCATTACATATTTACTGTATTAAGAACATAATGGTGCAAAAATCTGACATAAAAAGGAGATTGAGTAAAGATGGCAGATTAAAGAAAATGTGCCCTTAAATGCACTAAAACATTACAATTTTAAAGGATTAAGAATAGAGTGGCACAAAAAGCTTACATAAAATGAGGATTAAGTTGGGAACGCAGATTAAAAGAAAATTTGCTCGGTAAAACATTAATGCGGTAAAATATTGCATTTTTAAGAGATTAAAAGCAGAATGGTGCAAAATGTTAACATAAAATGAGGAATGAGTGAGAAATGCTGACTAAAAGAAAATGCGTCCTTAAATGCAGAATAATCTTTGAATGGGAATATTATACTATTACTGCATTAAGAATAGCACGTTGCAAAAAGTGCTAAAATAAAATTGACATAGCGTTTACTAATAGTACTCGTATTAACTTCTAATATTTAGCAGCAAATTGGCGGCGTAGATGGCTTGATTCATAAGGCACAACCCCAAAATCAAAGCCAATCAACCAACAAATGAAATGTATGGGCTTCTCTCGAAGGGTTCATATGTAGATGAATTATTATCATTATTAATGATTGCTAATTTTTCTTATGATACAAAGTTCAGTGTTAGACTCATAACATGAATTCCAATATTGGAACGATATAAAACTTCATTCTACGCTTGAATACAAAAAAAAAATTACTACTTGGCAAAGACTCTCAGCTTTTGTTTTAAGTGCTACTTTTACATTAGGTACAGTCATATTTCACATTTCTATGCTGCCATATCAATCAGTATGTTCTCAGGCTTCTAAAATTCGAACCTAAGAAGAGTCTATTACATATTAGCTTTCTTACACTCCTACACTTAATATTCCAAATCAAAAAGATATTTAAATCAAAAATTTAAATTATTAAAATTTGTTGAAAGCTTGCTAATAGATTTATGAAAATGCTTTCGTTAAAAATCATGTAGAGGGAAATTAGAAATTTAGAGATATTTTCATATCTATTTCTTTAATATATTAGCAGTACATTTTTCCAGTTTTCAATATCTCAGTGTCACGTTATGAGCCCTTAAAATAAATTTCTATATACAGGATAGGATGGTTAAATGATTAAATACACTAATAAAACGAAACTTTTCTAAAGTGTAATTTTAAAGAAAGTTAAGTTATAAAAGCTTCGAAATTTTTATTTTAAATGTGACTTTTTGATCCTACCTCTATTGTTGAAGTCTTGATAATTTATCTATATTCTTTTATATAAACGATTGGAAAATCTTGCCAAGAGGTGATTTCGGCCCTTTCAAACATTTTACTGAGATGAAGTTATTAATACATTTTTTTACCTATTTTTAAGGAAATAATATAGTAAATTATTTTGTCATTTAATAAGTTAAATGTGTTTGTAAATCCGGATTTTGAAATTGTATTATTTATGAATACCTATAGTTTATGATTATCTACAGCGTAGTTGCCTTTAAGTAACCTAGTATATTTAACAATTAGGGAATTATATATATAATAGCCGCTGTCTCTGTATAACACTTCCGGGCTGTACTAATCTTTCAATTGAAGCCCTCGGTAAACAAAGAGCCGGTTAGGCTTAATTTCAATTTCAGATGTAGATCAGAATTTTTTCTTACCTAAAAACTAATATCTTCTCCATCAAATCACGTTTGTTCAGCCTATTTTTCTATAAAACATTCAGAACTAAAAAAAAAGTGGATGCTTTTAGCTGTATATTTAACAGTTTTTAAAATTCTGTTTACTTTTGCGATGAATTCTGAAAGTAAACAAACTTCAATGTGAATGAATCAAGTAGCTCAAGTAGACATATAGCGTAGCGATCTGTAAAAAACTAGATGGCAGTCTACTACTTCAATCGCATGAAAAACTAACTGAATAAAAAATAATGAAAGTGTTTGCTTTTACAATGTGTGCATTAAATGCAATATTGTTAGATAATTCGGGATATTTTTTAACTTTCATATACTTTTTCCATTATGACGTCATTATTAGTATTATGAAGTCAAAATGACGGGTTACCTTCTAGTATATTATAATACAGTAACCTCCACATTAATATGTGAAACTAGTGAGGATCATAACTGCGTCGTTATACTTATAATCTAGTAAAAAAATTATTTTTATACACATAGTCAGCATAATCTGCTACATTTAAGATTCTGGAAACATATTTCAATACGGAAACTTTCACTGATGTATTTAATAAGTGATGATCAATCATACTAGATTAATTTTTGTTACATAACCTCGTGTTGTATTAATGATATGCCGACGTGGTAGTGTGTAGTCACGCATCTAACACTCGGAAAATATATTATCGCATAGAAACTTTCATTATGTGTTTCATCTGCAATGGCCAAGTATTCTATATTATCTTTAAAATAACAGGTAATAACACTAGCGTACTTTTATATATAAGGTTAGCGCAAATGAAACTTAGGGCCTGTTCACATAGGAATCCGTTGTGTTGCGTTAAGGAAAAGATGACGATGAGACGAAAATAAACCAATCATATGCCTCCAAACGATTAGCAATGAATTTTTTAACGCCTATAATTGGTTTATTTTAATCTCAACGTCATCTTTTCCTGTATGTGTTCTATCGGATTGAGATCCGGTGAGTTAGGCGGCCAGGACATTAACTGGAATTCAGCATCATGTTCCTGGAACCACTCCAACACAATTTTAGCCTTGTGACACGGGGCGTTGTCCTGTTGGAACATTCCATTTCCAGCTGGAAAAACAGAGGCCATGTAAGGGTGCAACTGGTCCGCAATGATGTTCAGATACCCTGTAGCATTCATGGTCTGCTCTACCACAACCACAGGTCTGTGTATGACCTACTGTACATTGAGGGAGCAACAGTTCGCCTGGAAGACGGCGTATCCTGATACGGCCATCGGCGTGATGAATGACAAACCGTGATTCATCTGACCAGGCAACTCTCTCCCACTGATCCATGGACCAGTCGCGATGTTCCCGGGCCCAGCGCAGGCTCAGTTGGCGATGACGCTTGGTCAGCAAAGGCACACGAGTGGGACGTTTGCTGCGTATCCCCATATCCAACAGTGTCCGCTGAACAGTGTGCTGCGATACTATTCTACTTGGCCCTGCATTGTATTGGGCTGTCAGCTGAGCCACTGTCTGGCTCCGGTTTTGCTTCACCATGCGAGACAGTCTCCGACGACCTTTTTCTTTGATAGCGTGTGGACGTCCAACACCATGTCGTCTACTGCTGGTTTCATCGTCATTCATCCACTTTGCATAAGTATTAACAACTGTAGGTCGCGAACAACCCACGAGTCGTGCAGTTTCGGAAATACTTGTTCCGAGCCTTCGAGCCATTACAATCTGCCCTCTATCAAAGTCGCTTAGATCCGCAGCCTTTCCCATCACACACAGAAGTAAGTGAAAGAATGATTCTTCAGACTCTCCAGCAGCCGTTAAATACCACTTCCACCTGATCACGTGCCTTCCACGTCATCCAGGCGAATTCATTGCAAAATGTAGGGGTGGTCATAATGTTTTGGCTCTGGAGTGTATATATAGATATATATATATATATACATACATACATACATACATACATATATATCATACATACATGCATACATACATACATATATATGTGTATGTATGTATGTATGTATATATATATATATATATATATATATATATATATATATATATATATATATATATATATATATATTCATTTGTTAATATTACCGGAAAATATTACTTCTTAATTATAATTAAAAAATAGCGTAAAGGGTATATAAACATTCTACAAACTACACAGAACTATCACTAAAGAACAATCTTGACATTTGAAGTAACATTTCACGTTTCGAAAGAACAGCTCCTTACGCTCGAATAAATACCGAGTAAGTTGCATTTACTAATTTTCATACCTTTGAACCCGAATTTAACGCATGGGTGAGAGCAGTCTCTTATTTCGAAACAGATAACGACGTGATCATTAACTGCAGTTTTGAAACATTTCTTCTCTTAAGCATTGTTAATAGGCAGAGGCACGTCGCATGCATTTTTCTCATCTCACGTATTTAAATTGCTTCGCTGAGTAAATTTCAATAGCTTGAAGGAATGCATGAGTGGAATTTAATCCCCGGGGCATTGCTTACTGTTCTGCATTAGATAACTACCGAGAGGAAATATTTTATTTTAAAAAGGTCTGGAAACCTTATTTCCAGTATCATGTGGCAACACTTAAAGTTTAATGTTGTACTGATAACCATAATTTTTGTCGTTGTTGCAGGACATGAAAATGCTAGCAATATTGCGAATCACGGATGTATTATTTTTAACCCTTACTATGCGACCCTTAATATAATGATGATAATCCACCTGTATGAAGGTCCATTTTGAGGGATAATTTTATTAAATATTTAATTCATTTTAGGTTGTCGTTCGGAAATGCGACCCTTAATATAATTACTATGCTACCCTTAATATAATGACCTTCAAGATTATGACGATAATCCACTTGTATGAAGGACCATTTTGAGGGATAATTTTATTAAATATTTAATTCATTTTAGGTTGTCGTTCGGAAATGCGACCCTTAATATAATTACTATGCTACCCTTAATATAATGACCTTCAAGATTATGACGATAATCCACCTGTATGAAGGTCCATTTTGAGGGATAATTTTATTAAATATTTAATTCATTTTAGGTTGTCGTTCGGAAATGCGACCCTTAATATAATTACTATGCTACCCTTAATATAATGACCTTCAAGATTATGACGATAATCCACTTGTATGAAGGACCATTTTGAGGGATAATTTTATTAAATATTTAATTCATTTTAGGTTGTCGTTCGGAAATGCGACCCTTAATATAATTACTATGCTACCCTTAATATAATGACCTTCAAGATTATGACGATAATCCACTTGTATGAAGGACCATTTTGAGGGATAATTTTATTAAATATTTAATTCATTTTAGGTTGTCGTTCGGAAATGCAACCCTTAATATAATTACTATGCTACCCTTAATATAATGACCTTCAAGATTATGACGATAATCCACCTGTATGAAGGACCATTTTGAGGGATAATTTTATTAAATATTTAATTCTTTTTAGGTTTTCGTTCAGTAATGCAATCCTTAATATATTTACTATGCTACCCTTAATATAATGACCTTCAAGATAATGACGATTATCCACCTGTAGGAAGGTCCATTTTGAGGGATAATTTTATTAAATATTTAATTATTTTAAGGTTGTCTCGTATTTATTATCCTCACACAAGTGTTTCATGTGTGTTAGATTGGAATTGCCTTTTTAAGCAGTTTCAAGTCCCTGATAAGGCGTCAAGAAAGACCGCTTTAACTTGTTATGTGATAAGTCGTGCACAACACTACACAAATTTCCATACACAGGTTCTGCCAAATTCGATTTCTCTATGTAATACTACAAATCTGAAATTTGTTTCTTGTAATTCAGCTTAAATAAATAATTGTTTTTTAACCTACCTGTTATTTTTTTAGGTTTTTCCATGTTTTGCTTTATTTCTCGGTCTACAAGTTTGAAAAAATATTTGTGGTTTCCAAGAATTCTGCACAGTTTTGTGGTAACCACTTCAATGGTCAATCCTGGGAAATTTGGAAGAAATCGGAATAAAACGAATATACATGGAGAATTTTGAAAAATGCTAGCATTTTTGAAGAATTTTTGAAAAACACGTCTTACTCTCCCACAAAATACTTATTTATGAATTCTAAATGTCTTCTATGTAGTAGAAAAGAATATTAGTTATTCCCATTTTGTATATAGAGTATAATATTGAAAATTTGAAAAATCGAGGTTGAAGGTCCCTTGTTCTCGTAATTGAAGGTTTTTCCCAACAAGATGGCGCCATCCAAAATTAGAATTGAAATCATGACAAACTTATGAGTAAACCATTCATATATTTATTTAGGTTTAGAAAAGAATTTCATTAGCATAAATTGCAATTTTTATTTTGTAATTTTTAGTCTTTTTTCCGTGCATTAAAATAAATAAATAAATAAATAAGAAAATAAACACACAAACAAACACACACACACA
Organism: Dolomedes plantarius; assembly: GCA_907164885.2. NCBI lineage: Eukaryota > Metazoa > Arthropoda > Arachnida > Araneae > Dolomedidae > Dolomedes > Dolomedes plantarius. Next base: position 38,951,539 of record OU015490.1, on the reverse strand, counting down.
CACACATATATATATATATATATATATATATATATCGGCGTGTCACACATTGGTGAGAAGTATGGCAGAAAAGGAGTCCTTCTTCGGCCACAAGGTAATTTAGAAGGGGCTTTGGTGAACATGGTCGCCAGGATTTGACACCACCAGGTTTCTTCCTTTGGGAAAAGCCTATCGGAAGAAGCCTTGCACTGTCGAAGATTTGAAGAAAAACATCCAGCGTGAAATTGATATTACCCCTCCCCCCTCCGATATTGTAGCAAATATCGTTCAGGAACACGGAGAGCCACGTCGAAATGTTTTCTGGAAGAAAACGGAGATCACTTCCACCATCGCATGTAATGCTATCGATTTCGCATAGATAAAGGTGTGTGGCGTATATTTTTTAGTTCAGATCGTGTCATCCTAGAGATATTTATTACACAGTATTCGAGGCCTTTTTCGAGAGAATGGCCATATATTATTTTTGTTAACAAAAATACCAACCGTCAGCAACAAAAATGTTTAATTTAATACCTTATAAAAGCTTAATTTTATCAGTTTCAGTGTACTAGAGGTTGGTTATTTGTAGCATCACTTTATTCAATTGAAATAAGATGGTATCCTAAAAAGCGTAGAAACATAATGAAGCCCCCTAAAAATTTGGCCAGGAATTGTCAAAACTATTGGCCTTTTTTAAATTGTAATTTTAACACACTTCGATTTAGAATTTTTTAAATATACGTAATTCTGTATTTCCTTTAAATTTTTGAAGAGAAATTGATGAAAAGGCCAATACTGATTATCCTCAAGGTAAGAATAATATTCAAAAGGTATCACATTCAACGAGAAATCTCCGAAAGTTTCGAGAGTGGTGAAAACAAGTCATACGAAATCGTGAAAATAATCCTAATTCAAATTTCGTGGTTTCAGTTTCCTTACAACATATATTAGAAGACCGAATTGGCAATCTTCTTTGTTAAGGCACAACCTCATTTTATATTTAGACTAGCTGAAAACCCGCGTTTCGCTACGCAGTACATTCAAATTAAATACAACGGTCAATGTATGCAATTAATGCCAAAAGAAATAAATATGCATATTTATAATAAATGCGACGATCAATGTACTATATAATTGGTGTAATATATATATATATATATATATATATATATATATATTTAGAAAAAAATCGTAAGGGATATTTTTTTGGATAATATCCAATCGTCTGCGTCTATTGCATTAGAAAGAAAAAAAATATATTTTTGTCTATTTAGTTGTTATGCACGTGATGATAAATTTATTTAAAGTACCAGAAAAAGAAATCACGTGATCAGCTTTTAATAAATTAAATTCTAAAAATTAATATTTAAAAATTCACTAAAAAATCAGAAAATCGAGGTAAAGGTTCGAAAAAGATTTCATTTTAAAGGACTTTTTATGATCTTTCTCGTGATATAAATTTTATAATCCTCAAATTATTATTTTAAATGAAAACTTTAAAAAAAAGTTACAAAAACATCTTAAAAATTTAATTTTAAAAATCTAAGACGAATTTTTCAAAAATCTTTCTTAGTGCATCCCTACACCATAAGAAGAATCCCCATGCAAAATTTCAGCCCTTTAGGTCCAGCGGTTTGGTCTCTGTGTTGTATGTCAGTGAGTCAGTTTCGGAACTGTTTTATATATAAAGACAAATTAAATTTTGAAATGAGCTAACTCAGTAACTTTTCATTCAATAATGTTCTGCTCCGAGCACAGAGACAAAAAAGAAAATGTTCGAATACCTTGCAAATCAACAAAACAAAACCCGTTTAAATGACATTATTCGTTGAGCACAAAGAAGTTAGTTCTGGAAATAGCGAAGAGAAATTCCTTTCAATTCTTCAATTATGAACTGCATTAATGCGTTCGAAAAATTTAATTACATTACCTGAAAAACACACATTTATTGATGTGCGATGTAAAATAGGTTAAATTGTTCATAGCATATTGTTCATAGGCTTTCCTGCGAATCAAACATGGCTCGTATGTATACATTGCTAATAACTAATTTATTCTACTGACGGTGGGAAACTGTGACAACTCTGAAAACGATACTTTACATCGTTTTTAATCAGTTATAATTGTTTATCATGAATCCATTTTGTGGTAAAATCTGGAAACAATATTTTAAACCATTTTTATGAGTTTTTTTTAA
>OU015490.1:38941863-38944363 GCA_907164885.2 Dolomedes plantarius | reverse complement strand
CCCAGAGGAGGAACGAAAACGCTGCTGCTGTTGTCATAGCAACAACAAAATTTATGGCTACCCGAGTGGCAACGCTAAAAAATGCTGAATTCAACAATTTTCGTTTGAGATGAGCAAGTAGAGATTAATCTTCGGAAATAATGCTGAACTTCAGATTTTCGTTTTTGATATGTAAAAGTAGTTATCAATCCTTGAATATATTTCTTTCGGGTGTTTCTTTTAGTGATAAGGCAATTACGTGAAATGAAAGGAGAAAGACTTCAACCAATTGCAATTCAGAGTTTTAATGGCTAGGGATCTTTCTTGAAATCACATATTTTTGGATTTATTCCTAACAAAAATCTATTTAATTTTTTCTTTGAACAATCCGTAATGTTGTTGTAACACCTGTATTAATTTGATATAAATTTTATAAACTACAGTCGATTTATATATATATATATATATATATATATATATATATATATATATATATATATATATATATATTAAAAGTCTTCCACTTTCTGCCTATTTCTTACTCATAATTTTGTGTTTTGAAAATCTTGTAACAACTACTCTGCCCCACGTACTTTTAATATCTTCTTTCATAAAATAGAATTTCCCAGCTCAGAAATCGAACCTTGAACCTTCTGATCTCTGCACACATGTGCTTATCATTATTATGTTATCAGTTTGTAGGGTGAAGATCTTCACAAATCAGTTTCCCGATTGCTAATTTTATTTCATCTTATTGGAAAATTTAGGGCTAGAACAAAACTCAAATAATATCAAATAATATCTACTTCGAACGCTTACGTTTATTCAAAAGGTAAATATTTAACTATTCTTTGTGTTTACAGTTTACTTTATTATACGATACCTCGTATTTCTCTAAAGGATTTTGCATATTTATATAAAAATAACAAAAGATATAAGTTCGAACAAAAGCGTCTCCATAATTCCATTTTCAAAGTAAAGTTCCTTTAGAATTCCAATAATAGTATTCCCTCAAGAAATTCCTTTGAGAGCATTTCGCTCTGATTAACTCTATTGTCAGAGAAAAAATAATTTGCGAAGTGAAGAATTTCGTTTACCATTTAATTATGCTTAATAATTGAATTCAGATACTTTAGATTCAGTAAGTTTTTGTTTTGGGTTTTTTTTAACATTTTCCGTTTGTTTTAAGTTGAAATCAAAGCTTTTATTTGTAAAAAGCTTAAAGTCTCGCGTAAATTAAACTAGTTTATATTTTCTCAAGATGTTATTTTGATTTCTTCATAACTTCAGTAAATTGCTATGTCCAAAAGATGTTAACAGAGAGGATTAATTTAAGTACTTCTTTGAAAAGAGATTCATTTCATGTAAAGGAGTCGCAAATTATGTTGCATTTTATACTCTTGACGTATGTGGATGTACAGTCACTTAAAAATATAAACAAACAACAGAGCCTTATCAGAATAGATTTTTGGAGAAAATGTTTTTAATTAAAATTTTTTATTTTAAAATTCATAAAAAAATTTTTAATTTATGTTTGACTTTTAATATTCATATAATGCTGTTTGCAAATAAGGGGCACTTGTCAATAAAGACATTCGCAGTTTAATTGCGAGAATCATTGATTGCTTTCAATGGGGGCACAGTAGAGGGGAACCAACACCACACCCTGGTGCCACCTCCCGTTTGACCGAGCACACCCAGGGACGACATCTTGGGAGTGCGTACCTTCTCCCATCCTCTCTGACCCCATAGAAGGACTTTCTGGTGTAAAGATTTAACGTACCCATATCCTGGCTACACGAAGCTATTGAACGGCGTTCGTCGATATACTAACTGAAGTCCTTAGCACAAGGCACCACCAATAACAGCCCTGGGGGCCTATTAATAGGAAGCTGTTGTTTTAGGGGGACTCACTACTCTTAAATCTTTAAAAAATTCTATTTTGAAAAAAAGATATATGTTAAGGGGGTCCGGGACACATTTTAAATTTTTTTTTATTTAATGAGTTAAAATTTTGAATTTTTTTGTGATGGTCAACCATAAAATTTGTAAACAAAATCACATCATAATACTTCTCAAAAAGTTTTTGAAAAGTTTTGAAATTTAAAATTTTTAATATAAGTGGGGTAATTTAAAATCTTTATAACTCGAAATATTATTTGTCGAATTTCAAAATTTTTTCATTTAATTAAACAGAAATACATAAGTTTTAATTTTGATTCAACATTTTTTAAATATTAATTTTTAAAGAAATTAAAAATATTTAGATTAAAAATTACAAAAACAATTATGTAACTTATTTTTAAAAAATCATATTTTCAAAAGTAAATATTTTTTTTCAAATTTTCTGAATCAAAATTAAAGTAAAATAGTTGGAAAAGCGGTGTTCCAAGTTTCAACCATTTATCTTCAACGGTTCTTGACTTATAACAACTTAAAAACGAGAAATAGGGAAAAAAAAAAACCATCATGCAGAAAAACGCACTTACAGGTTTAAACAACGATTAGCTACTATTAGAAT
>OU015490.1:38884363-38936863 GCA_907164885.2 Dolomedes plantarius | reverse complement strand
TAACTTTCAAATGGCATTCTCCAGACCTAAATTCGTCCCTCATGCTTACAGTGGATGCTGTGTGGTTCGACACTCTATAAATCACATCCATTAACGATAAGCTTTACGGCTCTCGAATCGACGCTTGACGTTAATCAGCGCGTTCAGTTCTACAAACGTCCCCGGACTATCGATGAGTGTACATTTGTACTAAAGTCACATCCTGGGCTGTTTTGAGGGTTTGTTGGTATTGTTCCTACTTAACACATACGGTTTTCTCGTACTACTCAACCTCTTGAAGAATGATATTCGTTTCGTATTAAAATTCTGTTAAAGATCTGAAGAAAAAAAAACAAAATTAAAAGATCAAAATACGAGGGATGGAATTTTAATAGTGGCAACACTGTTGTAGAGACCCCACGCGGAAGAACCCAGGAAAGCGGCTTACACCACACGTACGTCACACACTTGCCTTACCTCAGAGCGAATGCGCTATCCCCACATATGCCAGCCGAATGACAGGCTGAACATAGCCATGATTTAGTTGCCGGTCTATCGTGCGGAATGATTAGTTGTCTCGTACTACTGGAGTGATGTTTTCGAAACAGGAGCAGCGAACACGGTTGAAAATCGAATGTGCCAGAAGACATACTGCACGCCAGTGTTTTCAAGGTCTTCGTGAGACGTGTGGGGATTCCGCATCAAACGGTAACACATCGTTTAAGGTCAAAGTTATCATCGTTTAAGGTCAAAGCCTTAAACGATGGACGCCATCTTGCATGAAATTTCTCTGGTACATACAGAGGAAATTGTGTGTAATTAGTTTGCTCGCTGGGGCTGGGTAGTTCTCTACTATCGCATATTCTCCGGACTTTAGTTCCTTTAGTGACTTTGATCTCATACCCAAGATGAAGGAACTGCTCTGAGGCATTCGCTTCTATACCGTTCCAGAGATTCTGTAAGTTATAGATCGCTCCATTCGAAGTATCAACAGAACAGGCGCTTCCAGCGGCATCCTGCAGCTTCCAGAAATCTGGCAACGGGTGCTAAACAATGCTGGTTGCTACTTTGAAGGGCTATAAAAATTTCATCCCTGTATCTCTTTTGTATCCTTTGTACATACATAGTTGCCAGTATTAAAGTTCCATCCTATGTATCTACTCTTAGCCCACGAGACTTAATAGATACAATCAACAGTTAGACTGAAATGAGGAAGTTTTTTTATCCTAGGTACACGAATAAGCTCTGTTTCATGAGCTCCGGTGACACATACATACATGAATATCGCTTACCACTTTCAAAAAAATTAAACAGATAGAGCTGGAGAGGGCCTAGGACCAGAATTGGTTTGGTTTGGTTTGGTTGAGAGCCCTATGGCTATTGTTTGCTACACGACAGCAAATTAGACCGAGACCTACTGCTTAAAGCCGATTACGAACGGCTACAAACATCCATAAATATCGCTTAAAACTTTCAAATAAACTAAACAAATGGAGCTGGCGACGGCCTAGGACTAAGGTTGGTTTGGTTTGGTTTGGTTTGGTTGAGAGCGCTATAGTCATTTTTTGCTACACGAGAGCAAATTAGACCGAGACCTACTGCTTAACCCATTTAGGGGCAAAAACCTCCAACGTTTGCACGGGGCAGATTTTTCCCCTTTTTTTTAACCTAAAGAATCTTAAAAAATTATCCAATAAAAAAAGTTTGCAAAATGTTTTTACTTTTTTAAACTGATAAGAGATGGCAGTACTAATCATTTTTCTGCACATTTAACTGGAATACCTTGAATGCAAGTGAAAAAAAGATTAGATTTAGGCGTTTGCAGTGTGCAAACGGCGCCCCTCAAAGGGTTAAAGCCGATTACGAACGGCTACAAACATCCATAAATATCGCTTAAAACTTTCAAATAAACTAAACAGATAGAACTGGCGACGGCCTAGGACTAAGGTTGGTTTGGTTTGGTTTGGTTTGGTTTGGTTGAGAGCGCTATGGTTATTTTTTGCTACACGAGGGCAAATTAAAACCGAGACCTACTGTTTAAAGCCTATTACGAACGGCTTTAAACATCTATACAACAGTGGAACTCGAGCCTACAGACTCTGGTACCGAATACCAGCTCCCTAGCCATTCGGCCATCATCCGGTAGGACCAAGGAACATTCGATCCAAGGTATAACAGGTTCCCTTACTAAAAATATCCTAATCTCAAATACATTATTTCGTTTACACGATGTGAAAGAAATTCTTTTCTATAATCTACCGCATTCTGTTCACGCGTGTGTTAGATTATATAACATGATTTATATAACCTAACAAATTCATGACCAGGTTTCTTTTTCTTAATTTTTCCTTTCTACCTAAACTCTCATTAAAATCTGTTACGCCAAATGCTTGGAATTCTTTTCATAGAATGTCTCTAGAATGTAGCCCGAAAGTAAATTAATTAATTGTGAAGGTAGAATAAATTTTCGAGTATTTGGTACAGGGCCTTAAGGTAAGAGAACAACCGATGTGCAAAAAAGAATGTAAGTTTGATTATTCAGTATTCTGAAGTTTTTCTAGCACCTAAAGATTTTTTTGTTTTTTTCTAATTAAAATTTGAGCTTTATTGTATTTTTATGTGTGAACTTTTTAAAATATTTCCATTAATCTCCATTATTTTGGTTTGTTTTTATTGATTAAACATTTTTTATCTTATATTCAAAAAAATATATAAGAAAATAAAGTTGATTTATGTAAAATATTTTTGCTTGAAGAGTATACATAAACTTCTTATCAATTAAGATGACACCTTCGTTTATTTTATACATATAGTGGGTAAAATGTGTTGGAATTGGTTAAAAGCATTTTTAAAAAATGACTAATAATGAATATAAAACACACACATATTCATACGTGTTGTAGAAAGAATTCTATTTTTCTTTTTAGCTATTCATAGGTTTTCTAAAATTTCGGGCTCTAATTTATGAATTTTTTAGACCACCTAAAAATTGCTCTTTATCAATCAGATGCCATTCTTGTAAATCAGGTCTACTTCGAAATTGTAAAAGGATTTCTAATTTGATTTCACGCAAAAAAAAATATTAATTTATAAACACTCGAAAAGCATGTTCAAAGGTCACTCACTATATTTAGGGCGGTGAAAGGCAAAGTGATGTAAGTCACATTTTTCAACCTTTTTTTTAGCTGAGGGCAAAAATGTAATCTCCATGTTCAATTTATAGTGGAATTGCAAATAATTATTATTTCCAGTATTATTATAATTATTATAAAATATAAGTTGTTCAGTTTATAGTGGATTTTTTTGTAGTTTTTGCAGTAAAACGCTTTGTTTCTCAAAATGACTGCAACTTGACTAACACCACTTTGCCTTTCACCATCTCGTTGAAGAAATTCTCAATTTCAGTATTATTTTCGAAAACAAGTAACTTTTTTAACTTGTCAAATAAAAAAATTGGACGAGCACATTCTTTCGATTATTGTTCCTGCTGTCGTATAATTTGCAGTTATTTTGACAGCCGCAAAATTATTTTCTATCTTACGCAAAATTATTGCCTTTTAACATTGATTGCGTTTCATGAGGACCCAGGTAACCAAGTTGTAGCGCGTTGGGCTTCAGATGGGGGTGCTCATTTCAAATCCAGACAAACGCCATTCAATACCTTTATGCCTAAGCCGGTTGGGGACTCGTTAAATCCGTTATCCGGAAAGACTTTCTATAATGTTATGGAAGGGGAGAAGGTACGATCCCGCCGGATGTCGCTGCGGGGTTGATAGGTCAAATTTGTGGTGGCACCTGGCTAAATCAGACTCCGATCCTTGTGATGCTATTAAACATCGGAGCCACACTCCTCAGCCCTCAGCCTATATTTACCTGGTCTGGAATACTCCGGCCAGAGGGCTTAAGTAACAACCCAATTAACGCACATCGTTGGCCCAAGAGCAAAATTTCGTTACATCGTTGGGGAATGGTTACAGTTAGCAGAACTTCCAGAAACAAATAGGGGCCAACTGCAACCAGCATGTTTATGCTGAGCCAACAATCAAAAAAAGGTTGTTGTCCCAACTGCAAATGAGAGTTGAAGTGATCTCCCAACCGTTGGGCCAACTTACAGCTAAACCTTGGGTGAGCTGCAATGCCAACCGTTGTTTCATCATAACCCCAACAACAGCCAAAAGACAAATGTTGGCTAACTATGCTAATTACAGTAGCCCAACAATTTCCCAACGGTCTTGTGTTATTTGTGAACACAACAATAACACAACAATGCCAACCGTTGTTTCATCATAACCCCAACAACAGCCAAAAGGCAAATGTTGGCTAACTATGCTAATTACTGTAGCCCAACAAATTCCCAATGGCCTTGTGTTATTTGGGAACACAACAATAACACAACAATGCCAGCCGTTGTTTCATCATAACCACAACAACAGCCAAAAGACAAATGTTGGCTAACTATGTTAATTACTGTAGCCCAACAAATTCCCAATGGCCTTGTGTTATTTGTGAACACAACAATAACACAACAATGCCAACCGTTGTTTCATCATAAACCCAACAACAGCCAAAAGACAAATGTTGGCTAACTATGCTAATTACAGTAGCCCAACAATTTCCCAACGGTCTTGTGTTATTTGTGAACACAACAATAACACAACAATGCCAACCGTTGTTTTATCATAACCCCAACAACAGCCAAAAGGCAAATGTTGGCTAACTATGCTAATTACTGTAGCCCAACAAATTCCCAATGGCCTTGTGTTATTTGGGAACACAACAATAACACAACAATGCCAGCCGTTGTTTCATCATAACCACAACAACAGCCAAAAGACAAATGTTGGCTAACTATGCTAATTACAGTAGCCCAACAATTTTCCAACGGTCTTTTGTTATTTGGGAGCACAACAATAACAACGCATTTCATAAAAATATTTTTCTTACAAAAATTTATCAAAGAGGTCTGAGTGGACAGTCCAGCAGCTCTCCCCTACATGGAACTTAGTGTTAAAAAATTAATTCTAACGTAAAATTCACACATATATTTATCTGAATGCCCTGTCATTGTTTTAAGTATTTTTAAAGTATAAAATTAGCTGTAATCTACACACTATAGAGAAAAACTCCTTGTAACTTGTAATAAATATTTTGGAGAACACAAAAAAGTTTCCCTCATCAACAATAAGAATGAAAAAACCGTTTTATTTGCATGAGCTAATTGTTGTGTTTATGAAATTAATTAATTCGAATCATTTTAGAACAAATTAGAGATGCCTAGTTTTAGCCCTGTTCCCCCTGCAAAATCCATTTTACTTTCAGTACTTACAACGTTTTTTTTCCTTCAAATGATTAATTATAATTTACACACGATGTGTAGTTAAAAGAATTTTCTAAATTTAAATGTAACTCATTATTTTTATGATAAAAAGCATTCTGTCCAAACATAATTAATCATAAAGGAAAGATTTATGGTGTAAAATTTAAACCATTAACACCGTAATTTTTTAATTATCTTTTGAAAGCATATTTCTTGCGCTGCTATATTGAAGATCTGTGAAAGCTTTCCCAGAATATGATTTATAAAAATATGTAATTTTGAGCTCGTGACGAGTTATGAAAAGCTCTATTTCACTGTTAATATCTTTCAATTTATGCATGTTCGGATAATACGGGAATTAGTTTCAGTTTAAAGTAAGAACATCAAATAGGAGATAATAACCGCTTGTGATAAAGAGATATCTAACATGTTTTACAGAGAATTAAAAACAATTATTTCACTAATAATACCTTTCAGTTTATGCATGTTCAGATAACATGTGAACAATTTTCAGCATAAAGTAAGAGCATTAAATAAGAAGTAAGAATATCTTGTGAGAGATACCCAAAATTTTTTACAGAGAATTAAAAACCACTATTTTACTGATAATATCTTTTAATCGGATAACATGTGAGCTAGTTTCAGTATAAAGTAAGAGCATTAAATAGGAGGTAAGAGTCTCTTGTCATAAAGTTATGCCTAAAATGTTTTACAGAGAATTAAAAACAATTATTTCACTCCTAATATCTTTCAATTTATACATGTTCGGATTACATGTGTACTAGTTTCAGTATAAAGTAAGAGCATTAAATAGGAGGTAAGAGTCTCTTGTCATAACGAGATACCTAAAATGTTTTACAGAGAATTAAAAACAATTATTTCACTGATAATATCTTTCAATTTATGCATGTTCGGATTACATGTGTACTAGTTTCAGTATAATGTAAGAGCATCAAATAGGAGGTAAGAGTCTCTTTTGATAGAGAAATGCCTAAAATGTTTTACAGAGAAATAAAAACAATTATTCTACTGCTAATATCTTTCAATTTATGTATGTTCATATAGCATACATATTGTATGTGAACAATTTTCAGCATAAAGTAAGAGCATTAAATAGGAGGTACGAATCTCTTGTGATAGAGAAATACCCAAAATGCTTTACAGAGAATTAAAAACTACTATTTCACTGTTAATATCTTTCAATTTATGCATGTTCGGATAACATGTGAGCTAGTTTCAGTATAAAGTAAGAGCATTAAATCGGAAGTAAGAATCTCTTGTCATAGAGAGATACCCAAAATGTTTTATATACAATTAAAAGTCAGTATTTCACTGTTAATATCCTTCAAATTTTGTATTACGGGTAACATGTGCCTAGTTTCTGTGTACAGTAAGAGCATTAAATAGGATGCAAGAGTCTTTTGTCATAGAGATTTACCCAAAATGTTTTACAGAGAATAAAGAACAATATGCTTTATTCATACAGCTACTATCTATTTAAATTTTCTTTTTAAGTAGTACATGTTGCAATGCACTTTGACATGCAGATCACGAACTCTTAAAGACCACAAAATAATTAATCATGCACAACATGATACAAGGTATTTCGAAACATTTTATCAGAAAAAAATATTTAAAAGAAATTGTTTTTTGATCAATAATTATTTAATGCCATAATAATATCTTTAAGTCTTAACAAACAAACCAAAAATTAATCAAATGCATACGTAAATCAAATTTTGTAACAAAAAAAATTTAAAAAGGTAAATAGTTATAAATTACTGTTAACGATGTGCCGTTCGTTAATGGTTAAACTAGTCCCCATTACATATCTCAATACTCTATGCCCATTACTTACGCACATTTTTACAATAGAATATTTAACATTTACTCAGGCACTACAAAGTTGTGCAGTAAGTATATGCATCAAGATACATGTCAAAAATATTTTAAGAATTTTAACCCTTAAAACTTACGTAGATTTAGATAATTAGAAGTTACACATATTTTACTTAGTTTTACATTAAGCACAGAGAAGCAAGGAGGGATATCAGAATTTATAAGGTTCCAAATATTTAATCTGGTTCTAATTAAACATAGAAACTTTCACATGCATCTACTTATGTATAAAAATTCAAATATATATATCATCTATATATATTATTTCTAAAAGGTGTTCTTTTGCTTCATCCCTTTTTCTCCCTTCATACTTAACCAAAATCGACAAATGAGGTACCATTTGGAAAATCTCCGCTTCTTGCGAATGGTTAATTTAGAATGACACATCTTATTGTATGTTTTAAAATCGAAGTACAAACATTATAAACAATTTTTCTTCCCCTAGATGGCGCGCACGCTAGCTTTTTTTATTTTACCATTATCAATCCCACTGAACTTTTAAATTTAAAAATCGTTTGCTTTTATTATCATTCTATGATTTCATTAATCGAGTTTCCTTATTGGCAACAATCACGTACGTCTACATTATTCTTTTTGCATGGGAAGAACCATATACAATATTTCTAATAGGCTTATATTTTTTATCCCTTTTTCTCCCTTCATACTTAGCTAAAGTCGATAAATGAGGCACCGTTTTAAAGATTAACTTCTCCGCTTCTGACGAATTGTTAATTCAGAACAACACATTGTATTCTTTGCTTAAAAATCGAAGTGAAAATTTTCTTTTGGCCCTAAAGTTCTTTCCCGGGATGAGTCGAAACGACACAGTCAAATAGTGTGCACAAAGAAGGTTTGTAAAGTAAATATCACATTTTCTACGAGTTTGTGTCATATTTAACTTTTGATATTCTCTACAAAGGTGTTTTTACGTGTGAATATCGCATGCTCCACTGTTTAGTCATATGCTTCACCTCCAATATTCTAGCGAAAGACGTTTTGTTTAATGGTGTTGTATTATCTTTACGCGCGTTGTTATTTGACAAATAAACAATTGCTACAAATGAACTGGTTCTTCTTTCATCCTACTACGAACAACCAACCTCGCTATAAGATTTATCGTATTTTAATAGCATGCGAAAGGGTCGTACGGGCGACCCTTATATCTATGTATAATTATATATATAGGGGTCCCTATATAATTATATATATAAGGGTCCCTAGTATATATAATTCTTGAAATTTATTAGCTCATAAACAAACTTATAAACTTCAATGGAAGTAAGTATATAAGCGACTGAAATTTGAAATATCAAAACGATATCTGGCATAAATCTGTCTTTTCTTATTCTACTTCATTTTATTACAGAAGAGCAGTTTATGCATGCCTTTGAAAAAAAATAAAAATCAATTACATTTATTTAAATGTAATAGACATTATTTTTACATGTTGGAATCCTTAATAAATATTTTCTTATTTTCATGTTGAGAAAGAAACCTCAGAAAAATCGGTTACTTTGTTAGAAAAATTTAATCCAGCGTGTTAGAAAAGTTAACTTGAAAGCCAACGACATAGTTCAAAATTGATTTCAAAACTGAATTTACAACTTTTCTTCCTGAGAAAAAACATACTTCAGACACAATCGATGACAATAATTAAAGAGAGAGCATTTCTCCTCTTCATTATAAACTGAACAACTTTGATTAAATCTCACTTTCCCAGCTGTTACCGAATCAATAACTTGTCCGGCAAGAAGATCTTTCTATAACTTGTCTATTCCCAGCTGTGTCTGAGACAGCATTTTGTTAGGGGGCAGATAAAATGTGTATCAACCGTACATCGAGGCTGAAAGCTTTTATTTAGTTTAAAATAATTTAATGTATTCCTAGAAGTCGCTAATAAAACAAACCACTCGTTTCATTACGGTAAATGTATTCAGAGTAGTAAAATAGAATCTTTTAAATGTAAAGGTTTTGAATTTTGTTGAAAAATTTAAATAATTCATTATTTTCAATCTTGCATTATTCAATCCAATACATAATTTAAAAAAAGGGGGAAATAGAGGGAAATATTTTTCACTTAATATTACGTTTACCATTATATATCGTAACATTTTAGTTAACTTTTTAATTGATAGTGAAAATATTTTCTGCATGGTTATTTAATGGGAGAGTGTTTTTCGCAACCTTGTAAAAGCAGGCAATCTGTTCTCTTGATTATTGAGTTCACGTATTCCATTAATATTTAATATTTTGTGCTTATTCTTTGTATAATTTAATGTTATTTTGTGCCGTACATCTTCAAAATTTATGATTCGTATTGATTTGTATTCAGGGAGAAAACATCAAAGAGAAGTTATCCTAATCGCTAAAAATAAATTATATAGCATCTAAATTGGGACATTCCTTTATTAGTTATTTCTTATCAATAACGAAGAGAAATTAAGATTATCAAAGTATAAGCTTTTCTTATTGCTTTCAAAAACAACATTCTTTAATAATTATAAAAATATTCTTATGAAGAGCCGTATCTTGGCATGTCAACATAATGTGGTACTCAAATCAAACTTGGTATGCTGGCTTCATTTCTTGAAATTCAAAGTTGTTGCTAGGGTATCTTGTATCGCTACTCTGTGCTTGCATATTATGAAATTTTGCAGACGGGTAAATTCAATCCTGTGGTATTCAGAGTTCGAATGTTTTCTGGAAGCTTCAGTTACCATTGTCATGGAGGCAGCAGCCGTTTTCTTGAAACGTATGATTTCTTGAACTTTCTTTGATTTCCATTTTCATAGAACTGAGATCCTTTATTCCCTTTGACATTGTGTTTTTCAGTGTACTGAGGGTCTGTGCATTGACCATAAGGAATTTTCCTGTTTTACAACCTCTTTACCTCAATGTTTTTCAACATTCAAATCGGACATGAGCTATTGTGTGTCTTCTGCCAAGTTCTATGGTACAACAATTCATGCCCTTGATACAGAGGGGTCATTTTGCGTCGATGTTCAACAGAAAGTGTCAAGGAACCTAAAGGCCTCATTAGATAAGCTTGGTGATATCTGACATGCATCATGCCTAGACCCTTGCTACCTCAAATTAGAGACTCTAGTAGTACCGTGACCAAAAATGTCTTAATCTCTTTAACCCCTTCACGATCGCATAATTTTTAAGAAAGCAGCAATAAAAGTGCGTATTTTTCCGGAGGATTCCATTTATTTCTTTTTCTGCCACAACTAGTTTAAAAAACCCCATCCCCAATTACATTATAAATAGACTGGTGCTGCCATCTGGTAGGAAAAATAAGAAATAAAGAAAATTCAGGGTAAATGAAATGAATTGTTTTTAATTTTTTTGGTGTGTTACTTTTGAACACTTCAACCCGGAAATATCACGTGCACGAGAAATAGAGGGCAAAACCACCACGTAATTTTGACAGGAGCGAGAAGGAAGGGGTTAAAGTCACGGGGTGTTGGAATTGGAGTACACGTCCAAATCCCTGCGAGTAACGCTATGCACTGCGTCACGTGTAACTACACCATCAATTCCCTTTGACCTCACAACTAGTGAACTGGTCGTCGACAGGCTGTCTCAAGGTTCCGTTGTCACTTGTAATCAGTCTGTAGCAGTGATTGAAGGGATAGGTTTGAAGTCGTCTTACCGGTATCGTGGTTAATGTAAGAGTGGAACAGCCCGTCATCTGATATTTCTTGTGAAATTGAAGAAATCGCCAAGTGAGTGTACTGAAACTGTTGCAAGAGGTGGGCGGTATTATATGATGTCACGTGCGGGAGTGTATGAACGGCACAAAAGAAGTTGCCGAGGGACGAAAGAACGCTGATGGCGACATCGAAAATGAGGAAGACAAGAATGAGCAAAAGGAAGACAATTTTGATTGTTTTCCTCGATATCAGTGGTTTGTATTTGAATGGGCATTAAAGGATCACGCAAATAATCAGCTGTATTGTCTTCAGGACCTGGCTAATCTGAGAGAACTAGTGAAGAAGAAGAGGCCCGAATTGTGGAAGAGCAACGGATTTTTCATCAGGACAATGTTCCTGTTCTCAGTGCACTGTCAGTAAAGTGGTTTCTGGCCTATAAAATTTATCCACACCCACCTTATTCCCTGGACATAGCTGCATGCGACTTTTATCTGTCCCCTATGGTAAAATCCACATTGAAGAGGACACGTTTTCAAAGTTTGTTTGAGATGGAGGATAAAACGGCAACGCTACTGAAGAGGTTTACTCATAATGACCTGCAGCACTGTTTCCAACAATGGAAAATTCGTTGTCAACGTTGTATAGATAGGGGACATGAGTATGTTAAAGGGTATACCAATTAAGCAGTAATATGATTATAAATACCTTTTAGCCACCAGTATCGTTAATTAATAGCCGCACCTCGTGTTTAAATGTCCTTAATTAGAATGTGACATGTAGTTTGTTTACTTGATTATGATTACATTTCTGCATTATACATGTTAGATGCTAAACAATATATAGTTCTATGGTGCCCGGTATAAAGGGCTTAAGTAAAAGAAAAGGATTTTTAGGTATTTATTAGTACTGATAAAAAAATATTTTGACTTTCATAAAGGGCTTAAGTCTATCAATTTTGTATACAAAAGTACATTTCTTTGTACAGAAGACTCAAGTCGAAATTATTGTTCTGCGATTGGTATAAATATACAAATAACTTGGTATATTTAAATCACTGTATTTGACTTTATACCGGGCACCATAGATTTATTATATATATTTCCTGACGGTCATCCACTTTTAATAATTCTTAATGCCATGATTTTAATACTTGCTTCTAATTATTGTGCTTCTAATAATTGTTAACAGCTTTTACCTTTTTGTACAACGTATATTTTAAATAGCACTAAAAAGCACTATATAGCGTAAATAGCAGTAAATAAAACAGTTTTCTCATCTTATCTTTTATGATTCGAAAAACAGTATTCGGATTCCAAGAACATAGAGTCAAAAAACGAATGAATTAGTTTAATAGCGTGAGTTTAAATCCTCGTGCCTTATAACAGGGTTTTTTTTCTGAAACTTTGAAAATCTATTTTATGCAAGACTCTTTTCTTTTACTCTTTTAGCATGAAAAATATGTTGTTTCTCTGGAGTTACACGGCATAAAAGGAATTGTTCTCCTAAGTAAATAAGTGGAGGTAATTCATTTTGAATTTTCAGGACAAAAGAACCGTTCTCCAACTTTTAACCAACAGTTATTCGATATAACACTTCTGCAGCGGGGAAAAAACAAAATTCAAGTACAATATCAAAATAAATAAAACCGAAGCAAAATTTATAAAAGCAAGACTTTCGAAAACTATGAAACATTTTTCGCACTTTAAAATAGGCTTCATTATCCACGAAAAGAGTATAATACACATTGTTAAAAGTTAGCATAAGCGAAAGAAACTTTCACATAAACACTTCTTTCCCGTACAAAAGTTTATACGGTCGAAGCTACTTCAGATAACAGAAATAATAGAAGTTTCAGAGGTTGTCGCTACTGCAAATCTTTCTACAAAAATTTACAGTAAATTTAACATTATCTAATTTTTGACATTACCCTGAACTATAAAAAAGGGAAAGGGTATTTATTAAATCATTTTCATTCAAAAGTATATTTGAAAATAAATTTTTGTTGTAAACACGCTTTAAAATGATATTACTAAATTTTAAGGCATATTTTACATTACCAAATTATCTAATTAGATATTGAAATTATTAACTTTTATTAATGATTATCTCATTTTTGTCATTACCCTGAACTATAAAAAAGGGAAAGGGTATTTATTAAAACATTTTCCTACAAAAGTGTATTTGAAAATAAATTTTTGTTGTAAAACATGTCTTAAAATGATACTACTAAATTTTAAAGCATGTTTTACATCACCTAATTATCTAATTAGATATTTTAATTATTAATTTTTATTGATGATTATCTGATTTTTGTCAATACCCTGAACCTTGAACTTTAGAAAAGGGGAAAGGGTATTTATTAAATCATTTTCATACAAAAGTATATTTCAAAATAAATTTTTGTTGTAAAACATGCTTTAAAATGATATTACTAAATTTATTAGCATGTTTTACGTTATCTAATTATCTAGATATTGCAATTATTAATTTTTACTAATGATTATCCAATCTTTGTCATTTCCCTGAACTATAAAAAAGGGAAAGGGTATTAAGTCATTTTCCTGCAAAAGTGTATTTGAAAATAAATTTTTGTTGTAAAACATGTCTTAAAATGATATTACTAAATTTTAAGGCATTTTTTACATTACCAAATTATCTAATTAGATATTGAAATTATTAACTTTTATTAATGATTATCTCATTTTTGTCATTACCCTGAACTATAAAAAAGGGAAAGGGTATTTATTAAAACATTTTCCTACAAAAGTGTATTTGAAAATAAATTTTTGTTGTAAAACATGTCTTAAAATGATACTACTAAATTTTAAAGCATGTTTTACATCACCTAATTATCTAATTAGATATTTTAATTATTAATTTTTATTAATGATTATCTGATTTTTGTCAATACCCTGAACCTTGAACTTTAGAAAAGGGGAAAGGGTATTTATTAAATCATTTTCATACAAAAGTATATTTCAAAATAAATTTTTGTTGTAAAACATGCTTTAAAATGATACTACTAAATTTTATAGCATGTTTTACGTTATCTAATTATCTAGATATTGCAATTATCAATTTTTACTAATGATTATACAATCTTCGTCATTACCCTGAACTATAAAAAGGGGAAAGGGTATTTATTAAATCATTTTCATGTAAAAGTATATTTGAAAATAAATTTTTTTGTAAAACCTGCTTTAAAATGATATTTGATTGACCCAAAAGATCGATCTGTTTTAGATTGGTTTCGAAGGCTATGGCCAATTTTTGTGCTACACGAGGACTAATTCGTCCGAGACCTACTGTTTAAAGCTAATTCCGAACTCCTACAAACAAAGAAATTTTATTTATGAATTATTTAGAAATTTTATTTTATTTAGAAAGAAATTTTATTTATGGCAGTTATAAACAGCAAAAATAGATTGCAATTTATATTTTTTAAGATTATACAATCTTATCTTCAACGAATTTCTAATCTTATGGTAAATTGAGAATTAAAGCATAAAAACTTCATAGAGACTTTGAGGTTTAGAACCCATTTCCTTAAATTAAAAAAATAAATTCCCTTAAATAAAAAGAAATATATCTTTTACTTACGCAATAAGCTAAAATTCTTTACATTATGAATATAGTTTTTTAGTTAATACTAAAGACAAAAGTTATGTGGTCGTGTATTATTCAAACCCGGGTTATACCCAAGTGCATGGTTATAATAAAATCTGAGACGCGAAACTTGTTCTCAATTTTTAGTCCGGTATTGCAATCACTAGTTATGTGAAACGATTAAAAAAAAATCCCTTAGCGAAAAAGATAGCTTCTGATCACACTTCTTTTAATACTACTAAAGAATACAATGTAATTACATGACAGTTTTAAGTAAGTTTAATGAGCTTTAAACAAAATTAGAGACGATTAAGTTTTAACACTACTCGACGAGAGAAAAATCAATATTTTCTCTGAAAAAAAGCTTTAATAAATGGCCTGTTTTATTTAATCGCTTTCAATACTTATTTCATAAATTATTTTTAAGTACTTATAGTTGCATATTTGTGTTTAGAAGAGCATTTATATTTCATTACAATTAAAAAAGCTTTTATAAGTCTTTTCAACTTCTGTTCGAATTGGCGAGGAAAAAAAAATTTTTTGTTTAAAACGCCCTCGTAATGCAATAAAAAGGCCAATGAAAATTAATCGCACATCAAACGACTATCCTTTAAAGTTTAGGTCTAGAATTCCTTTGATGTTACTTCTTTCTCAATTTTCAATCGTTTTGTGCATTTTAAAGCACTTATTGGAATCTTCAGATGTGACTGAAGTGAGCATAATGAAGCTCGAACACTTCCATTTTAAAATTCTTCTTCATTAATTTTAAGAATTACTTTGCAGG
This sequence comes from Dolomedes plantarius, assembly GCA_907164885.2. Classification (NCBI taxonomy): domain Eukaryota; kingdom Metazoa; phylum Arthropoda; class Arachnida; order Araneae; family Dolomedidae; genus Dolomedes; species Dolomedes plantarius. The sequence goes on along the minus strand of OU015490.1, from coordinate 38,921,622 downwards.
GCATTTTTGCGTTGCCACCTTCATAGAAGAAATTGTATATTACTTAAATCCGATAGCGAAATTGAGATTATTAATTCCTGTTCAGGATAAGATTCGAAAAATGAAAATTCGTAAGGAAAAATGGCAAATTAATCTTCAATCGGGAATCATAAAAAAAAATAATTATTACATATAAAACGCAGATAAATAACATGCTATATGTTTTTAATGCAACTGAACTTTTTCTAAGCATATAAATATTTTGCTCTGAACTGAAGAACTTCTGGTGGATTAAATGCATTCACGTGTTCTGCGCGTGTTTAAATATTATTAAGTTCAGTAACAAATGTTCATTTTCTGTGCTGAGAGATAATTAGTGGTACAGTAAAAATCTTATTAAATAATAAAAAGAAACAGATATGCTAGTCATAAATGACGGAATAAATAGTTTGTATATATATATATATATATATATATATATATATATATATATATATATATATATATATATATATATATATATATATATATATACACTGAAGTGCCACTGAATTAGGGATAGCAAAGCCTATGCAAATTGTGTAGCGCTGCGCATCATGTATGCGCAAGTGAGGGCGCTGTGGTAACTGCATATATAGCGCGTACTGTGGTTGTTCTGAATTAGTTGTTGGAATTGCCAGTATGGGTAAACTGCCTGATTTAGACGCCTTCGATCCCGGACAAATCGTAGGTGCGCGACGCATGGGCCATTCAATTTCCAAAATCGTCAGACAGCTAGGATTTTCAAGGTCGACAGTGTCAAGAGTATACCAAGAATACATGGATGGTGGAAAAAAAACTAGCGATCGACCAAACTGCAAAGGACAATTAGCCTTGACAGTGCGTGGTGAGAGACGGCTCAGGCGTATTGTACGTAGCCAGCGAAGCCAAACATTAGCTCAAATTACCACCCAGTTTAATGACGGTGCCAGTCGTACAGTCAGTAAACGGACTGTGCAACGCTCGCTTCACCGTATGGGTTTCGGGAGCCGTCGACTTACGAGAGTACCATTGCTCTATACTCGCCATCTGGCTGCACGTCTTGCCTGGGCAAGAGAGCACAGAGACTGGAGTGTAGAGGACTGGAAACGAGTAGCATGGAGTGATGAGTCTCGATTCCGACTACTTAACGCCGACGGGAGGCTGAGAATATAGGCGTAAGGCTCATGAAGCCATGGATCCTGCATGCCTGGCTGGAACTGTACAAGGGTATGGTGGCTCAATCATGGTCTGGGGTGTTTTTTCGTGGCACAGTTTGGGATCTTTGGTGCGTGTACCAACCTCCCTCAATGCAATTCGGTACGTAGAGTTGCTGGGTGATCACCTCCATCCGTTTATGCTGTTCTGTTATCCGCACGGTAATGGAGTTTTCCAGCAAGACAACTGTACCTCTCACAAGTCCCGGTTGGCTACTGGCTGGTTGGATGAGCATTCTTCTGACTTCTCTGTCATGAATTGGCCACCTAGAAGTCCAGACTTAAATCCTATTGAGCATCTTTGGGATGTTTTGGAACAAGGCTTGAAAGGTCATCACACAGCACCAAAGAACCTTACTGAATTATGGACAGCTTTAGCCAATATTTGGCAAGCCATTCCCGTGGAACGCTTCCAGTAACTTGTTGAATCTATGCCTCGTCGTGTGGCAGCCGTTATCAAGGCCAGAGGAGGCCCAACTCGTTACTAGGTAGGTATCCCTAATTCAGTGGCACTTCAGTGTATATATATGGGTGTGTGTCAGTCTCTTTACAGATGGAAAGCCCAGCATTTTAGGGCGTTTCTAATACAATGGTTCCAGATATACTTTGTCCAGTAAGAAAAAAGCTACATCCAGTATAACACTTATATAATTGGAACCCTTGTAAGAGAAGAGCCAAGCAGTTTGATTTTTTCTCATGAAATGGTTGCGAATAGGCTTCATCTAATTGTAGAAATGCTATATCCAGTGTTGTATTTCCACAACTGGTCACATTGTATAAGAAGATTCCAACATTTCGGGGTTTTTTTCCTATAACAGTTCTAGAAACGCAATATGCATTGGCAGAAATGCTATATCCAGCCCTTTAAGCCTGAATAAATGGGAATCCTTCGCTAAAACTGTTTTGCCAGTTTATCCCGGCTTAAACATAGAACTATGCTAGGACAAAATCTAGCCGAACTTACGCATACGGTGTGTTAAAAGGCCACTGAATTTTATACAATATTACAACAATCACATGAATCCTGGTCACGTCTCAGCGAATCAAAACCGTTTATCTGCTTACAAGGGGTCTTCTTAAAGCCCCACATATCAATAATATTTGCAGTTAAATTTTATTAATTTTTACAAAGCATGTATATGCAAAATGGTTCATTTTGTTAATTGCAAAATACATGTTTAAAACTAAGATGATAAACTAAGACTAATGTACAGTTAAAAACTCTTTTTCTTTGTACTGGGTATTACAATCTAGACAACATGAAATAGCACTTAGTTATTTTTCATATTTATTTTATGTTACAATAATTTTTCTCTATACATTTACGGCAAAACGAGTAACTTGAACACTGGCTGGCCATAAACGTAATCGGCAAAAGAAATTCTTAGAAAATTTAATAGGTACAATTTCATAGGCCGTATCTTTTGATTTTAGGGTACAATAACCTTTCATTGGTAACATAAATAACTTGTACACTGGTATGCCCAAAACGCAATCGACGAAACAAATTGCAAACCAATTTGAAAAACGCAATTCCATAAGCCGTAACTTTTGTTTTTATGGTATCATAACTTTTCTCTTGACATTTACGGCAATAATAACTTCTACATTGGGGAGGGACACAATTGGTGAAACAAATTGTAGTCCAGTTTACAAAACACAATTTCATAAGCCGTATCTTTTTATTTTATGGTACAATAACTTTTCTCTTTACATTTACAGCAATAACTTAAACACTGGCAGGCCAAAAACGCAATTGGCAAAAGAAATTCTTAGCAAATTTAAAAAAGCGCAATTTCATAATCCGTATCTTTCATTATATCTTCAACATTTCATGCTTTACATTAAAATAAGAATGATGAAAGGTTTTCATTACTTCTCTTCTGAACAGCAATTTTTTTCAAAAGAGAAACTCGGCTTTCTTCTTTTCAAATGAAAAGAACGGAAATATATTAGATATGGAATAAGAAAGCATTCTTTCTTGCCATTTCATCCGCTTTTCAATTTTATTTTAAACGTAAAATGATGCAACTTTTTTTTTTCTAAAGAGAGGTTTCAATTTCTGTATTAAGTTAAAGAATTCGCTTTTCCATTTTAAAAGTACAAAGCTTTCTTTCCTTTGTTTGACTCACATTTGAATATTTTACAGCATGAAGTTTTACTTGCGTTTCAACACTTGTGAACATTATGCGATTGATTGCATAGCTCAACACAACATGTTAGCAGTGAGATTAGGCACGGATTCCAATAATAGAATTTTTAAGGACAGCCATATTTTTTAAAAGGAGAAATATATTAATTATAAAAGGTTATTTCTAGGTAAGGTGTGATGTATCACATAAACAGGATTCAAGTTTTCATGGCATGAATTTTATATGTATTCAAAGATATAACTGACATTCGAAATACAGGGTAAGTGAAACAAAAGTGAGCCAGATATCTAAATCTCTCTCTCTCTCTCTCTGTATATATATATATATATATATATATATATATATATATAAATATATATGTGTGTGTGTGTGCTTGTGTGTGCAGAGTGAATCTGAAAAAGTGGGCAAAACTTTACGGGGTGATAGAACGCAGCTATACGCGCAATAATCGTCATAGAATGCATGGTCAGAACGCAAGCGATAAGAAGTTAAAAGGTAGCTTTCCACTGTCACATACATACATACATACATGCATATATATATATATATATATATATATATATATATATATATATATATATATATATATATATATATATATATATATATATATATATATATATATATATAATATATATATATATATACACATATATATATATATATATATATATATATATATATATATTATATATATATATATATATATCTATATATATACACATATATATATATATATATATATATATATATATATATATATATATATATATATACATACATATATATATTACATACATATATTATATATATATATATATATATATATACAAAGTGAGAGAGAGAGAGGTAGATGACTGATAGTACCTTCTCTAAGGTCAGGTTTTCCAACACAAGGACTTAACTGACTGGGATTGAAAGTTTAATAAGCTCAATACGATGCTTAATGGTTATAAACACCTCTACAGGAGTTACCGAACCGTCCAACTCTAGTTCTCAATATCCCCATTTTATTAATTAGAGAATGCATGGATGGATGGATAAGTATATTATTAATCATAATACACTTTTAAACTTTTTAAAAGCATTTAGGAATTTTGCGTTTAACTTTTAACCTTAATAAAAATTGCCTCCTTTTATAAATAAATGTCCCGTGATGTGTCGTAACATTTGACTTCTTAAAGATATTCTTGGGTTAAATAGCTGGGCCTCTATTCCTTGAAAGTTTCAAGTAATATCTGTCGTAAAATACTTCCAAGCATTCGCCGTTTCTTTAGAAATGCATGTATTCAGTAAGCGTTTAGAAATTCGATGCTTGGCTCATCCCTTCAGCTACCCCCAATAAAATATTAAAAAGTCAGTTTTGAGGGCGCGAAGAGCAAGGCATTTGGCAGCCTGCCAACGAGGGCTTTAGGGGGTAACACTGGAAGATTTGTCAAACGATTCCACCGCTGTGACTTGCTAGCACCGTTCTCGAAATGTAAACAAATATCGATTTGGAAAGGAAAACCGTCGTTCAGTTTCGGCTGTCGTTTAAAGCAAATTACACGGCGGAACATTCCTAATAATCTGTAAACAACCTCGCATTTACCGAATGGAAACGCTTTGCGAATGAAATTTCCGAGCGTTCGAGGGAAATATAAGAATCGAAAGATTCAGTTAAAAGTCACTTGAAAAGCGGTTAAAGGATTACTCTGTGACTGATGCCTAATAATCTTGAATAATGTCCGATGAAAGTGATCAGAGACTTTTGGTCTTTCAAAGTATGCACGCACACACACACACACACACACACACATATATATATATATATATATATATATATATATACATGAGCTTTATATTCGCTACACATAGTCATACATATATCCATATATATATATATATATGTATATACAGTGGAATCTCGATCTATCGCTTTTCAAGGGACCGATTGAAATGAACGATAAATGCGGAAAAACGATAGATGCGGAAACATAACAAATCAATATGATCGTTGGGACTGGATGAAATGAACGACACATACGGAAAAACGATGGATCCGAAAACGATCGATCGAGATTCCACTGTATATATATATATATATATATATATATATATATAGTTATATAGATATATAAATATATATATATATATATGTTATCTTTAAAATCTTATTTTTTATGAAATTTAGGTCGGAAGAAATTTGCTTGCAGTTTTCAATAAATTAAATAGGTATTCTTTTGGATAAAGAATTTTTCTGCACGAAAAATCATAAATTGGATAATGCGCACACGGTTAATCAAGAGTATAATATACTAATAATATAAGATATTCAGGAAGCAATTATTAAATGGCCTATTAAATTATATACTCTCCGAAAAAAAAGATTTTGAAGTAATTAAATGAAAGAAATCTTTCCAATAACTCATTTCTCTTGAAGCAAAATATCTGCATGCAACGAGACGCTTTACGATAAATTTCCTTCAGTAAAATTAAGTAAAACATCTCAGATGTCATTGAACTTCGGTTAACCTTTATATTTTTGGAACCTTTCCAACAAGGAGCCTTCATTAATCATTCTCTAGCTAGGAAGAATGTTTCCCCTGTCTCATCCGAATTGATTATGGATACCAAAAATAAATGAGGAATTACATTTGTACTTAAACAACGGCAAATAATGACGTAACTGAAGAATTAACCGATAAAAAGAGTAATGGCATTCAAACGTAGCCTTCCTTTAGGTAAGGATGGAGTATTGTGTTAGGTTTTTGAATATCAAAGTAAATAAATGATGAATTATGAACTCTTTAGTTCAGTTGTATTTATTGTCTCCATATACAACTCTGAATTCAAAGTTGAGGTATTTTTATCAATCAGAAATTCGTAATCTCAAATACGCAAAGAGGGTTTATAGAGGCGCTGAAACAAATTTAGTGTTTTTGACCGGTGGGAAGGTGGAGTAAAATTCCTTCCTTTGTCTTTCTTAGGGGAGACATAAGGTTCATTTCTGAATCTGTTCAATGACTTACATTTGTACTTAGACAATGGCAAATAACGTTGTAACTGAAGAATTACCGATGAGAAGTATACAGAAGGTGATTTGCACTTTATGGAAACGATTTTGTAATTTATTTTTGTCGTTTGCATTTTGCGAAAAAAAAAATTGGTGAATTCAGAATAATCGTCTGCTACTGTTTTGTTTTCATTGGAATGTAAAGTAAAAGATTTATTTTGAAAATGGCTCCTAAAATCGATAGATGGCTCGAAGGTTACATAACTGTGCTTTCCGAGTACAAATATTCCGATGGCTGAAATGCCGAGGAGAATTATATCCGAGGTATCAACAAATTATAAAGCGATGTAAAAATCGCGGTTTCGGCATTTCAAAAAAAAACGTATTTATAATATATTAAATCTTAAAGGAAAAACGTCTAGCTTAAAGTTAAAATGAAAACATGACCACGAAACCTCATCCTAAGACTGTTCGAACGCAGATCAATATCTTGAAAAAGAAGTCTCTGATCCTAAAAGAAAATCCGCCGACTCAAAGATCCATTGCATCGAAAGTAGGAATGTCTTCTGGCACTGTAAGTAAAATCATTCAAAAAGATTTGAAGTTAAAAAAATGTATAAACCTTAAGTTCATCTGCTTTTGCCGAAGCATATTGCTGAAAGAAAAACAAATTGTAGAAATTTATATGAAAAACACCTAGCTGCTGAAAAAGGGAAATTTGTGGTAACACTCGATGAGGCATGGGTGTATTTAAGTGACTGTAATTTTAAAAAAAGATCAATTTTCTATTGCTAAACTGACGGGAATGACCGTACGAAATGGCTTCGTCAGTGTACAGAAAAGTTCCCAAAGGGATTCATGATAGTTGCAGGATTTTGTTACAACGGCAAATTGAAAATCAAAAAAGTCTCGAGTAAAGACAAACTCGACTGTACTATTAGCAGAATATTTTAGAACCAATTTTTGAGGAAGAAATTCCAGCCTTATACGAAAAGGACATTGATAAAAATTGAGCTTCATATGGACAAGGCTTCTAGTCACACGTTTAAATCAACTACCGCTTATTTAGCAAAGAAAGAATCAGAAACAAGAATAAAGTGTATTCCATTTAATGAAATACCTTTAAAATCACCTGATGCTTCTCCAGTGTACTTTTGTGCTTTCGGTTTATTAAAACGAGCCTTATGAAAACGGTATCTAATATCACTGAATAGACTTTGGAAAATGGTCCAAGAGGAATGGGGTAAAATTCTCATGAAAATGCTAAGAAAAAGTTTACTTTCATGGAAAATTTGAGCTAGAGCCATTGTCAAGAACCATGGATATCAGATAGAAGCAAATCGCCGCAAAATATACGGCATTTATACATAAAACTTAACTATCAAAATCGTTTCCATAAAGCGCGAACAACCTTCTGTAATGGCACTCAAACGTAGCCGCCATTTAGGTAAATATGGAGTTTCGTGTTAGGTTTTTGAATATCAAAGTAAATAGATGATGAATTATGAAATCTTTAATTCAGTTGTATTTATTGTCTTCATATGCAGCTCTGAAATCTAAGTTAAGGGGGTATTATTTACAAGTATTTCGTAATCTCAAATGGGTAAGAAGGGTTTATTAAGAGGCACTGGAACAAATTTAAGGATTTAAGGGGGGAAGGAGGAGTTACCTTCCTTCCTTAGTCTATCGTAGAGGGGATATTAAGCTTCATTTCTAAGTATATTGAATGAAATACATGTGTACTTAAACAATAGCAAATGACGACGTAACTGAAGAAAATTAACCGATAAAAAGTGTAATGCTTTTCAAATGTAGCCATCATTTAGATAGAGATGGAGAATTATGTTAGGCTTTTGAACTTCAAAGTAAATAAATTGCAAATTATGAAAACTTCAATTATGTTGTATTTATTGTCTCCGTGTACAAATTAGAAATATAAGGGAGTTTTATTTACATGCATTTTGTAATGATTTTTCCCTCAAATGGGCAAGAGAGTTTGCAAAGTAGAACTCAGTTAAATTTAAGGTTTTTTTAAGAATTAAGATGAGAATGTGGAGTTAACTTCTTTCCATCGTTTCTCTTAGGAGAGAACATAAGTTTCATTTCCGAATATATTTAATGAATTACATTTATACTTAACGACGTAACTGAAGAATTACCGATGAAAATAACAATGGCACTCAAACAAAGCCATCATTTAGAGAGAGATGGATTCCTATAGTGTTATGTTAGGTTTAGTTTATATCAAAATATATTATAAACTAGCTGAAAACCCGCGCTTCGCTACGGAGTACATTCAAATTAAATACAACGGTCAATGTATGCAATTAATGCCAAAAAAATAAATATATATATTTATAATAAATGCGACAGTCAATATATACAATTGATGTAGAAAAAAATATATATATTTATAAAAAAATCGTAAGGAACATTTTTATAGACAAAATAATGTTCAATCGTCTGCCGCATTAGCAAGAAAATTTTTTTTGTCTATTTAGTTGTTATGCACGTGACGATAAATTTATTTAAGTACCAGAAAAAGAAATCACGTGATCAGCATTTAATAAATTAAATTCTAAAAATTAATCTTTAAAAATTCACCAAAAATCAGAAAAGGGAGGTAAATATTTGAAAAAGATTCCATTTTAAAGGAATTTTTATGATCTTTCTTGTGATATAAATTTTATAACCCTCAAATTATTATTTTAAATGCAAACTTAAAAAAAGTTACTAAAACAGCTAAAAAATTTAATTTTTAAAAAATCTAAGAAGAATTTTTCAAAAATCTCTCTTAGTACACCCCTACACTATAAGAAGAATCGCCATGCAAAATTTCAGCCCTTTAGTTCCAGCGGTTTGATCTGTGCGTTGTATGTCAGTCAGTGAGTCAGTTACGGAACTGTTTTATATATATAGATTATGAGGACTTTATTATACAAATTTGACGGTCTCCATATACAAATGTGAAGTTAACGAAGGGGGTATATACATGCATTCCGTAATCTCATGTGCAAAAGATTTTACAAACAGACACCCGAACAAATTTATGGATTTTGGCCGGCGGAAGGGGTGAGTTAGTTACCTTATTCCTCAGTCTCTCATAGATGAGAACTTAAGGTTCATTTCCAAGTCTATTGACGTGGATTAATGATGTAATTAATTTTAGCCCTTTTCCCCGTAACCTGCAAATTTCAGTTTCGTTTCTCGTGCTGGAAAGTTGTATCATAAGAGGTGAAAAGATTGATAGACTTGAGATTGGGCTTAGATCTTTGTTCACGCTGCAGAGTTCAGTTTCATTTCCCTGTCTGGAAAGTTGTGTTTTGATAGATGAAAAGATTGATAGATCTGAGATCATGCGCAAGACCTGTAAGTGGCTCCCGAACAAATAAAGTAACATCGACAAGGCACGTGTTCGAATCTTTCGCTATCCCAGTTATAATTAGGACGAAGAAATAAATCAAAGATATCAAAATTTATCGGAAAGAGGTCATTTCAAAGAAATACTTCCCAAAATGTATTTTTTTCATCCTTTCTTTTTTTTTTTGGGGGGGGGGGAGGGGTTAAAGGAAAAGGTACACGCTGAATACCTTGAGTTAATTGAATCCCTCTTTTTATATTTATAAAGGAAATAGAGTAGGCTTAAAGTTGCAAAGAGTTTAAATAATTCTAATTGCATACTGCAATAGCCAGCCCATTTTTGGAGATTTCGCTTTTTGTTTTTATTCAACCTGTCTCTTTTTTCTCGGATAGCAGGGTTTCTCAGAATCCAGTACCTCCCATAGAAAATTCTAGCTCCTATAGGAAGTTTATACATTCAAATTCCTTTTTAACGAGCTCATAATTTGAACGTAAAAATAATACTTTAATACCTCAACTTCAAATGAAACACGATTGCAATAGGGGCAAGGCCATGAGGTCAAGGTTCCATAAACTTTAATCTGAGGTATAATGTCTCTAAAATTGACACAAAAGAGAATCCGTTTTGATCACATCCAAGATTTTTTTATCTGTCTCATACACTCTACTTTGCATTTTAAACTTATTTTAAAGACGGCGCTTCATTTGATCTCATATACCTTCACTACCTGAAATGAAGGCATCATGGTCTGGGCAGGGATTTCTTTGGGATACTGCACCGGCGTGCACATCTACAGGCGAGGTTCTGTGACGGCTGTACGGTATCGAGATGACGTCCTAGACCCCACTGTGAAACTGTACGCTACAGCAGTTGGTCCTTCTTTCGTTTTAATGGACGATAATGCCCGTCCCCATAGAACTTCCATCGATGACGACTTTCTGGAGAGTGAGGGGATTGCGCGTATGGAGTGGCCGGCTTACTCGCCGGTACTTAATCCATTTGAAAATCTTTAGGATGCCCTCGGCCGTGCTGTATGTAGACGTTTTCCACCTCCAGCCACTCTCAGAGATTTAGAAACTGCCCTACAGGAGGAATGGCGATTACTGAACTCTCCGGTGGTTGATCACCTCGTAAAAAGCATGATTACACGCTGTACACTTTGTATGAAGGTGAGGGGTGTTCACATACCCTATTAATGTCAGTTTTTGTCGTTTGTTTTGCATTTAAACCTCATTTTGTTAATGACGCAAATATGACGTCATCTTATAATTTATCAAATTTCCATATTTTTTTTCTCTGTATGTAATTCTTTGTTTTGTTTCATGAATAAACATAGAGCTACTTACTTGCAGCATTTCATCTCAATCAAAACAGTACTTGTCCATTTTTTCACATTTTACCGCTCCATGCTTAACTTTTGGAAGTGAGTGTATATATATACATATATATATATATAAGTAAAATGACGAGTCTTGTTAACGAGTAAATGCCTATATTAATAAGTAAATCGTACATCGAGTAACAAGTGAGAATTGAGGGAATTAAATTAATGCAATCCAGGAAATACTGATCAAAATAATAGAAAATTATTAACGACCGATTGACGATACAGTTTAGTGCTAATAATGGTTGCCACCAAGTGTATATGTTTAGGTGTTCATAATTAAGGCTATATGCCTTCTTACGAGGAAAGATTAACTGAATTATTATAATTGTGGGTTAACGAGTGGTATAATTGATATTTGAATGAACTGATCACAATTAATAATGTAATTGAGGAAGACAGAACAATATAGATTTTCTTGCCAATAGTAAATGTTTTTATATAAAATGTATTTACATGTTTAATGTTCAATAAATCAATTTGTAATTTAAACTCAGAGAAATAGTGTGAATGTCACAATGAATTAGTCGATGTACTGACAATATACGAAAATGGGTTGATCGTGATTATATATTGATTGTTTGATCTTTGCATAATTAATAATTAATAATAATAACTTCATGATTAATCTCCCCGTCACATTTAGAAGTATCAGATTAGATCACATCCATGCTTATGAAACTGCCTCTTTTGAGCGTATATATATATATATGCATGTATGTGTGTGTGCGTGTGTGTGCTTAATAAATATTTAGTTTTAGTTTGATAAATAGAGAGGGAACACCAGTCAAATAACCTAGCTATTTTCGAGCTTTCCTTTAAAGTAATATAGCTTTTTTCCGGATAGTGTATTGATCATATCTCAAATACATTGTCTTAAAATTTGTCTTGATTAAAAATATTAAGAATTAACGCTCCAATAATCTTTCTCATTTGCTTCTTTTTATCTAATTTTAAACAGCCTTGCTGTCTCTGGTACCTTGTATTTCAGATTCTTAAGAACTTGAAGAATGAGGCAGATTAAAAAAACTTGGATGTGATCGAAACGAATTCTCTCTTATGCAATTTTATATTAGATTTAAGTGTAGATTACGACATCTTGACCTCACGATCTTTCCCTCATTGAAAGCTGTAAAGAAATCGTAATTCACTTGAAGTTTAAGAATTAAATCCAAGAGCCAGTAAAAAAACTGTTTAAGATTTATATTTATTTGGTACAGTAAAAACAGCTATTTCATATTTTTGCTTTGTATTTTTATCTGTTCTGTGTCGTCTTATAAAACTCTCAACGCACAAAACAAATAGCTACATGCCCCCGTTTTGAAAAATCTCTGAAGTTTTGTCACGTATTGAAAAGCCATTGAGAATGCTGGAGTTAGTTCTGGGTGAAATTCTTATCGTATTTCTAATCGTATTTATTATTTTGCAACCGTTTATGCTTGAATATCGGCGACGGTATCTCCCTGAGTTGAAATGTCAGGAGCCATCAGACCATGGTCGAAAGATAAGGTAGTTTTCAAACACGAAATTGCTCCATTTCAAATTCACTGCCATTTTAAGTAAGACATCAGTTTTCTCTATCGCATGGTATTTTCCATTTTCAGAAATCGCTAACTCTTAGCTGTTATCGTGAAACTTTTCAATAAATGAATTGGCGAAAGTTATCGATGGAAATATAGTACAACGAATTGGCAAAATTTTGCTATCTAATCTTTGACTTCAGTGAAATTTAGGTCCTAATGAATACCACCCTATGCCAAAATTTTTAATTTTAAAAAAAAGTTAGAACAAGTTTCAAAATTAAATAGCGGACACTATGAAATACGCCAAAAATAGTTAAATTATGTCTAGTAGTCTATATATACATATATATATATATATATATATATATATATATATATATATATATATATGTGTGTGTGTGTGTGTGTGTGTATATATATACAGTGGAATCTCTATCGATCGTTTTCAGATCCATCGTTTTTCCGTATGTGTCGTTCATTTTATCCAGTCCCGACAATCATATTGCTTTGTTATGTTTCCGCATCTATAGTTTTCCCTCATTTTTCGTTCATTTCAATCTGTCCTTTGAAAAACGATAGATCGAGATTCCACTGTATGTATATATATATATATATATATATATATATATATATATATATATAAATAACAGTTCCGTGACTGACTGACAGGCCTTGCACAGACCAAGCCACTGGACCTAAAGGGCTGAAATTTTGCATAGCGATTCTTCTTATAGTGTAGGGGTGCACTAATAAAGACTTTTGAAAGATTCTTCTCAGATTTTTTTAAATTAAATTTTTAAGCTGTTTTTGTAACTTTTTTAAAGTTAACATTTAAAATATTGATTTGAGGGGTTATAAAATTTACATCACGAGAAATATCATAAAAGTGCCTTAAAAATGAAATCTTTTTCGAATCTTTACCTCCATTTTCTGATCTTTGGTGAATTTTTAAAGATTAATTATCAGAATTTAATTTATTAAATGCTGATCAATGATGTCAAAGAAGTTTTTTAATGTAAAAACTAAACAAACGCCCAATATGGCCCCTTTTTTGTAGTATCAATTACATCCAAAGTTTCATTTAGATTGCATCAGCTCCAACTGAAAATGGAAAAATTAGCAGGCTGAGATATGTTTAACCGTTACGTAACATAGAATGACCACAATGATATAAAACAAAATCATTCAAAGTTTTCCTTTTTATTCAAACCAAAAAGACAGAGAAATAATTAATTTTACTTTTTATGCATCCTAAAATAAAGGAAGCTAAACTATTGAAGCAGCCAGAATTGATTAGCGAAATCTCACATTATAAGGGAAAAAAATTACTTTTGATATCACGTTTACATGACGTCAATGCTCTTGAAAAATTTCACTTTTTGGCAGTATTTTTATTTCTATTAATTAAAGCAGACAACACATAAAGCTCGAGAAATTCCACGAGTATCTTCAGAAATCTTGATAGTGGCCGTAAATTAGGTCATAAAAAAAATATCGAATTCAATTTGACGGAGTGGAATTTCAAACGTCATTTTAAAATTAAACCGATAAAATTTACATTTTTGTCACGTTTCTTATCCTTAAATAGATCTTTCAATCCTATGGTGTGTTGGGGGTGGAGGGTAGAATTTAGGTTCTTTTTTTCATGAATTCCTTCTAATTAACCCAATTACTTTCCTTTGAAAAGTGAAATGAAATATTGGACATAAGAGAATGAAAACTAGGTGCAGAGTTTCCTTTCAATTATGTCATGAAATTATTATCTTGCATATAATTTAAAGAAAGCGATAGTACCAATTATTGAAGTTTTTTAGTAAGATAAAATATCTACATTTTGAAAGGAGGCTGTTTGACAGAATTTTTTTTTAGAATCGCTTTAATAAAGTATAATTTGGGATATGAGTTCAAGAATTTAAAAAACCAATGAAGTAAACAATATTTCAATAAAATATTATAAATAAATATTTTAAATCAAGAATACCAGAATATTAAATATAAAGCTATAAGCAAAAAGTCATTTTGATCGTCATAATCAGTGTATTTCATGCATATTACTAGTATATAATTTAAATGAATATAAAAAAATAATACTACGAAATATATATTTATATATATATATATATATATATATATATATATATATATATATATATATATATATATATATATATATATATATGTGTGTGTGTGTGTATGTTTATATATTTAAATATATATACATACATACACACACACGCACATACACACACACACACACACACATATATATATATATATATATATATATATACAGGGTGTCCATAATTAAAGTCCCACTTTCAAAAGGCTGCAAAAAAAAGAACCACTGGTCAGAATGACTTCAAATTTGAACTGAATATACTGGAAGGAGGGGAAAACGATTTGGCATGATAAAAATATGTTTCAACCGCTTACAGCGCCATCTATTGATACATTTGGAACTTTTTTATTATGCCAAATCGTTTCCCCCTTCTTCCAGTATATTCAGTTCAAATTTGAAGTCATTCTGACCAGTGGTTCTTTTTTTTGCAGCCTTTTAAAAGTGGGACTTTAATTATGGACACCCTGTATATATATATATATATATATATATATATATATATATATATATATAATTTTAAGAGTAAGCTAAATTAAACATACCGATCTATCACAGTAAAAAGGGAATAAGGAAATTATTTACCTTATTTCTGTCTTCATTAGATCACAAAAATTGGCAACTTAATCAGAGAAACTCAGCTTAACGTTCGTAGCGTTTAAAACTTTAATCGTAACTTTTAAGCAAAGACATCTGGCAATTTTAGAGTTATTTGGATATTTTTTAAATAGAAAATTATTACATGTACTTTTTTTGATAGAATCTTTTTTTTAAATTTACATTTCAACGTGAAAAAAAACCTGAAATGTTGTTAAATAAAAATGAAGAAATACCTTCGCTAATTCTTATCTACATTAGAACTGGGAAAATCAATCCTTGGAATAAAATTGTGCCTTTGCTCTATTTTTAGCTTCTTAACCTTTCGTCCTACCCTTTATAAAACTTCGAACTCTGGAGCAAAGAAATTACACTGGTTCAAAGTCTTCGAACCCAGACTTTCATTCTGTCGGAAAGTTTTTCCATTTACAGCTTGATTAGAAATGCAAATCAGATTTCAATTCGAATGGAAACCTACTATTGTGAAAGTCAGTGAATTAATACACTCCCGATATAAGTTATTCCAGAAGGAATCCAAGGTTTATTCCTTACAGATATTTGAATATATATATATATATATATATATATATATATATATATATATATATATATGTATGTATGTATATATGTATATATGTATGTATATTTATATATTTATATATGTATATATGTATATATACATGTATGTATATATGTATGTATACATGTATGTATATATGTATGTATATATGTATGTATACATGTATACATGTATGTATATATGTATACATGTATGTATATATGTATATATGTATGTATACATGTATGCATATATGTATGTATATATATATATATATATATATATATATATATATATATATATATATATATATACATACATATTTATATATACATATATTACATATATATATATATATATATATATATATATATATGGGGTGTGCTGGAACTGAGGAACGACACCTTCAGACACACTCACAGGGTTTATTTTATCACGACACAAGACACTTAAACATATAATATAATGAAATGAGGTTTCTTAGCTCCTACTCGAGCAAAGCGATCTCTCCCCCGCGAGAGCGTACTTCCAACTGGCGTATTTCGTCTTCAAACAAAAAGTAGTGGGAGGGGCCTCTAGCGGCTGAAAGTAACTCGCTCCCACACATATATATATATATATATATATATATATATACATACTTATATATACATATATTATATATATATATATATATATATATATAAGTGTGTGTGTGTGTATAGACATATATATCTATTTGCTCTGATACGCAATAAGCCCGTATTGCACATAAATCACATGAGAAATTATAAATAAAAGTATAATTACTTACCACAACACTGATATGGTCAATAGAGTAGTTTCATAGTGTTTTGTCCAATTCCCGTCGTCCAGAAATATGAACAATTTTTTGCAACATCTAAAAACAAAATTCAGAATTTCAATCTCATGCTCATAAAAACGGTTCAGAATACGAAATATGAATAATAAAATATATGTACAGGAGTTGAATGAATATTAGAAAAATGTATATGTATAAATAACCAATGCATATTATTAATGAAAAAATGGGATTAGTATTTTGTTCCCTCTCCAGTAATATGGAAATACTAACATAGTTTTTTCCGCCACATTGAACAAGAATTTTGAGTGTTTCACTGTCATAAAACTTGATAAATAATCCATACAACATATTGATTGACACAAGAGTTTTGTAAATCGGGTACAGGAAATACAATTTTCCAAAAAGTCGCACTGATATCTTTTTTTTTGTTAATAAGTTTTATAGTCAAATACAGTAAACCTATTTATACGATAATTACATTACCATATACGATAATCCTATTACCAGAATTTTATGTTGTATTCTCGCTTCAAAGGTAAATAAATGTTTTCATTGTGATAAAAAAAACTGCAGTTTCTGAATCCATTACAAGAATTCTTCTTTCATACTTTTTAAGCTGAAATTAATGATGAGCAAGTTTACCTGGAATTAAAAATTTGAAATTTTACTGGAGTTTTCTGTTTGTTTAATTGTTTGTTTGTTTTTTATTTACGTGACATTTGTGAAGTCCCTTGACTTCACTCTGTGACTGAAATTGGAGTTAGTCAGCAAGAAATATTTCAATATTTAATCGCGTTGGTTTGATAATTCGACAAACCTCTAATATTTTTAGCCAATTTTTATATGTGGAGATATAGAAAATTTTATATTTCGCCTTGAGAGAGTAAATTACTCAAATTTGAAACACATGGATTCTGTGTTAGAGGAATTCAATATTTAATCTAGTCGGTTTGGTAATTCGACAAACCTCTAATTTTTTCAATCAATTTTTATAAAATGAGATATAGAAACTCTTATTTTTTGCCTTGAGAATGTAAGTTACTCAAATTTGAAACACATGGATTCTGCGTTAGAGGAATTCAATATTTAATCGAGTCGGTTTGGTAATTCGACAAACCTCTAATTTTTTCAGCCAATTTTTATATAAGGAGATATAGAAAAACTTAATTTTGCCTTGAGAATGTAAATTACTCAAATTCGAAACGCACGGATTCTACGTTAGAGTAATTCAACATTTTTTCGAGTCGGTTTGATAATTCGACAAACCTCTAATTGGTTTAGCCAATTTTTATATAAGGAGATATAAAAATACTTAATTTTGCCTTGAGAATGTAAATTTCTCAAATTTGAAACACACGGATTCTGCGTTAGAGGAATTCAACATTTTATCTAGTCGGTTTGATAATTCGACAAACCTCTAATTTGTTTAGCCAATTTTTATATAAGGAGATATATAAACTCTTATTTTTTGCCTTGAGAATGTAAATTACTCAAATTTGAAATGCACGGATTCTGCGTTAGCGGGGAAAACTGATTATGCTTTTCCTCTTCTATAATACTTCCTTTGATCTTTCGTAGTGTGATCTTTAGTCTGACGTCTAAAATGTAAAAAGAAACATAGTTAAGGCGATAAGGGAGCCTCAACGTCATTTCTTTTTAAATTTTCAGAATTTGTTCCAAATTTTCAATATTTCACTCCATAAGCAAAATGATAATAATTTATTTTTTATTTTTTATTTTTTTGCTGCATTGAAGTGACATAGAAGTCACAACTATTTTGTGGAAGAATAGAATAGGTCCTGTTTTTCCAAACATTCTTCAACAATGCTAGAATTTTTCAAAATTCTGCATACGCAAAACTTTTCATTTAAATTATTCAGGATTGTTCATTGAAATGTTTCTCATAAAACTGTGCATCATTCTTTGAAACCAAGAATATTTTTTTTTAATTTACTGACCATGAAATAAAGTAAAAACATGAAAAAAGCAGGCAGCTTGAAAAAAGAAATACTTATGGTTTAAGATTCATACAAAAAGAATTCATTGCACAATTATGTTTATTTATATATGGTAAACTTATATAAATTAAGGTTTTTTGAATGATATGGAAGGCGCATGGAGCATTTTGAAAAATGCTAGCATTTTTGAAAAAAGTTTTGAAAGATAAGCATTATTCTGCCAAAAAATCTTTATGTAGAATCCTAGTCTTCAATGAAATAGAATTCTAAATAAGGATCAAAGACCCTTTCTAGAATTCTAATATACAATTCTAGAAAAGTTTTTTAATGTAGTAAATAAGAATATAAGATATTCTCATTCTGTCCATAGAGTTAAAAAGGGGAAATTTAAAAATTCAAGATTGAATATCCCTTGTTCATTTAAAGAAGAAAAAAAGCCTTTTATAAAATCTCAAGCCAATGCGAGATAGTTATCTACAGTGTACTCCCGATTATCCGGGTTTATAGAGGGGAAGAGGTGCACGAATAATCTAAAAATACGAATAATCCGATACTATTAAATTTTATTGCAATTTTAATGCATAATACTAAACTTGCTTTTCAATTACATGAATTTAATTTTATACATTTAATCCGTAATATTTTTTGTTCTTTTACCGAATCTTTCATAATTCTTTTGATATCACCACCAATTTTCCAAAAATGATATGACATCACTATTTTCATAAGCCCAGGAAATGAAAGAAGCGTTATTTTAGTACATTATCGCATCCTTAATCCAATTGAAAATCCCTCATAAAATAGAAGACAGTTTATTTTTTAAATCTTGATTTTTTTTTATATAAATGCCGGAAGAAATGTGAATGCATTTTTTAATAAATCATATAATACTTCGTATAAAGATTTTAGATTTTTTTTCACGGATAATCCACAAATCGGATGAACTGCACACGGATAATCGAAAATACACTAGATTAGGTTCAGAGAGTGAGTGCACATCTTTTGCTCTCCTTTTAGTAAATTGCTAATTAGCTTTAATCCTTCAAAAACTTCTAAATTCTAAAATTAAACATCTAAAAGTCCCCGGTCTGATTAGAAATGTTGACATAAGCAGGTTATAAGCTGCTTATATGAGAAAGGGGTTTAACCAATGGATGAAAGGGATGGATTAACCCCCATGCATTCTTCATTTTTTACACTTAATTAGGGCCAAGACAAGAGAAGGAAAAATTATTATAATCTATACATATAAAACAGTTCCATAACTGACTCACTGACATACAACGCACAGACCAAACTGCTGGACCTAAAGGGCTGAAATTTTACATGGCGATTCTTCTTATAGTGTAGGGGTGCACTAAGAGAAATTTTTAAAAAATGCTTCTTAGAATTTTTAAAATTAAATTTTTAAGCTGTTTTAGTAACTTTTTTTAAGTTTGCATTTAAAATAATAATTTGAGGGTTATAAAATTTATATCACGAGAAAGATCATAAAAATTCCTTTAAAATGAAATTTTTTCGAATCTTTACCTCTATTTTCTGATTTTTGGTGAATTTTTAAAGATTAATTTTTAGAATTTAATTTATTAAATGCCGATCACGTGATTTCTTTTTCTGGTACTTTAAATAAATTTATCGTCACGTGCATAACAACTAAATAGACAAAAAAATATTTTTTTTCTTGTTAATGCGGCAGACGATTGACCATTATTTTGTCTATAAAAATGTCCCTTACGATTTTTTTATAAATATATATACTTTTTTCTACATCAATTGTATATATTGATCGTCATATTTATTATATATATATATATATATATATATATATTGGCATTAATTGCATACATTGACCGTTGTATTTAATTTGAATGTACTCCGTAGCGAAGTGCGGGTTTTCAGCTAGTCTCAAATAAATGCTAACTACTTTAAGGGCTTCTTCACATCGAGTCCGTAAGCATCAGCGTAGCTCGTATTGACATAATTTAAACCAATCACATACCTTAACAATTTCTTGGATAATCGTTTGGAGGTTTGCAATTGGTTAAATATATTTCAATACGAGTAACGCGGATTCTATGTGAACAGGCCCCTACTGTTGGTTCCGAAACTAGTTGCATTATTCTATTCGGCAATCATCCTGTACCAATACTCTATAGTTTCAAACAAGTAGAGAGAAAGATCGATATAATGCCATTATTAAGCAAATTAATGACGTAACTAAACGTATCATTACTGTGCACGAATTATCAGCGTTTAATAAGCACCATCATGAGTTAAATTAGACAGCTACATTATGATGGATTAGAGACAGTAAGGGCCTGTTCACATAGGAGTCCGTTGCGTTGCGTTAAGGAAAAGATGACGTTGAAACGAAAATAAACCAATCATATGCCTCCAAACGATTAGCAATGAAATTTTTAACGCATATGATTGGTTTATTTTCGTCTCAACGTCATCTTTTCCTTAACGCAACGCAACGGACTTCTATGTGAACAGGCCCTAAGAGTTGGGATTTTTCTGAAACTTGCATTTAAGAAAAATAGTATTAAAATCTTTTACTGTGGCATTTTTCAAAAAGATAGTTGTCTCTGAATTTAAAGGGTAAAATTTACAATATTTGTAGTCTATAGAATTCGACAGATTGAATTTCATTGTTATATTATGGATCAAGTAATTTCATCGCAATGGATAAGCACAGTGACGTCAAAAGATAAGATTACAACAAACGATGTTTGGTTAGTTGGCTATGAGAGTTACCGCTCTTTTGCTGGAATTGGGATAATTGGATCCAACTTACTATTTAATTCCGATTTCAAGTAGTTACATAATGAGAAAAAATAGCAAGATGTATTTAGTCCGACCACGGAAGTAAGGTCCCTGGAAGCTGTTACGCATGCGCGAGAAAAGCTAGTCTACTTAGAAAATAGGGGAAAACGTCATATTTTCGGATGTGTTTGTTCATGAAATACGGAATGTATTTCAGACTGCTTTTTGTCCGCAATTTTAAAGTTATTTTTAAAACTTTATTTTTGATCGAATATGTGAATAATAATTTCAAAATAATAAAAAGAAAGAAGTAAATCTATTTAAAAAATAGGAGTTTTATAGGAGTGGATATTTTCGGATTGCATCACAATCAAAATTATCTAAAGCTACGTTTTCGGTGGTTCTTTTTTTCTGACGTTTCCTCGGAGATTCAAATTTTGGAGTTTCTTCACCCTTTGCTTCTCTGCGTATTCTTTTTACACTGGACATTGATATCCCGGTCATTTCACTAGCTCTCTTTAGGGATTGCGAAAGTGGAACAATAACATTTCCTTCTAGTGCTTCTTTATCACACAATTTAATTACATTGTGTATTATACGTTTACAATCACTACGGAACGGCTTATTCCGAGCAGTTGTGTTGGGTAAAGGATCCAGTAATTTTCATATAATAATCAAAATAACAGACGAGGAAAAAGCAAGCAAGCGCAGTTAGTAACCGATTCTAAAGAATGTCGAGAGAATACGAGACTTTTCCCCCTCCTTCCTCAGCAGCCTTACCTACAGCGTGAATAGAATCGTCTTAGCACTATGCCAACCGTGGTTCTTCGTACTGTGGTCGGACTGTAGATGAATTACATACAAAACTAAAACCTCTCTTTTATAAAAAACCTTGCAATTGTTAAACTCCTTTTCTGATTCATTTTTAAAAAGCGATAGATTTCTGAAAGTGTTAAATTTTGATATTTGATAAATTAAAGAATAGGCAAATTTTAAGATCAGGAATTTGATTTCAGAGCATTCCTCGCCTAATATTCAATTCAAATTATAGGCATAAATAAACTTATAAGCTCTTTATTGTTAGTTATTTTGCTTTTTATTATAAAATATTAAAAATATTCCTTTCTCAACTTCTTAAAAGCTTGATGATTCTATGATTCATTTTACATTAAATTTCTTCGTTCAGCTACACCTAAACTATTTTTTGTTCATTTGCTTAAGATATTTTCTAGTTAAAATTCTGTGAAATATTTTTTTAATTTAACCGTGGTATCGTTTAATTCATTTTATGATTTATTTTTCAAAAGTGATAGACGAATGAGGATGTAGTATAGAATTGGTGAATTCTAAGATCATTCATTAGATATCAAAGTATTCCTTGCCTAGTATTCAATTCAAATTATATGTAAAAACAAATTGGAAAGTATTTTTTTATTCTCAATTAATTTTCTTTTAATTATTGGCAGATTAAAAACATCCTTCCATTCTCAACTTCTTAAAAGCTTCAGTTTTTCTTTTACGTTAAATTTCTTCGTTGAGATACACCAAAACTATTTTTTGTTCATTTGCTTGAGATATTTTCTAACTAAAATTCTATGAAATGATTTTTTAATTTAACCGTGGTATTGTTTAACTCTTTTTCTGATTTACTTTTCAAAAGCGATAGACGACTGAGGATGCAAAATTTTGATATTTGATTTACAAAAGAATTGGCAATTTTTAAGATCTTGCTTTGAATTTCATGGGTATTCCTTGCCTAGTATTCCATAAAAATTATATGTATAAACAAACTTAAAAGCTTTTTATTCTTAGTTAATTTACTTTTAATTATAAAGTATTAAAACTATATCCCCTTCTCAACTTCTTAAAAGCTTCAGGTTTCATTTTACATTAAATTTCTCTGTTCAGCTGCACCGAAACTATTTTTGTTCATTTGCTTAAGATATTTTTATAATTAAAATTCTAATAAAGGATTTTCCAATTAAACCTTCATATTGTTTAACTCTGATTTATTATTCGAAAACCATGCACGTCTGAGGATGTGAAGTTTTAATAGTTGATTAATAATAGAATTGGCTAATACTAACATCATTCATCAGATATCAAGGTATTCCTTGCCTAATATTCAATTAAAATTATATTTATAAACAAACTGGAAATTTTTTTTTTTATTCTCAAATATTTTACTTTTAAGTATTTTACTTTGAATTATATCCTATAATATAACTAAAAGTAATAATATCATTAAAAGTAATAATATAATTAAATAATTAATATAATTTAATTATTTAATTATGTTATTACTTTAAATTATATTATAAGATATTTTTATAATTAAAAGTCTAATAAATGATTTTTTAATTAAACCTTCATATCGTATCATTCTGATTTATTTTTCGAAAACCATGTACGTCTGAGGATGTGAAGTTTTAATATTTGATTAATAATTGAATTGGCGAATATTAAAATCATTCATTACATACCAAGGTATTCGTCGCCTAATATTCAGTTCAAATTATATGTATAAACAAATTGGAAAGGTTTTTTTTATTATTCTTAATTATTTTACTTTAAATCACAGACTATTAAAAACATCCTGCTATTCTAATCTTCTTAAAAGCTTCAGGTTTCATTTTACATTAAATTTCTTTGTTCAGCTACACCGAAACTATTTTTTGTTCATTTGCTTAAGATATATTTATAATCAAAAGTCTAATAAATGATTTTTTAATTAAACCTTCATACTGTTTCACTCTGATTTATTTTTCGAAATCCATGCACGTCTGAGGATGTGAAGATTTGATTACTAATAGAATTGGCGAATATTAAGATCCTTCATTAGATATCAAGGTAATCCTTGACTAATATTCAATTCAAATCATATGTATAAACAAATTGAAATTTTTTTTAATCCTCAATTATTTTACTTTTAATTATAGACGATTAAAAACATCCTGCAATTCTCAACTTCTTAAAAGCTTCAGGTTTCATTTTACATTAAATTTCTTTGTTCAGCTACATCGAAACTATTTTTTGTTCATTTGCTTAAGGTCTTTTTCTAATTAAAATGAAGGAGATCTGGAAGCTTAAACAGCGACATTTACACTCTTTTCGAGGCCATCAGAGTGAGTAAACATGTTGACAAGGAAACTCTTAATTCGTTTCTAAGCAGGGGCCATGGATACTAACATATCAGAATTAAAAAAAATAACTTTCGCATGTCTTTTTTTTCGTGTGTTTCTTTAATTTGTCAACTGAAACTTACAAAATTGAATTAGATATCCAGATACTTAATTTGTTTTTTTTAAAAGAAAAAGATCTTAATCTAAATTATAAGTAATAGGATTTCTTTTGAGTTTCATTTTTTTCTGATGCACGGGAAAGCATTCATAGGATACTACATTAATTTTTAAGAAAAAATTCTGTAATTTCAATCATGATTAAGCTATATCATAATAATGAATTTTTAAAAGATTCATCGCGTCTCCATTTTAATAAGATTTATTTTTAAATTATCGTTGATTTGAAACTGATTATAAACTACGTTATTTTATGCATAGCAAAAGATAATTGAAATTTAAAAGTAATGACGAAAGCTACCTGACTGTGGATATTTTTCTTATCTGAGAAGTTTCAATAATAATAAATAAAGTGTGAACCTTTACCGTCGTGATCCGATAAATCATTATCTTGTAGAATTAATCATAACTGCAGAACACCTCCTACTTACATCTAGTTTATTGAAACATTAAAATCTTGGTTAAATAATCATTTACAAAGTTCGTTCTGAAGAACATTGATAAACTCCTGAGAGCGGGGTTCATTATTCAAAGTCCAAACGAGTCCCCCGTCTCTCCGTACGCGTGGCGACCTTTCCAAAGTCCAAGTCCAATCTAATCCTCATTCGCAACCGGCGTCGTTATTTATGCATTCTTCTGAGCCCTTTCTCGAACAATCTCGAATACCGGACCTTTTCCGGTTCCGCCCTCTGCAGACCACCTATGGTGAATTTTTTCCTGACGGCTCTTCCCTTGGAAAAGCGCGCCGCTAATGGGTTTCACAAATCATTCTAAATAACTTGCGTACGTTACCTATTGTCGCACATCTCCAAAGTTGTATATCGTTCGACACCTGTTTGCGTTTATTTTGGGCTTATTGAAGCCGCTATTACTCACCTTCATCAATTCCACTTAAGAATGGGAGACGAGAGTCTGACATAAAGACAATGAGTTTGTTGTTGAATTAATCTACTCCTAAATAAATGATTAAGTGGCCCCAAGGTAGCTTAGTGGTAGCACGTTGGGCTCGAACTGGGGGTGCTCGGTTCGAATCCCGACGAGACATTAAATACTTTCTTGTCTAGGACGTATATGGGTCCTTTAAATCTGAAAACCGGAAATTTCTTCCATGAGGTTAGAGAGAGTGGGTTAAGGTACGATCCCCAACAAGAATTGAAATTCAGAAACACTGTGCAAGGAGCTGAGTAATTGTACTACAAACGGTATCACACAAACAAGGACGAAATTGGGGAAAAATTGTAAAGTGGATGTTTGGTTTTGTTTATGATGCCTACATTGTTCTACCAACTTCTCGATTTGAAGTAAACATTTCAATTCATTTTCAGAGGAAGGTTCCATCTGAATAAATGCTTTCAGAGTTTTAATAGAGTCCATTATGGCTTTGTCCATTATGGTCGCATTAAAAATAGGCAGGTAAGTAGAGAAAAGCCCTGGCAGTTTCCTACCGAAATTAGTGCATACGTCTTCGTTTACATCAGAGCTTTGGCCACATACAGTTTGATAAGAAATATAGTGCCTTGACTTAAATCGAGAAAGCCATCCATCACTGCATTTAAAATCTTCAATACCCATTCGACTTGCCAATTCATCAGCCTTCGTCAGCACTAGGGGTCCATTTATCGGAAAATTTCGAGATCTAACATCCTGGAACCATAGCAGTAGAGCTTTTTCTAGATCTTCTTGGGACGCATTTCTCATGCGTTTCCTTCCTCTAGCAAATTTTGATTTTTCCCATGAATCTAAAATTGACTCCTTGTTTTTAAAATAAGTTGACAAGGTATTTTTTAATTTCATAGTCAGCTGCTAACTCTGTTTTACATTCGCCATTCTCTACTATCTTTAAAATTTCTACCTTTGTCTCCAAAATTAGGGTTTTGTACTTTCCACGCGTAGACATCCTGAATTTTTACACTTTCACATCACACACTGAGGAAGAAAAACTAGATCACATTAACTTGTCTGCACTGTAGGCATAGCTGACGCAGCTCCCTAGAATCTGTAGTAAAGACTGGTTTTTCTGAAATTCTAAGAAAATCGATACAAATATTGGAAAATCGCTTTGTCCGTTAAGCACTGATAAGGACAATATCCACTAACGTTTAGCGGAAATGCAATAGTCTGGGAATGCGGGCATGTGGCTCTTTACATAGAAAAAATATACAGGTGATTTTGACACACAAAATAATAAATACAGCGTGTATTTTCTCCGTTAATTGAGGAAAAAGAAAAATTTTTTGTCAAATTTTTAGTTCGAATTAACCAAACTGATAAAAATTTAGTTCGAATTAACGAGATATTTTTAACATTAACTCCAATACAAGTTTTTGGGAGCCTTTGGATTAGTTCGAATTAACCGAAAGTTCGAATTAACGAGCGTCTACTGTACATAGATAAGCTGTTAAAAAAAATCGGCAGATAAATAACCGAAATAAATTGGATTCTCTGAATCGCATCGAGTTCATCTTGATGACGTTTTTACAGTTAAACGCCACTCACCAAGGAGTGACACCACAGAAATTATTAATCCAGAGGTAGTTTCTAATGAAAAAAAACACCTGCCCATGTGCCCTTCACTAACCCCGCCACTTAGCACGATTTTTTAGCATATGCTTCCATACTATAAGGAAATTGAGCTGTAGATGGAAACTCCTTACAATCCACATCTATAAATGTAACCGGCAACCTGTTTCGGAAGAGCTAGTGCAGTATTTTTTCCTCAAATTCCAATTCTGTTTGGCTTTACAGTTCTTCTAGGACGTGACACTCCCTGAGGATAGTCAGTCCTCCATTCTTTACGGTCCTAGGATTCGCTTTTCCATGCTGTTTATTTCCATTTTCCCTAGATCATTCACAACATAATCAAGCCATCTTTTTCGTGGCCTTTCCAGATCCCAAAGGTCCCGAAATGAAGTCTTTTTTTTTTTTTTTTTTACGGAGTTCTGCTGTCTCTCATTCGATAAATAAACTCCAGTAATCTTGAACTCATATCTTTTTCTGTAGCTGTATCATATCTTTCCATTATTCCTTTGGTAGTTCTTATTCTCCTTAATCCATTTTCGTCGATTTGGCGGGAAATGTTTCTCGGAACCTTGCGCTCTTATATTTACAACCGATCTTGATCACTCTTGATTAATGGCCAAGTTTCCCCAAGTGTATATAAGTGCGGGTTTCAGAACTGCATCATACACCGAGACTGTAGTTTTCAACGAGTATAAAGTAAATGTTAGTGGTGATTGAATTCTAGAGTATGTGCGGTTCCTCTTATTCGAATGCTCCGATCTCGTACATATTTTAGATTGTCTTCTAATAAATACTGCATATATTTAGACAATACATACTATGTTGGCTTTTAGAACTTAACGTCGGGGTTCAATCTAAGCTTCGCTAAGACATGGCCGCTTAAATATGTTTATACTAAATACTTTATTTCTAAGATAACACGTGTTATATATATATATATATATATACAGTAACCACCGCTTATAGTGATCAGTGGTTATAAGAATCAACCGTTTATAAGAATCAATATCGCGAAAACAAAAACAAATGTATTATTTCCATGTTAAAATTTTCGCTTTAAAGAATCAACCCACCGGTTTTAAGAATCAGTTTACACTCTTCGGTTTCCTTTCATTTTTCCAAAAAAGCCACTTAAACCCTCAAAAGGCACGAAGTTCGTTCTTTTTTTTTAAAGAAAGATTGATAAGATGGGATGGAATATAGTCATAAAATTCATCCCTTTCTTTGTTAGACATAACATAATAGTTTCCCCTTAAACTCTTTAGCCCAACCCTGTCCTATCAGCTTGACCCGGGGGCATCTTTACCCGTCCGGGTCCGATTTCACTTTTCTCCACTGACAAACAAAAATAGCGACTCTTTTTTCCCACCTCCCACATACTGGTTGCGGCTTCCTGGACCCTGAAACACATAAATCTTCGGCGAAATGTCCACTATGACTTAGGCAAACGTAACATTAGTAGATTCAGCACGTTATCAAACCGCGAAACGTAAGCTAGAAGGTGAATCTTCGTCTGAGACTATTAGTATTGAAAGAGGTATAAACCGCCTCCTGAAAACTTCATTACGTCAAACTACCATAGAAAACTTTTTTTTGCTCCCTTCCTGTAGTTGAAATGTTAAAACTGTTAAGCAGGTATGTTGTAACAAATATTGGATTTTTTCTTCTCTTACTATAATCATGTATATCTACTTATAGGTCTAAAAATTAAGTTGCATTTCTAAAATTATAAAAAATAATTTTAATAAAAGATAATTAACGTAAATTAAAGAGTATTTTATGGTAAATTATCTAATATATGTATATATAGGTGTGTATGTGTGCCTGTGCAAAAATCTAAATTTCGGCTATAAGAATCAACCGCTTATAAGAATCAAAAACAGTAATAACAAACGTGATTCTTATAAGCGGAAATCACTGTATATATATATATATATATATATTCATTCTTGGGCCCGTATTCCTGGATACATACTATCCCACCCCGTAAGGAAAAGGTTAAAAAAGTCATGTTATTATTTTTAAAAGCTCCAAATATATTTCTAATATGCCTTACCCTTATTAGCACTTGCCACTATTGAGTAAATAGTCAGAGATTACAGGTATTCAGGACTGTAGTTATGCATCACAACTCAATTCATTATCGTTGCTGCACTTCCCAAACCACGTTTGTCGAACTAACATCAAAACTCAAAGGCTAAGAAATCAGAAGCTAACAATCTGGTATTGGGGCTCACAGTCCAAGTTGTAGCGAAAGAACTAATTCACTTTCCGACTTTTATACTTTATCTAGCCAATAACAATTCTTATTTGAACGCGTGATCTCTGGCTTTATCCAAATTAAGTGTTAGTCACGTCATCTTGACAGAATGACTTCAAACAAAAAGAATTGAGGAAGAAATCCATAAAGGAAATGAGTGGGACAGCAAAAAGAAATAAAGCCAAGACCACACGAGTAGATCCCGTATATCACAGCCATTCTAATAGTAATTTCAGCATACCCATTATTTCTTACTGTTGTAACGATATACGTGAATTACAAAATGTAGGTGTATTACTATATACGTAAGTGGACAGTAAATTGTTACCAATTGTAACCAATTCTTCATCAAGTGCAGTTCTTCATCAAATGCAATTTTTCATCAAATGCAATTTTTCATCAAGTGCAATTTTTCATCAAATGCAATTTTTCATCAAATGCAATTTTTATTCTTCCTTTAACGGAGAATATTTAATGCTTTGTGGCTCGTACTATTTTGTCCGAAGCTAGCTGTCAGTTATACACTTTACTGAGTAGATTTATATCTTAGACAAGCTGAAAACCCGTACTTCGCTACGGAGTACATTCAAATTAAATACAACTGTCAATGTATGCAATTAATGCCAAAAATATGTATAAATATATTTATAATAAATACAACTGTCAATGTATGCAATTGATGTTAAAAAGATAAAAAATATATATTTAAAAAAAATCGTAACGGATATTTTTATAGACAAAATAATGCAGAAGAAAATATTCAAATTAAATCTAACAGGACATACTAAAGAATATAGTACAGTTAATATAGTACAGTTTGAGGAACATATCTTTTACTGTATTTTAATATATTTTTGGATAATGTCTAATCATCTGCCACATTAGCAAGAAAAGAAAATTATTTTTTTGTCTATTTAGTTGTTATGGACGTGACAATAAATTTATTTAAAGTAACAGAAAAAGAAATCACGTGATCAGCATTTAATAAATTAAATTCTAAAAATTCACCAAAAATCAGAAAATGGAGGTAAAGATTCGAAAAAGATTTCATTTTAAAGGATTTTTTATGATCTTTCTCGTGACATAAATTTTATAACCCTCAAATTAGTATTTTAAATGCAAATGTAAACAATGTTACTAAAACAGCTTAAAATTTTAATTTTAAAAAATCTAAGAAGAATTTTTCAAAAACCTTTCTTAATGCACCCCTACACTATAAGAAGAATGGCCATGCAAAATTTCAGCCCTTCATGTCCAGCGGTTTGGTCTGTGCGTTGTATGACAGTCAGTCAGTCAGTTAGTCAGTCAGTTACGGAACTGTTTTATATATATAGATAAGAATAATATCTAAGATACTGTGTAAGGTATAGGGTGCATTGTTGCCTATAGGCGTGTTAATACCTAGGTGCGAAGGAATAGGTGTATTCCTGGACGAGTATACCTGTAGTTGCCTAACTTAAGGGAAAAATTCTGAGAAAAGAACTTAATTGAGTTGCTTAAAAAGCGAACAATGGTTAGTTTTTACCATTCGCATGTCAACAAATCTATATTGTACATGATTGCTCTAAAAATATTTCTTCCTTTGTAAACAGTATACAAATATCTAGAGGCCAATGTCCTTTACCGTTGGCCTCCAATAAAAGATAAAATAATAGGCCTATGGCGGCCTGGTGGTACAGTGCGCTGGCTTTCGGTGCTGAGGATCCTCGGATCGAATCCCGGCGTCGCGCCACTAAAATGCCTCCCTTTGTGTCGTCCCTTCATAGGGGGTAATGCTGGTCCGCCTATATGGTGCCCCCGTAATAAAATGGCCAGCAAGACTGCGGTGTATTATAGGTGAATGTCTTCACTACAAGTGCCTCCGCATTGGTTTGAAAATAAATAAATAAAACAATCGCGGAAAGGATATCAAAGAAAATAAGAACTCCTCACATTATGTGGGCAGTTCAATTGTCACCCCCAATCAAACACCCCCAATGCTTAGGGATCCCATTAAAATTCCAAGAGCTGGAATAATTATCTTCTCGACATTGCGAACGGGTGATACACAGCAGCTTTTGTATTTTTTTACCATGTTTTTATTAACTTTCTTTCTTGTGTGTTTGTTTGTGTTTGTGTTTGTCCAGTACAAATCTTGCAATCTATTTTTAACTAACTTCCCGTCTAGCTAGACATTTGAAACTTTTAGAATAGCTCAGAACACGATGACAATGCATTTTTTTAATACTTTTAGCCATCTTTAAGCAGAATTAAATTAATTTTCAGTTATTTTCAGTTAATTTTGTTTTGTAGACTGGTGCAGCCATCTATTGGCCGGAATGAGAACTAGTCAAATGCAACAAGTCAAACGAGTCAAATGTAAGTTAACTTCCAATTAACTTCATTTTCTTTCAAGTCGATGGGATAATTCATCAAAAAAAAAATTTTTTTGAGTATTTATTAATACATAGAATTGTCAAGTTTATATGATTCAACAGAAAATTTAAAAACATGGTATATAAAAAGTTCTTTTTATCTTGTAATTATATCGGATATGTTTAAAAGAGTCTTCATAGGGAAAACTGTCTAAAAAAATTGCATTACATTTACTTGCAAGGAGAACCAGAGAAGCCCTAGTTTACACTTCGAGTTGCAACGGGGAAAAGTAAATCTCCAAATCAGAAAGCCCAAACAGTTGTCGTCAAGTTGTGAAGACACTGGGTTTACATCCCACCCTTGCATGAATCGTCTTAATACATGTATTACTGTGCATTCAATATCTGTGTACAGTTGTAGTACATATAAGGGCCCATCTGGTTATACTCATTGCTGCTGCTGGAGTTGGTGTTGTTTGCCGATGTGGGGCATTTTTCAATGAAGACATTCACGCCTACAAAACACCACTGGTGCCACCTCAGTTTGGACAGAGCGCCCACCAGGGAAGACGTCTAAGTGTTTTAAAATTAAGCAAATGACAACAAAAATTTAAAAAGCAAATTAGAAAATATGTCATCGCAATTTACTCTGAATTTGAGAAATTAGCTTCGTGCATGAAAAAAGAAACTAAGAATTATAATTTTGGTCACATAGATGAAATATACATCGATTATTTTAAACAATGCTCTTTTCGGATATTCCAAATTAATAAACCAAAGTGAGATATCTTTATTATAATTTTCTTTGAGTTTTTAAATCAGTTTCACTATTTTATCCGTGGTTTTCATTTAGAATAAACACTCCCCAATCATATTTGACATGTGCACTGAAAGAAAAAATAACAAATTAATAGTAATGAAATTTATAATAGCTGGAAAACAAGTGAACAAGAAATAAATTTGGCTTGGCAGGAATAGGGTCCAGTTAATTTACAACATACTGTCTTCAGATATTAAAATTTAAATATAAAAGCTATTGGAAAGCAAATCAAACAATGTTTTATAACAATTTACTTTAAGTATAAAATCAACTTATATATTTATTCCATGCAGCATTGGGGGGAAATACTGCTCAATTATATTTGACAAAAATGTATCCGTAATTAAGCTGTCAAAAGAATAATATTTGTTGTCGTGTATCATTGTTCTTTATTAAGAAGTACAATATGATTACTACAGGATTACATATGAAAAATCTCTATTTTTCATATGTAAGAAAAAAATTAAACACATATCAATACTAAATATTGTGCAACATTTTCGGGTGAGACATTTAGTAAGAAATAATACTGAAGAATTATAATTCTCCAGTAATTTAAAAATTATTGAATTCTCATTTAATAATTATTAAATGAGAATTTTTTCAACAGATAAAATGTAAAAATTAATGTCATCGGAAGCCATAACAACCAGTATAAGGATATTTAAATTTCCATTGCATCGGAATTGTTTTGCATTAAATAATAAAAATATATATTAAATATAACTTTTTTGTTAAGGGGACAGTGGACCTTCAGTTAGGGGGACAGTGGAAACTTATTTTGTTTGAATGGATTTGCTTGAAATTTGAATATGTGATTAGTACCATAGATATGTAAAAGTGGTTAAAATTTAATGATGAATTATTAATAATTTATGAATTAATAATTATTAATTATATCAAAAATTGGACTAATTAAAGATGTTCCATGCGCATTTCTTTTGCATATAATATGGAAATTATTATTTAGGATACCTTATAGAAATAACAATGAAACTTATTGCTTATTTTAAGCATTCATTAAAAATATAAAGAGAAAAAAATAATAATAGTGAAAACACCCTTTTTAAAAAAATGTCAAGATTAACTCCAAATACTATCAGGAACATATTTTATCGCCAATTTTTCTGAGTGAAATACCATCGCTTTACCCACAGTGCCATCAATCTGTGAGACTCCATCAGGACAAAGCTAGCAGTCACACATCAAAATCCACTCTAAATTTCCTAAACGAAATGGAACAAAAAAACTGGTATCAAGGCCATACCCTTCACTGATATCCCTACTAAATCTCCCGATGTATCACCTATGGATTTTTGTGCTTTCGGACTTTTAAAATCTGCATTATCCAAACGTCGTCCCAAAACCCTTACAGGAATCTGGAAAGCTGTTCAGGAGGAATGGGATAGAATACCTCTTCTGACACTTCAAAAGGCATTATTATCCTGGAAATTGCGGTGTCGAAAGATAGTTCAGAATAAGTGATGTCAAATAGAACATTTAAAACACAAGAATTTTATGCAATTAATTTTTGTGAATACAATATACACCGTCTAAAAAATGTGTGAACAGCCTCTGTATATAGTGAATGAACAACAGAAAATGTGTTTTTGACAGAAATGTGCGTTTAAGCTTTATTATAATAAACGAGTATTCCAACATATTGTGGATGCAGTTCAGAAGGACGACCTCACAGTCGTTGATGTATGGAAAGAAATATTCAATTATGGATTTCATTACATATGCCTGATGACAGGGATTTTGGTCCAGTTCGTCGAAATAATTGCGTTTATTATCGAGTAGCGACGAATAATTACTAAAAATTATGTTTTACATCTATTTTTAATTTAAAGTTTACTATGCTTACTTTTGGATTAACCTAGTACTTTTTATCCGAAGTTTCCTATTTATTTTTTTTTTTGTTTGCTTGTTTGCTTGCTTGTTTACTTGTTTGAGTTACTAATTTTACCTATGAAATATGTATTTTGAACTTAATTGCTCGATAAAAATGCATATTATGTACGTACGTATGTACATCAGAACTTTTACAGTAATTTCATTACTTTTTCTACACTGTTTATCGAACTAAATATAGTTCTTTATTTCATCTTACACGGTTTTCGGATCACATGGAACGTATCCATTATTTTGCTATAGGAAACGTATCTTACTTTTTTACGCGGTTTATTTTTACACGTATTTCTGAGGAAAGTATCTACCGTATAAAAAATGAGTTGGGTGTACTTAAAACAGCATTGTAAAAATGACAATAAACATTTCTCTTTAAGGGGGTCCAGAACATATTTAAAATTTTTTTAGTTATTGAGTAAAAATTTTGAATTTTTTTGTGATGATTAAATATATAATTTCTAAGCAAAATCACATCATAAAACTTCTCATAAAGTTTAAAAGAAAATTTTTTATTTAAAAAATTTTTAAAAAAAGGGTAAATTTAAAATCGTTATAACTCGAAATATTATAAGTCGAATTTCAAAGTTTTTTCATTTAATTAAATAAAAATATATAAATTTTAATTCTGATACAGCATTTATAAAAATATTAATTTAAACAAAATTAAAAATATTTAGAGTAAAATTTAAAAAAAAAAAACGATGTAACTTATTTCAAAAAATCATATTTTAAAAAGTAAATATTATTTTCCAATTTGCTGACTCAAAATTAAAGTAAAATAATTGAAAAAGACATGTTCCAAGTTTGAATCATTTCTCTTTAACGGTTCTTGACTTATAACAATTTAAAGACGAGAAATGGTTAGAAAACCCTCATACAGAAAAACGCATTTAAAGGTTTAAACAAAGATGGCTGCTATTAGAATATTGCCCCTCCTCCCCCCCCCAAAAAAAAAAAAAAATTCTCCTGTTTTAGTTAAAATAGAAACATGATTTAAATGTCATTTTAAACGACAAAGAACAAAAAATATTTTAATGCTATAAAATTTTTTTTTGAAAATTTGAAGAATTTTGAGTCCTAGACCCCCCCCCCAGTTAAATGAAACTAGTAAAACAGACCACAGAGTCTGAGATCAGAGATTGAAGTATCTACTAGTTAAATGTACCCACTTTATCGCCCCATTAATCTAATTTTTCTTGCAAGGAATAATTTCGAATGTACGACATGCTGTCAGAGAATATTCAAATTTAATCAATTATTAAACATGTTGGAAAACAAGTCAGAAAATGTTTTATAATGACTCATTTTAAATATAAATCATTATACAGGGTGTCCATAATTAAAGTCCCACTTTCAAAAGGCTGCAGAAAAAGAAACACTGGTCAGAATGACTTCAAATTTGAACTGAATATACTGGAAGAAGGGGGAAACGATTTGGCATAATAAAAAAGTTCCAAAATGTATCAATCGATGGCGCTGTAAGCGGTTGGAACTTTTTTTTATTATGCCAAATCGTTTCCCCCTTCTTCCAGTATATTCAGTTCAAATTTGAAGTCATTCTGACCAGTGGTTCTTTTTTTGCAGCCTTTTGAAAGTGGGACTTTAATTATGGACACCCTGTATATATTTAATCCATGCAGCATTTAATGGAAATACTTAGCAGTCATGTTATACTAAAAATGAGTCCGTAATTAAGCTGTCAGCAAACGTTCACACTAAGATAGTTGTAAACCAAATACACTTACACGAGCAAATCTCTCGTACAACAAAGCAATCAATATTTTGTTTTAAAAAGGGAAAAATAAAGGCCAAAGGGATGGAATTATTTGACAAATTTATTCGATGTTAAACGACTTCCCGAACATCGTTGGATAGCTGCCAAAAATCTCTCAAATGGTTTGTCGGTGTCAAATGTTCCCTGTCCTCGAAAACCGGAGTGTTCGTGGCGAGGAGTCCTGCACAGAATGGAACGAAATGTTCCAGAAAGATGGAGTCGATGTATTTTGTAATATCAGGAGATTTTCATTTCCACTTTTTATGAAACAAATACGGCGATATTTCACTCATGTATGCCATTTTTATTCTACATGATATTTCTTTTAGGAGCTGTATAAATCACTTGTATTGCTTCCGTATATCATGGGATGAAACGGGTGGTTTTTCCATTTTGAAAGAAATTTTAAAATGCTCTTTTTCTTCTCAAAATATAGCTCTTTGGTGGTCAAAACAGTCTTGTTTGGTCCTTCAATATATCAGTGATCGTTCTTACGAGCTTAGAATGAGAACTATGGTTCGTCATAAAATTCGAACACTTCGACTCAAATATACAGATTTTAATTCTTTCATAAGCATGTTATGCAACTCGCGTCTGCAATTTTTCTCTTTCTTTGGCTTACCGCCGATTATTCGGGGACGATCGATCGAGATTCCACTGTATGTGTGTGTGTGTGAGTATGTATCTATATATATATAAAACAGTTCCGTAACTGACACATTGACTGACATACAACGCACAGACCAAACCGCTGGACCTAAAGGGCTGAAAATTTGCATGGCGATTCTTCTTATAGTGTAGGGGTGCACTAAGAGAGATTTTTGAAAAATTCTTCTTAGATTTTTTAAAATTAAATTTTTAAGCTGTTTTAGTAACTTTTTTTAAGTTTG
>OU015490.1:38854363-38874363 GCA_907164885.2 Dolomedes plantarius | reverse complement strand
ACCATGCTTCACTATTTTTCACCGTCTAAATCTATGGAAGCCTTTGTCTTAAGCGCACCTACAGTATTAACTGCTAGATTCTCCTCGATCATGTGACAGGTCAATCCTATTGTCAAATAATATACCATCGAGGGTTTTTGCTTATTTTGCTTTATTTCATATAAAATTTTCGAAAGAATTCTTTTATGTTGCAGTTAGAAAAAAAAGAAAAATAGATCAATTTTATATTATTTAAAATTATGCAATCTAGTCGTCGACGAATTTCTAATCTAATTACAGAGTGAAAATCAAAACATAAAATCTTCACAGAGATTTTGAGTTCAAGAACCCATTCGGTAATTTCGGATTTTGGAACCCATTTCCTTAAATTAAATCAGATTAAAAAGAAACGGATTTTTTATTTATGTAAATCCGAAGAAATTTTAGTAATTTATGCAATAAACTAAGATTCTTTACATTATAAATACAGGTTTTATCATAAACATGTAGGGCAATTGTGTTTTGAGGATTATGTACAGGGTGTCTCAAAAAACCTTGACACATTTTAAAAATTTATGTAAAAAAAGTATACAATGAATGCGCGCGCATTCATTGCCACGCCACTGCTTTTTAATTGGGCGAGCAGGAGCAAGGCAAACCAGTTCCGTCTAGTTTTAAATCGGATGTTCCGGAACTAGTTTTAAGTTGATGTTTTCATAACAACAAGGTAGGAACTGGAAATTCACAGATGTGTTACCGCATATATTAGAGATTTTCTGTATCAAAAATGTTCAACAGAGGACGCTAATTGTTCCTTGAAAGTGAAAGTTGTAAATGGCTATTTTACTGTCCCACAAATTTCTCATTTACATCCCAAAATCATTTTGCAACAAGACGGTGCACCGCCTCATTAGGGTATTATTGTACGAGACTTTTTAAATGAGGGATTTTCAAATAGGTGGATTGGACGAGATGGTCCCATCCAATGGCAACCTCAGTCTCCAGACATTACAACTCTTGACTTTTTTCTTTGGGGATTCGTCAAAGACAAAGTTTATTCAACAAAAGTGGACAATCTTAAAGAACTCTAAAAACGCATAATTGCTACAGTTTGATCTGTTACGGATCCGTTTAGAAACGGACATGAGCTGAAATGGACTACCGAATGGATATTCTAAGTGCCACAAAAGGAGCATATATTGAAATTTTTTTACTATACTAAAAAAGCTCTACTAATATATAAGGTACTACCCGTGCTCCGCTACGTAGAACATTCAAATTAAATACAATGGTCAATGTATGCAATTAATGCCAAAAAGAAATATTTATTAAAAAAATCGTAACGGATATTTTTATAGACAAAATAATGCAGAAGAAAATATTCAAATTAAATCTAATAGAACATACTAACGAATATAGTACAGTTTGTGGAATACTTCTTACTGTAATTTAATATTTTTTGGATAATGTACAATCGTCTGCAGCATTAGAAAGAAGAAAAAAAATTATTATGTCAATTTATTTCGCTGTTATGCACGTGACGGAAAATAAATTTAAAGTATCACAAAAAGAAAGGAAACCACGTGATCAGCATTCAAAAAATTAATTCTAAAAATTAATCTTTAAAAATTCACCAAAAAGCAGAAATTGGAGGTAAAGATTCAAAAAACATTTCATTTTAAAGCACTTTTTTTATCTTTCTCTTGATATAAATTTTATAACCGTCAAATTATTATTTTAAATGCAAACTTTAAAGAATATTACAATAACAGCTTAAAATTTTATTTAAAAAAAATCTAAGAAGAATTTTTCAAAAATCAGTCTTAGTGCACCCCTTCACAATGAGAAGAATCGGCAAAATTTCAGCCCTTAAGGTCCAGCGGTTTGGTGTGTGCGTTATCTGTCAGTCAGTCAGTTACTGAACTGTTTTATATATATAGATGTGAATTTCTAATTCCTACCATGAGTACATTTTTTATATAAATTTGTGGATAAAAATGTTTTATAAAAAAGTATAATTTGTGTATTAGTACATTTATTTACTAAGGCAATGACTTCGGTCTTATACCCTGTTTTCAGTTTCGCCATCTCATGTACATGTTTTTATCTTTGTACTGTCATTTTATTTTTTATATGTATTAGTATTTTGCGTTGCCATTGGA
Source organism: Dolomedes plantarius (assembly GCA_907164885.2). NCBI lineage: Eukaryota > Metazoa > Arthropoda > Arachnida > Araneae > Dolomedidae > Dolomedes > Dolomedes plantarius. The sequence goes on along the minus strand of OU015490.1, from coordinate 38,872,222 downwards.
AAAAAAATAAATTTAAAAAAACATTTATTTACTACCCAGCCATCATGTTTTGAAGGGTACGAACTAGTTATTTATTATTATCGCCTTTATAAACCGCACTTTCTAACATAAAACTTTGACAAATATATCGATTGAAAGAACTAACCTCGTTGTTTGCCATTGCGGGGCACTTTTCAAAGAGGACAGTCGCACGTAATCCATTGGTTGCTTTCAAAGGGGGCACCGTATAGGCGAACCATCACCACCCCCTTTCGCCACATTAATTTTGACCGAGACCTCCAAGGGGTGGCATCTCGGAGGTTCATATCTTATCCCACCCTCTCTAACCTCATAGAAGGACATTCCGGTCTGCGGATTAAACGTGCCACTTACCCGGCCTTGACACGAAGGTATTGCATGGCGTTCGTTGGAATTCGAACCGAGCACCCTCAGTTCCAAAACACTACCACTAGCATACATGGGCCCTATTGAAAGTGTTATATTTTTTCAAGCCTCTAATTACTGGTTATAAAATATACACGAAAGACAAATCAGTTCATTAAAATACTGTAACAGCATTCTGAAATTTATACTTAGAATTCATATACAGAGTTCCCACCTATATCCGTTACACCCCCTTAACTTCTAAAACGGTGACAGCTTAGGACATAAAGTTGGTGTCTAGGTATAGTAAAAAGGCTATGCGCTACTCGAGGAGACAACTTACAACGCCATCTATCGGCAAATTTTGGAATCAGCGCTTTTAATCTCAAAAATGCTACAAGATAGGGGGAAAAGGTCAGTTACAAAGTTGTTAAGCATCATCGATTTAGTAAGAAAAGACACCTTGCGTACATTAAGGGGACTCACTAGTCTTAAATCTTTAAAACATTCGATTTTTGAAAAATATATATGTTAAAGCCTAATCATTTCTGAACAAAATAAAGCAAACCGCATGAAAATATTCCGCTTAGATCCGGAAATATTGATATTCTAAATATTTAATTACTGATCAAGTTTATGGTAAGAAAAATTTTAAACTCATTTTTCTCAAAATGCAATTTTGCATCATTCCGCAACTGATATCTCAAAAACTATGAAACATAATTCCATGAAATTTTATCACTGCATAATCATGTTATTTTATTGCGTCTGAACTAGAGTTATTGCAATCGCTGCACATTTTGTTATTTTTTCAGGGGTAAATTAATGCAAAAATTTAAGAAAATTTTAAGTATATTTTGAGCAGTTTTAAAAAAATTGAAAAAAAATTTCAATGTTGATTGTTTTAGTTCAATTGTATTTTGAATTATTTATTTTAAATATAAAACAGGAATTATACATTTAAGTGTAAAATTAATTTCATAGTCCTGCACGCAAGCCAGTATACAATAAGAATACTTAAAAAACAAGGTATATCTAAAGCATTTAAAAAAATTATTTCAAATTATTTTGAGAGTTGAAAATTTGTTTATTAAAATAAATATATCAATTTATCATATACATAAAATTTGGAAAATTGGGAGTAAATTGAAATAGTTACAAAGAATCGAAAAGTATGAAAATATGCATTATTTCCTCCACTTAAGAGTCGTGAATCCCCTTAATACTTGAGAGTTGGAACGATGCACTCGGGTAACAGACGTTCGCCTGGCATTCACCAAACCCAAGCACACCCATCCGACTGGAAGAGCGTGTAGCATGACTCGTCGCTCCATAAATCAGCTTTCAAGTGCTCCAGAGTTCAGTTGCCACGTTGCAAACACCAAACGAGTCTGCCGCCTTTGTTGGATGGGGTGATGTTTGGTTTGTGTGCGGCAGCACATCCAGGGATGTTGAGGGCGTGCATTTCTTTCCGCAGAGTATTGGGGTGCACCGTAATCCCTGCTGCCTGTTGAAACTCACTGTTGATGATTGAGTGGTTTCTTGCGGTTGTTATGAACCTCACGCTTCAGAACACACCGATACCGTCCGGTTAGTTTAATGGGGCGACCAACGTGCGCAGTTCGTGTCCGAACTCCCGGAGTCTTACACTTCTTCATGATATCACACATAGTTGATTGTGGCTGTGATAATTCTACCGCAATTGCGCGAATAGACTTGCCACTAACGTGACAACTAACTATAACAACTCTTTCAGAGTCACTAAGTTCCCATCGATTCGACATATTTTCACACAGAACTAACGATGTTTACCACATCGCGTATCGTATTTAACATTAACAGGTAACGTGCGAGCACTGGATTTGCATAAAATCCGACATGAAGTCTGATTTTGTGCAAATCTGCTGGCGTCAGGTCCATTATTGAAGGGTAGTGTATATACGCGTACATACTGTTCCGTTTTCCAGGGTTCGGTAGGATTGAATAAAATATCTTCAGAAAAAACACACAAAATACAATTTATTATTCTGTAAATTCTTCAGGCGCTTACGCAAATTTCAAACAGAAAACACGTAACAACTGTCTGCTATACAGCAGAAAACTCTAAAAACATAAGTCAGGATAACTGAGTCTTCAATACAATACTCGCCTAGCGCGCTTTCAATACATTCAATTCTCACCAGAAAAGAACACTGAGTTCCAGGTTCAGGTTCGGGAATTTCAACTTGTCGCAGCTCCAAGGTCTGTAGGACTTTATCTCCAATTGTAACATTATGCATCAGAAATATATTTGTTCAGTAGGTAATTAAATATCATTAATAGGCCCTTATCAGTAAAAACATAATACAAGTAAAAGAAGTAATAGTAAAATAAAAGCAAACGGCGGGAATCGCACCCGGGAGAAAAAATTACAAGGCGAACACGCATCCACTGGGCCAGAGTTGCCACAGTTATTTAAAAAAAATGAAGAAGATATTCGCACTGAGATTATAGTAAAGTTCTAGGGGGTTGGTAAAAATACAAGAGAGAGGAGTATAAAAATAAGAATAAGAACTGAGTTCCAATGCCAAACTCGGGTATGTTTATAGACTTCCAAAGTGCCCCCTATCGGCCGGCCAGCTAGAAATGACTGGAACATTCCAGAAAGGCCCAGAAGGTTAGCGACCATTTGGCGCCATATCACCAAATTTGGCGATATATCGCCAAATTTGGTGACCAAAATAAGTTCCCAAATCCATCGCCAATTTGTAGATAACTCTCATATTTGGCGAGATTACCATAGACTCGTAAAATTCGTAACAATACATACAAAAGAGGTAAGCAACGATAAGTAATCCTACGTTAATAACCCACGCTAGTTTAGTTAGAAGAGACTACCTGATTTTTTTTTTCTTCAAGGATAATCCGCAAACAGGATAATCCTCAAACCGGATAATCCGCACGAGGATAATCGCGAGTTCCCTGTAATAGTAAATACTAATTTCATAAACAGTTTCCTTCTTTATCACTGACGATAAACAAAAACCAACCTCTGCAATCACTCCAATTCAGCTAAAAGTATTTCCCTCTATTATTCATAACAGAAATAACGTACAGATCACAAAACACATGTGAGTACATAAATAATTATTTCTGTCAACCGACTCCAATTTCATGTCTTCGAACTTTCATCAGGTCTTTAACTTGGGAGCTATCCAAAAGACAGAATGCTATAAATAACCCAACTGGTCAGACCGAACCGATTTAAATCCATCCGAAAACTGAGCTTGTCAGACGGAAACAAATGACTCCGTAGCTTTCAGTCAAGGAAATAATAGATGACGTGTTAAGGGGTTTGGAACGAAATAAAATCCTTTTGTGAAAACAGTTTTTTCGACTCTACTCGAACAAAAATAAGTCACAAATAAAAAGATTATAAACATAGTAAGTCAGTTTTTTTTAAATATTTTAAAAAGTTAAAAATAAAATATTAAACAATTAATTGTTTATTATTCATATATACTCAGCTATGTATGTTGAGAAGAATGTGCGATTTATCTATATATATATAAAACAGTTCCGTAACTGACTGATTCATTCATTCACTGACTGACTGACATACAACGCACAGACCAAACCGCTGGACCTAAAAGGCTGAAATTTTGCATGGCGATTCTTCTAATAGTGTAGGGGTGCACTAAGAAAGATTTTTCAAAAATTCTTCTTAGATTTTTTAAATTAAATTTTTAAGCTGTATTTTAAACTTTTTTTACGTTTGCATTTAAAATAATACATTGAGGGTTATAAAATTTATATCACAAGAAAAATCATAAAAATTCCTTCAAAATGAAATTTTTTCGAATTTTTACCTCCATTTCCTGATTTTTGGTGAATTTTTAAAGATTAATTTTTAGAATTTAATTTATTAAATGCTGATCACGTGATTTCTTTTTCTGGTACTTTCAATAAATTTATAGTCACGTGCGTAACAACTGAATAAACAAAAAAAATATTTTTTTCTCTTTCTAATGCAGCAGACGATTGGATATTATCCAAAAAAAATGCATATCCCTTACGATTTTTTTATAAATATATATATATAGATAGATATATATTTTACATCAATTGTATACATTGATCATCGCATTTATTATAAATATATATATTTATTTTTTGGCATAAATTGCACACATGGACCGTTGTATTTAATTTGAATGTACTCCGTAGCGAAGCGCGGGTTTTCAGCTAGTTTACGAATAAAACAAGAGAGATTTCGTTGAGAAATCAAAGTTTTTCTAAACTCTGCATTAATTTGTCTCCCTGATTTAATTTCTCTTTGTAAATTGTCGGCATGTAAAATTTAGAAGAAACTGCACTTTCATTAGATTAGGTAATGAATACGAGTAATATCTTTAATCCATTTCTTTTAGAGTAGATTTAGTTGAATAATCAAAGGTTTTCTAATCTGTGCATTAATCTCTGATTTAATTTCTTTCTGTAAATCCTCGGCTTCTAAATTTTAAAGAAACTGCATTTTCTTTACGGTAGGTAATGAAAACGAGACTTTTCCTTAAGCACTTTCTTAAAGAGTAGAATTAGTTAAGTAGATTTTCTAATCTCTGCATTAATCTCTGATTTAATTTTATCGTAAATTCTCGGCTTGTAAATTAAGAAGAAACTGTACTTTCTTCAGATTAGGTAATGAACACGAGTCTTTTAGTTAAGCAATTGCATTAAGAGTAAAACAAGCTAGATTTAGTTGTCTAATCAAAGCTTTTCTAATCTTTGCATTTATCTCTGATTATTTTGCTTTTGTGAATTCTAGGCCTGTAAATTGACAAGAAACTGCCTTTTCTTTAGGTTGGGTAATGAAAACGTATCTTTTCTTTAGGCATTTTCTTTAGGAGTAAAGCAAACTGTATTATTTGTGTAATCAAAGCTATTCTAATCCTTGAATTAATCTCCGATTTAACTTGCATTTCTAAATTTTTTGCTTGTAAATTGAGAAAAAATTCCACTTTCTTTAGATTAGGTTATGAAAACTAATATTTTCTCTAAGAGATTTCTATAGGAGTAACCCAAACTAGATTTATTTGAGTAATCAAAAAATTCTCATCTCTGCATTAATCTCTGAATTAATTTGTTTTTGTAAATTCTTGGCTTGTAAATTGACAAGAAACTGCCCTTTCTTTAGGTTAGGTAATGAAAACGAATCTTTTATTTGAGCACTTTCTTTAGGAGTAAAGCAAACTACATTTATTTAAGTAATAAAAGCTATTCTAATCTCTGCAATAATCTCTGATTTAATTCGTATTTCAAATTTTTTTGCTTGTAAATTGAGAAAGAATTCCACTTTCTTTAGATTAGGTTATGAAAACTAATCTTTTCTCTAAAAGCTTTAGGAGTAACACAAACTAGATTTATTTGAAAAATAAAAGTTTTTCAAATCTTTTCATTAATCTCTGATTTAATTTGTTTTTGCAAATTCAAGCTTGTAAATTGACAAGAAACTGCCCTTCCTGTAGGTTAGGTAACAAAAACGAATCTTTTCTTTAAGAACTTTCTTTAGGAGTAAAACAAACTACATTTATTTGAATAATCACAGCTGTTCTAATCTCTGCACAAATCTCTGATTTAATTTGCATTTCTAAATTTTTCGTTTGTAAATGAAGAAAAAATTTCCACTTTCTTTAGATTTCGTTATGAATAAACTAATATTTTCTGTATGCGCTTTCTTTAGGAGTAATACAAACTAGATTTATTTCAGTAATCAAAGCTTTTGTGATCTCTGCATTAATCTCTGATTTAATTTGTATTTCTAAATTCTCGGCCTGTAAATTAAGAAGAAACCGCATCTCTTTTAGATTAGTTAATGTAAATGGGTCTCTTCTTTAAGCACTTTTTTTAAGATAAAAAATTAAAAAAGATTTATTTGAGTGATCAAAGATATTCTAATCTCTACATTGATCTTTCTAATCTCTGCATAAAAGGTCAAGCTTCCATGCCAACTCTGGCACTTGAAACCACTGGTACCTAAAACTAGTGCCCAAACCATTTGACCATTGTCCGACATAAAAGTTTAAGCATTAAAATTCATAGTAGTAAACGATTTTACTATTTGGTTAACTCTTTGATTTTTCCTATTAGCCTAAAAATACTTGTTTCTCTAATCGACTTGATCGTTATTGATTTCGCATTTAATTTAACGAGGATTCATTTCACAGCGTTAGTAGGAAATTATTCATTGCAACTGGCTCATTAAGGAGTGATATTTTCTCAATTATGTGCCAGTGTCTGGTATGATGCTGTACATAACGAAAACTAATGAAAATCTTTTAAACTTTCTTCATTTTTTTTAATCATAAAATTTACAGTCAAAATTCCTTTCCCTTCAATCATAAATGCTTAGGTACTTCGAACTGCTCTGCATCTCTGATTTTAACTTCGCATCCATTGCAAAAGAAATTGTTCTTTGTGAATATATCATTTCTCATAAAAGTTTTCGGAGTTAAATTATGAAACAAAAAGATTTGAAACTTGCGTTGTCTCGGCTTTTTTTCCGTCTTTTTTTTTCTGAACCAAATTTTCTTTACGGATTTCTTTCTCAATTGTTTTCACTTGACGTCAATATGTCAAGATGATGTGCCTGACACTTAATTTGAATAAATACAGAGATAGCGCATTCAATTAAGAACTGTTATTGGTCAATCTCTATATATAAAACAGTTCCGTAGCTGACTGACTGACAGATAACGCACAGACCAAACGCACAGACCAAAATATATATATATATATATATATATATAACAAGCGGGATAGGAAATTTTCCTTTCGAAAGAGCTAATCAGAAAAATGGTCCCCGTAAGCTAAAGGTTAATAGAAATAGGAAAGAAAGAAATTTATAAAACTGTACGTGCCTTCGTATCAGAGGAACGGTACAAAGTCTCAAACTCATGTGAACCCGTGCTAAAGTTATACAGGGTGTTGCCGATTTCGACCGACAAATTCAGAGGCCTGATAGTAGGCATTAAGACGAGCAATAATCACATAGGAATGTATGACCAGAAACGCAAACCTCATCAGCTAGAGTATAAACAAAGATGCAGAGATGAAACTGTGACATGGAACTCGACTTTTGTAATTATTTTGATTATTATACTGTTTGTTCTAACTCTAAAGAAAAAATACTATTTTCTTATTTCGTAATTACTAAACAACATTAATTCGGTTCCATGCACATTTATAAGTTTATTTATTTTATTTTTGTAAAATCTTATATTGTATATGTTCTGAAAATCGTTCCTGTGGTTTTTCGTGCCGGGTTTCCTGGAAGAAGGGAATGCGCTCTCCGTATGCAATTAAGTGTGACCTGTAACAGTACGGATAGTACACAAGGTCATTTGCACAAGAAGGGAGAATTACTTGCCACCCTCTCGGTCATTAGGGGGACCTCTGCGATTTTCGGTGCTGGGAAGTTTTAACGGTTTTTTGAGTCAGTTGGAGAAAAAGCTGCGACTGTGATATAGCTCGAAATTGTCCGCACTTCGGCCCTTGTCGCCCTTTTTATGCTGAGGCATCTCGAGGTTTCCGGTCTGCTTTTGGACCAAGTTTAGTACAACAATGAGTGATAATCATCAGTCTACAATAAGGGTGGTGGTAAGTAAAAATAATTTGTAATATATTTAATCAGGCGAGAGCACAGAATAATCAATATATGTAGCTAGGTTTTATTATGTGTTCAAATACTTTCTTAATGTATGTTGATAATTATTATGTTGTTTCTATGAAAATGGTAACCAACGATAAAATAATTCTAAATGAGAAGAAGAGAAATTAAATGCTAATGTTATTTATTAAAATTGAGTTTGTTTTTCTAATTATCTCAGACATGTGTCGGAATGGGTTTTCTCCGATTAACAATTTTAAAAGTGCCACTATACGATCTCTCTATTTTATTACCTGTTTAATTCCACATAATAGAAACATTTCTGCATCTTTGTTTATCCCCTAGTTGACCAGGTTTGTCTTTCCGATCATACATTCTATGTGGAATTTTTTTTTTTTAAGTTTTCTACCCCCTCCAGAAAAATGCGATATTTCTGGCCATCCAGTTTGGTTGGTAAGAGTTATGGTCCGATTAAGTAAACAGCGCCCTCCAGCGTCAGGTTTGCGTTTCCGGTCATACATTCCTACGTGATTATTGCTCGTCTTGATGCCTACTATCTCCCCTCTGAATTTGTCGGTCGAATTCGGCAACACCCTGTATAAAACATTTATGTATATTTTTAATCTATCATGTTTTCGGGTTTCGTAAATTGTTTCACTCGAGAAGGATCCCTAGCATCATTTTCCAAAGGAAAAATACTCTCCTATAAATAATTCTACAGTAGTATGATATAATCATTCTATTCGTTTACATTGTAAGCTTGACTAGGAAAGACTAATAGAACTTTGTCAGTTTGCTTCATGAAAATTAGATTTGCAATCCGGATGCCTCAATAACGTGACGCATGAATGAGAGAAATATTTAGCTTGACTTTTGAATCATTCATGCAACCTTAGTACCAACCTTAGTATCTGAAGGAATAGGTGACAAGATGGAACCAAAATATTTTACTGGCATATGCAATTTGACTGGTACTCCCCATTAGAAGCTGTATCACCCATTTTTAAGTACAGGTAACCCTCCTATAACACGGTAGATTGGTTCCTAGAAAATGCCGTGTTGTGTGTAACCGTGTTATATGAGACCTAGAGCCAGTATAAAAAGTGGGGTTACATTCCGAAAACTTATTAAAAACAAACATATTTTTAATTCCATATAAGCAACTTAATTTTTATTGAAAATATAAATGTAAGTATAACACAAAACGAAAAGAAACAAAAAATAGTATCTTCATTTAATGCGACGTTAATTTAATAAATTTCTTCCTCATCGCTGCTCAGTACAATCAAACGAGAACGTTTCTTCGGTTGAACGATATCACCTTGAAGCTTTCCGCTATGACATCGGAATAGAGTTATAAATGAATAAACTATAATTTGTTTATACATTTGCATGCAAAGCTATGAGAGTTCATTATTCCTTCCCGTCATCATTTTAAGGTATTTTATTTTTTAAATGTGTTAAACAAAAATCATGTTATATAGTGCTGTAGAAGTACAGTGTTGAACAAAGGTTTTCGGAAATTTTTATCGTGTTAGAGCGAAACCGTGTTACAGGTTGCAGTGTTACACGAGTGTTCCAGCAATTTTCCTATCGTGTAAGAGCGAAAGCGTGTTGTAAGATACCGTGCTGTAGGAGGACTACCTGTACTTCCAATCGGCGATATATAAAAGTGGTGGTTAAGGGAAATGATGACCCCTTCCAAGAGCCAACGCTATCTCTTCGAAAAATGACTGTCAGTTTAACATTCTTAGATTTTTAAAAGAACAGTTTGAAATCACTAAAAAAACCATCACAGAATTAGTCTTTTCTTTTAGAATCACCTGAGCAGATATTGAAGAGAAAAGATTTTCTTTCCTCTTAAAATAAAAAAACGGAAACAAGGAATGAACAAATGAAAACGTTATAATCGGAAAATCCAATCAAAAACTCTCGAAGCTGCGTAGCTGAAAAAAAAGAGATTTTTAACAATTCAAGCTGTCATGTTTGACAAAGGATTAAAGAGTTAAAAGAATAGGAAAAATGTTACCTGTTCTTAAAAGATGTTATTTCTTTGAAGAGGGCAAGGCCCAAGGTAGCCTAATAGTAGTGCGTTGGTATTCGAAAAGGGGGGGGGGGGGGGGTTGCTCGGTTTCAATCTCGACATCCAGTAAAAACCTTCGTGTCTAGGCTAGATAGGGATACGTTAAATACCTTCAAGTAATTCACTGGTGTTAAAGAGGGTGGGAGAAGGTACGAGCTCGTGAATTTCCGTCCCTTGCGGTACTCGATCAAAATTTAGTTGCCATGGTATTGGCTCACCTATACGATGCCTCTATTGAAATCAACCACCGGTTTTCGCGGATTATGTTCGAAGATGTCTTCGTGACAAGTGCCCTGCATTGGCAAACAACAACAACAATATAACTGTCGGATTCCTTTATAATGTTAATTTAAGGAGACATGGTACCTTGAACCTCAATTTTTTTTCAATATTTTACTCTGTATACAAAATGAGAATAATTAATATTCTATTCTATTACATTGAAGACACTTAGAATTCACAAATTAGTAATTGTCGAAAACCTATAACATTTTTCAAAAAAATCGTCAAAAACGCCAGCATTTTTCAAAATGCTTTATGCGCATTCTTTACTTCCTCATTTCTTCCAAATTTCTTAGGATTTTTAATGGAAATTTTTTCCACAAAACTGTGCATCATTCTCTGAAACCACAAATATTTTTCAAATGTATAGACCATGAAGTAAAGCAAAAACATTTAAGAAAACATGAAAAAAATAGGAGGCAGGTTAAACAATTTAATTATTTATGGCTTTAGATTCATACAAAAAAGCATCAATGGACTATTATCTACATATATAAAACAGTTCCGTGACTGACTGACTGACAGATAACGCACAGACCAAACCTCTGGGCCTAAAGGATTGCAATTTTGCATGGCGATTCTTATAGTGTAGGGGTGCACTAAGAAAGATTTTTGAAAAATTCTTCTTAGCTGTTTTAAAATTAAATTTTTAAGCTGTTTTTATTAAAAATTTTAAGTTTTCACTTAAAATGATAATCTGAGGGTTATAAAATTTATATCACGAGAAAAATCATAAAAATTCCTTTAAAATGAAATCTTTTTCGAATCTTTACCTCCATTTTCTGATTTTTGGTGAATTATTAAAGATTAGTTTTTAGAATTTAATTTATTAAATTCTGATCACGTGGTTTCTTTTCTTTTTGTGATACTTTAAATTAATTTTGCGTCACGTGCATAACAACGAAATAAATTGACCAAAAAAATATTAAAATGTAGTAAAATAATTAAAATAAAAACTAGACTAATTGAGATGGAAGTTTTTTAAGAATTTAATTGAAATTAGTATGTTATATAGATATTAAACATAGAAATTAATTGCATACATTGACCGTTGTATTTATTTTAAATATATATATATATATATATATATATATATATATATAAATGCATTTGGCTTTAATCGCATACATTGACCGTTGTATTTAATTTGAATGTACTCCGTAGCAAAGCACGAGCATTCAGCTAGTGTTTATATATGTATGGTAAACTTATATTAAAATATTTAAGGTATTTAAAGGATTTGGAATGCTCACGGAGCAATTTGATAAATGCTAGCATTTTTGAAAACAGTTTTGAAAAACAGACATTCTTCCGCCTAAAAATCCTTATGTAGAATTCTAGTCTTCAAAAAAACAGAATTCTAATTTAAATTACTCAGGAATTTTCTTGAAGTGTGTTTCACAAAACTGTGCATCATTCTTGGAAACCAAGAATATCAAAAACAGGCATTATTCTGCCAAAAAAAATCCTTTTTTTCGAATTTTAAGTGTCTCCAATGTAGTAAGAATAAATATAAATTATTCTCATTTTGTATATAGAGTTGAAAATCGAATATTAAAAAATTCGAAGTTGAAGGTCCCGTGTCCTCTTAAACCACCTGCCAAATTTTAAGCCAACTCGAAAAAAATAAACAGAATATCAGGTTATTACCATGTTTTTATTAATTTGCTTTCTTGTTTGTGTGTTTGTCCAGTACAAATCTTGCAAACGATTTTTAACTAACTTCCCGACTAGCTAGACATTTGAAACTTTTAGAATAGCTCAGAACACGATGACAATGCATTTTTTTTATACTTTTAGCCATCTTTAAGTAGATTTTTACCATGTTTTTATTATTTTCAGTTAATTTTGTTTTGTAGACTGGTGCAGCCATCTATCGACCGGGACGGAAATGAAAAGTTAAACGCAAGTTAACTTCCAATTAACTTCATTTTCTTTCAAGTTGATGGGATAATTCATCAAAAAAGTTTTTAAAAAGTATTTATTAATACATAGAATTGTCAAGTTTATATGATGCAAGAGAAAATTTAAAAACATGGTATATAAAAATTTCTTTTTATCTTGTAATTATTTTAAAACTCTCTTCATCTTTGTAAATAGCATCTTTATTCTAGGGGTGGTGGGAGTTGTTTTTTATCGAGTCTGTTATTACTTAAGTTTACTGAAACTGATAGCTGAAATCCATAACTGCAGGTCACTGAAAAATCAAAATGAGTAGACCGAAAACGGTCTAGAATCATACATATGTTCTATTCCTTTTAAAATATTTACAAAACATTTCTTCAGTCTCTTGATAGATTTCTTTTCGAACTTTACCATGACTTGAGCAAACAGAAATCATAAAATAGTCATTTTGTGCAAAAACTTATAGCAATAATAATTACAAGATAAAAAGAACTTTTTATGTACCATGTTTTTAAATTTTCTGTTGAATCATATAAACTTGACAATTCTATGTATTAATAAATAAATTTTTAAAATTATTTTGATGAATTATCCCATCAACTTGAAAGAAAAGGAAGTTAATTGGAAGTTAACTTCCGTTTAACTTTTCGTTCCCGTTCCGGACGATAGATGGCTGCACCAGTCTACAAAACAAAATTAATTGAAGATAACTGAAAGTTAATTCAGTTCTGCTAAAAGATGGCTAAAAGTGTCAAAAAAATGCATTGTCATCGTGTTCTGAGCTATTCTAAAGTTTCAAATGTCTAGCTAGTCGGGAAGTAAGTTAAAAATCGATTTCAAGTTTTGTACTAGAGAAACAAACAAACACACACATAGACAAGAAAGCGTGTTAATAAAAACATGGATATTAACAAAAATTCTCATACACTGTCAAGCAATATATCATTATGAATGTTTAAAAGAAGGCACAGGACTTTGAAGCTCGACGAAAAGACAATAAATATGATCTTATTCTAAACACAAATAGTCAGATAATATTAGAAAAAGAAATGTTCTTTCTTTATACGTATAAAGTACATACCTTTAAGTATGTTATATATAAAAATGGAAGCTATAAATCTATAAATAATTTTCAAATTGGCAGTTTAGAATTTTATATGATTAACTGCTAATTCTGAGTTTGTGTGCATTACTTTTAAATTTTCAATAGTAAACCGATAAAACTGCACTCATATGTATATTTCATGGTACTCTACACTTAAAACCAGAAAAATGTGCCATTCTGGAATACGTTTCTTTATGTGGGAAAATTATACAAGTAATTGTGATAATTTTTTAAATTTTCCAATTTTATGCTCAATTTTTAATTTAAATAACACTTGGTTTTGCATTACAGGTAAATATATTACAAGTGTATTCTGACCATTAATTATACTCTGCAAGCATGTATCTCAATTTTATGATGCGAGCAGTATTTTACGATTTTTAATCCCCATTTAATCATATAAAATTCTATACTGCTAATTTGAAAATTATTTCCAGATTTGTAATTTCCATTTTTATATATAACCATATTTAAAGATATGTACTTTATACGTATAAAGAAAGAAAATTTGTTTTTCTAATATTATTTAAGTTTTTGTGGTTAGAATTAGACCATATTTATAGTCTTTTCGAGAGCTTGAAGGTCCTGTTAACAACTTCTAGGGTAGGTCGAAATGAAATTCGTACAGAATTAGAAAGATAGGAGATTAGGTTTTGGGACCAAAACTGACGCTTCAAAGTAGGCAGATAAATATATACTTCTTTGTCAAAATTGCATATTTTTCCATGTTTTTATTAACTCGCTTTCTTGTTTGTTTGTTTGTGTGTGTGTTTGTGTGTTTGTCCCGTACAAATCTTGCAATCGATTTTTAACTAACTTCCCGTCTAGCTAGACATTTGAAACTTTTAGAATAGCTCAGAACACGATGACAGTGCATTCTTTTTATACTTTTAGCCATCTTTAAGCAGAATTGAATTAACTTTCAGTCATTTTCAGTTAATTTTTGTTTTGTAGACTGGTGCAGCCATCTATCGGCCGGAACGGAAACAAAAAGTTAAGCGCAGGGTAACTTCCAATTAACTTCGTTTTCTTTCAAGTTGATGGGATAATTCATCAAAAAAAAATTTTTTAAGTATTTATTAATGTATAGAATTTTCAAGTTTAGATGATTCAACAGAAAATTTAAAAATATGGTATATAAAAATTTCTTTTTATCTTGTAATTATTAACCTTTTCCTTACCAGAAAAACATTGGCTCGCGCTAGTTTATCAGCTCTAAAATTAACAATTTCTACGTGCAGCTGCCGAATTCCGCCATTAAAAGCTCAAAACTCAATAACGTCCCGTAACTGAAGCTTATTTCAAAATTTTCCAACTTGCAAGTACCGTTATGAGAGAAAAAGTGCCTGAAAAAAAAAAATTCCTGCTTAACTTCGCAACAAATTCGCTACGAGGTGTTCCATCGAACAGAAATTAATGACCACTCATTCCCCCACATCCCACCCCTACCGCCTGAACTCATAAGCGAATCTGTTTACGTCACGAGATAAGAACAAATGTTGTTACCCTTCGCTTTCCACCCGCACTTCCCTTCTCCCCATTAACGAATTCTTCGATCGATGATGCAAACAATGACAGTTAAAGATGGATATAGTAGGTAGTCACTTCCAGGCTAGGCAAAAAAAGATGGATAATTAGCTATTCATTACTTCTATCTAACAAGAAATTTGAGGTAGAGTTCCTAAGACAATTAAAGAATTACTTTAATTAGGATTAAGAATCGTGAACCTAATTCAGCAGAAAATGATTCTAAAGTACTAAAATTCATTACAGGAACTAGACATCGGCAACTGACGTCGTTGCAGGAAATAGTATACAAGCGGCTAGATTCTGCCGCAGAGTTCCAAAGAAGATACAATTCTTCACAATAGATATATATATATATATATATATATATATATATATATATATATATATATATATATATGTGTGTATATATATATATATATTATATATATATATATATTTATATTTATATATATATAGATATGTATATATATATATATATATATTTATATATATATATATATATGTATATATATATATATATATATATATATATATATATATGTATATATATATATATATTTATATATATATATATATATATGTATATATATATATTTATATATATATATATATATATATATGTATATATATATATATATTTATATATATATATATATATATATGTATATATATATATTTATATATATATATATATATGTATATATATTTATATATATTTATATATATATATATATATATATATATATATATATATATATATATATATATATATATATATATATATATATATTCATTCTTGGGCCCGTATTCTTGGGATATAGGCTATCTCACCCCATAAGGAAAAGGTTAATTAACTGATTCGATTCTCCATTTCATATTTTCGGGTGAAAAACAAATCTTACATGTCAAAATAATATTGAGAATGTAAATAATATTTACAGTAGAAAAGTTACATTTTAAGTAGAGAAACATGCCTTTTGATGCATTTGCTAGTGATTGTTAATAAAATTTATAACTAGGAAAAAAAATACTAACTCGGCATAGTCATTTCGATGACAACTCTTTTTATAAGAAATATTTTTTCTGCTAAATACAACATTAAAGATCTGAAAAACATTTGTTTAAGGTGACAATGGACCTTCAAATTGACAAAAATATGTCCCCAAAACGATTTCTTTTTCTTTGAAAAAATAATTCTGCAACTCATCAGCTTTAAATTTTAAAAAAAGTATGTTGATCCGATCATTATTTACCGAGTTATAAGAATTTTTTTCAAACGTAAACACTGGAAAATTTAAACTGTCAAATTTAAACTTTAAATGCCATTTTCTCAAAACAAGTTTTCATGTCGTTTCGGTAAGTTCAAAATGTTCCATGCGTCATAATTTTTCTTGAATTTTCATAAAATTTCCTAAAATGATTATTTATATATGTTAGAATAAAACTTAGTAATCAATTCATTATACTATTTTAAAACAACTTAAAATTTTTACAATAAAAAAATATTTTTTGATAAAATTTTTGCATAAAATGACCTATTTTTATCGATTTCTTTTCTAGTTTTTATAAATATGACTGTAAATCAAATATTGCTACTAACTTTTATTATAACTATATAAAGCTAGCTTAAGAGAGAAAATTAGATATCCGAGACAAAAATTAATGCGCATGGAGCATTTTTAAATAGAGTAATTAACAAACTGATTTTAATTAATATCTTAATTAATTACATTATGATTTTTTTTATTTAGAATTCCCATCTCTAAACAACACTGTATAAGTATACAAAATTTCCTACCAATTGGTTAATAAATAATAAAATAGTTTTTCATGGTCTATTGTCGCCTTAATAGAAAAAAAACGTGAACCTAAGTCAACAGAAAATGATGTTGTATCTATATATTTAACTTGCTAAGCCGACTTTTTGGGCAGTCCGTGAGAGAAAACTACTGCATCAATTTACTTCATTTTGGTCTTAAACGAATGATTGTAATCTGTAGATTTGTCAAATTTGGTTTTTGTAACCATAATTTCTATTAATCAGCGATAATTTACAGTTAAAAATTCATTCATTTCTGCGCATGTTCAGTGGCATGTATAAATCTGTCTTTCGAAACTCACTGTTTTTGCACATGCTCAGTGAAATGTTTTAATGCTAAACACGTTTATTCCGAGATGTCTCTGTAGATCTCTCTCTGCCATTTTTATTTTTATGATAATTATGTTTGTGAAATATAAGATTAAACCTCATGGAAATTGTTTATTTCGCGCTGTTTAATGAGCGATAATTTACAATTAAAAAAATTGCTTTCAGTGCATGCTCAGTGGCATTTTTAAATCTGGCTTTAGATACTCATTCGGCACAAGGCCGCTTAAACACATTAATTTGTTTCTGCGCATTATTATGATTTTCAACATTTGGCAATGATATGTTGAGTATAATTTGTGTATTAGTACATTTATTTACTATCTAGCCATCATGTTTTGACGGGTACCATTTATTAAAGTACTAAAGTTTATTACATGAATTAGGTATAGGTAACTAACGTCACTGTGGGAAATATAAAAGCAGCTAGATTCTGCCGTTAAGAAAAAATATTGGAAAGGCCAAAAACTTCATTTGGTGTTTAGCAGTGACGTAGCGAGCATAACTGGCGCCCGGGGCACGATACCTTTGTGGCGCGCCCCCCCCCCCTGAAAAACATATAGTAATATAATATATAGACCCTATATTGGCGCCCTCGATAAACATATAATAACATAATATATAGACCTTATATTGGCACTCTCCCCCCTAAAAGCATATAGGAACATAATTTATAGACCTTATGTTGGTGTCCTCCCCTAAAAACATATAGTAATATAATATATAGACCTTATATTGGCACCCTCCCCGAAAAACATATAGTAATATAATATATAGACCTTATATTGGGGCCCTCCCCT
>OU015490.1:38846863-38849363 GCA_907164885.2 Dolomedes plantarius | reverse complement strand
TGGTATATTCTTATAGATAATTAAAAACAAGAATACATCTACTTCCTAAAGATAATACAGTGGAATCTCGATCTATCGTTTTTCAAGGGAACGATTGAAATGAACGATAAATGCGGGAAAACGATAGATGCGGGAACATAACAAAGCAATGTGATAGTTGGGACTGGATAAAATGAACCACACATACGGAAAAACGATGGATCCGAAAACGATCGATCGAGATTCCACTGTATATAATTCCCATAGAAAATTATATGTAAGAAAACATTGATAATATAACCTGGAGAAATTACAATATTCATGAATTATTCATCTTCATGTTTGTGCAAAATACAAGTATCGCGCTGCATAGTAAATTTTGACGAAGATTCATCATAAAAGTTTGCACGCTTTTATGATACTCACCATCAGAGAGTGAAAACTTTTATGATGGTTGTTATAAAAGGGTGAACATTCTTACAATAAAACAGTATTCATGCTGTTTAGATCCCTAGATTTGAAGTACCTAATTTATTTTGAAAGTATCTGATATGCAGAATATTTTTTTAAATAATGAAATTTTTTTTCTAGTACAAACTCCAGTGATACACAAAAAATTGATAAAATATTCTTATAAACAATAAAAAACAAGAATGCATATATTTCCTACAGATAATTGAAAACAATGTGAATATTAGCTTGATAAAATATAATATGCATGAATTATTCATCTGCGTTTATATTTCGGCAAAATATAATATTCATGAATTATTCATCTTCATGTTTTTTCAAAATATCAATGTCTAGCTGCATAATAAATTTCGACGAAGATTCATCATAAAAGTTTAAACACGTTTATGATACTCTCCATAAGAGGGTGAAAACTTTTATTAGAGTTGTTATAAAAGGGTGAACATTCTTACAATAAAACATTCTGCTTCGTGTTCATGCTGCTTCGATCCCTAGAAGGGAAGTACCTGATTTATTTTGAAGGTATCTGATATGCAGAATATTTTTTTAAATAATAAAATTATTTTCTAGTACAAAATGCGGTGATACACAAAAATTTGATAATATATCGTCTTAACAATAAAAAACAAGAATACATATATTTCCTACTTATAATATCAATTTCCCATATATTTCCTACAGATAATTAAAAAAATGTTAATATAACCTTGAGAAAATATAATATGCATGAATTATTCATCTGTGTTTATATTTCGGCAAAATGTCAGTGTCGAGCTGCATAAAAAGTTTCGACGAAGATTCATCATAAAAGTCTGAACACTTTTATGATACTCATCATAAGAAAGTGAAAACTTTTATGAGGGTTGTTATAAAAAGGGATGAACATTCATACAATAGTACAGTGTCACCACTGTTTCAATCTCTAAGGGGGAAATTCCTGATTTGTTTTGAAAGCGTCTGATGTGCAGAATATTTTTTTTAAATATTGAAATAATTTCCCCACTTATAACCAGAGATACTCTAAAACATATAGAAAGTTCTTATACGTAAGGTTATAAAAAATGGAGGTTCTACTCCATATTATTATACAGGGGAAAGGAAAAAGTGCTATTTTCCAATGCGGGCCACATATCACTGAAGACGCACTTTAACCGCTAGAACCATTCGTCGCTTTTAATGGGGGACAAACAAACACCGCCCTTGTTGCCAACTCAATTTTGGTCCAGAACGTACAGGGCCGACATCTAGGAAAGCTCGTACCGTCGTCCACTCTCTCTCACATCATTGAAGGACTTACGTATATAACTTGCCCATATCCAGCCTAGACATGAAGGTACTGAATGACGCTCGTCAGTATTCGATTTGAGCACCCACCCCCTAATTCAAAGCCCAACGCTCTACCACTAAGCTACATCCGGCCCAACAGAGAAAGGTAATCTTAAATACATAACGGTAGATTATAATGGATATTTGACTTAATAATAGATTAATGAACGTTGAATACAGGGTATGTTTAATATACATGAAACAATTAAATAAACAGGCTGTAATATAAACGTAACTATACGATTTATTATATAGCACCCAAATGTACTGGAAAATATCGGCTTTCTAAATAGTGCAAATAATTGACAGTTATCAGGTACAACCATTTTACAGGCAGATATGTTTTCCACATAGATAGACAAATATTAAACAGGTTAATCGAAATGCGGCTAAATATTTGATGGCTACGTACATTGGAGTAGATATTCAGAAATTAATATTTGCGAACATTAAAACACAATGCTGTATATGAAGAAACATCCAGGGAAAATCAAAGCCTTAGTCGGAACTCGAACCCAAGCCCACTGTGAGGAAACTCGCAACGCTAATACTATGTTATATAATACCATGTGAGTTTGACATTTATATAAATACAGTGTGTAACAAAATTATAAGACCACCCAAAATATCACTCATTTTAATATTACACTGCATAAAATGAATAATTTTAAAATTTGAAGCAAATGAAAAAGTTATATTTTCTCAAATAAATCGCTTAAAGTAA
>OU015490.1:38831863-38841863 GCA_907164885.2 Dolomedes plantarius | reverse complement strand
CCGAATTAAAGTTGAAGAAATCACTTGTTCACATTTTTTGTGTCTTTCTATGAGAAAAACAGCACGTTTTACGAATTTCATCATGAAAAAAGACATCTTACTTGAAAGATATACCGTGGCGCCCCTTAAGTAGGCAATCTTTATCACAGCCCGTTACAATCTCCGCCATTGTACAGCAATCTTTTAGAAATAGCTTTTAAAGAGAGGGCTATTCCCTCTTCATCTTTGCCAGCTCGTACAATGGGAAGGCACGACGCTGAACGTCGGAGTTTAAAAATGCTGAGTCCACCCCCGCTGCTCCCACGAAAGGAGGATTTGCTGTTTTTTGAATTATTTGAAAGGAGATAAGAAGCTGTATCGCCCACTTACCATGCTCGTTCTCCTCCATAATAGAATAATTCCATCGCTAGGGCGAAGACAGATCGTCAGAGTAGATAGAATACGCGTAAATATGCCCTGAATAAGTCTCCTGTTGATTCAGGCAAGTTCTCGTAGCTCAAAATACAGGAATTCCCCTTCCTGTTTTATAAGTGAATAGAAAGATGGAGATATTAAAGCAAGTTATGTTGAACTATTTATATATACTAGCTGAAAACCCGCACTTCACAACTGAGTTCATTCAAATTAAATACAACGGTCAATGTATGCAATTAATGCCAAAAATATATACATGTATACATTGATCGTTGTATTTATTGTAAATAATTGATGTAAAAAATTACAAAAAAATATATTTATAAAAAATTCGTAAGGGATATTTTTATAGACAAAATAATGTAGAAGAAAATATTCAGATTAAATCTAATAGGACATACAAAATATAGTACAGTTGCTATAGTACAGTTTCAGGAACATATTTTTTACTCTATATTAATATTTTTTTTGGATAATGTCCAATTGTCTGCCGCATTACCGAGAAAAAAAATTTTTTTTTGTCAATGTCGTTGTTATGCCCGTGACGATAAATTAATTTAAAGTACCAGAAAAAGATATCACGTGATCAGCATTTAATAAATTAAATTCTAAAATTTAATCTTTAAAAATTCATCAAAAATCAGAACATGGCAGTAAAGATTCGAAAAAGATTTAATTTTAAAGTAACTTTTATGAACTTTCTCGTAATATAAATTTTATAACCCTCAAATTATTATTTTAAATGCAAACTTAAAAAAGGTTACTAAAACACCTTAAAAATTTAATTTAAAAAAATCTAGGAAGAATTTTTCAAAAATTTTTCTTAGTGCACCCCTACACTATAACAAGAATTGCCATGCAAAACTTCAGCCCTTTAGGTCCAGCGGTTTGGTCTGTTCGTTGTATGTCAGTCAGTCAATCAGTCAGTCAGCCTGTCAGTCAGTTACGGAACTGTTTTTTTATATATACACAAGCTGACTAGAAGTCCTTCGCTACGGAGTACATTCAAATTAAATACAACGACAATTGATGCCAAAAAAAACAATATATATATATATATATATATATATATATATATATATATATATATATATATATAGATAGATAGATAGATAGATAGATATAGATATAACAGGATATATATATATATATATATATATATATATATATATATATAATAAATACATCGATCAATGTATGCAATTGATGTAAAAAAAAGCAAAATAACTATTTTTTTAAAAATTCGTAACGGAAATTTTTATACACAAAATAATGGAGAAGAAAATATTCAAATTAAATCTAATAGGACATACTAAAGAATATAGTACAGTTAATATAGTACAGTTTTAGGGACATTTCTTTTACTGTGTTTTAATATTTTTTTGGATAATTTCCAATCGTCTGCCGCATTAGCAATAAAAAAAAATATTTTTTTGTCTATTTCGTTGTTATGCACGTGACACAAAATTAGTTTAAAGTTTCACAAAAGGAAAAGAAACCACGCGATCACTATTTAATAAATTAAATTCTAAAAATGAATCTTTAAAAATTCACCAAAAATCACAAAATGGAGATAAAGATTCGAAAAATATTTCATTTCAAAGGAATTTTTATGTTCCTTCTTGTGATATACATTTTATAACCCTCAGATTATTAATTTAAATGCAAACTTTAAAAAAGTTACAAAAACAGCCTAAAAATTTAATTTAAAAAAATTTAAGAAGAATTTTTCAAAAATCTTTCTTAATGCACCCTTACACTATAAGGAAAATCGCCATGAAAAATTTCAGTTCTTTAGGTCCAGCGGTTTGGTCTGTGCGTTATATGCCAGTCAGTCTATTACGGAACTGTTTTATATATATATATATATATATATATATATATATATACATATATATTTATATATATATATATATATATATATATATATATATATATATATATATATATATATATATATTATATATATATATATATATATATATATAGTATATATGTATATATATATAGTATATACACTCAAGAGCCAAAACATTATGACCACCCCTACATTTTGCAATGAATTCGCCTGGATGACGTGGAAGGCACGTGATCAGGTGAAAGTGGTATTTAACTGCTGCTGGAGAGTCTGAAGAATCATTCTTTCACTTACTTCTGTGTGTGATGGGAAAGGCTGCGGATCTAAGCGACTTTGATAGAGGGCAGATTGTAATGGCTCGAAGGCTCGGAACAAGTATTTCCGGAACTGCACGACTCGTGGGTTGTTCGCGACCTACAGTTGTTAGTACTTATGCAAAGTGGATGAATGACGGTGAAACCAGCAGTAGACGACATGGTGGTGGACGTCCACACGCTATCAAAGAAAAAGGTCGTTGGAGACTGTCTCGCATGGTGAAGCAAAACCGGAGCCAGACAGTGGCTCAGCTGACAGCCCAATACAATGCAGGGCCAAGTAGAATAGCATCGCAGCACACTGTTCAGCGGACACTGTTGGATATGGGGATACGCAGCAAACGTCCCACTCGTGTGCCTTTGCTGACCAAGCGTCATCACCAACTGCGCCTGCGCTGGGCCCGGGAACATCACGACTGGTCCATGGATCAGTGGGAGAGAGTTGCCTGGTCAGATGAATCACGGTTTGTCATTCATAACGCCGATGGCCGTGTCAGGATACGCCGTATTCCAGGCGAACTGTTGCTCCCTCAATGTACAGTAGGTCATACACAGGCCGGTGGTGGCGGTATTATGCTTTGGGGGACGTTCTCTTGGGCGTCTCTGGGACCCGTGGTTGTGGTAGAGCAGACCATGAATGCTACAGGGTATCTGAACATCATTGCGGACCAGTTGCACCCTTACATGGCCTCTGTTTTTCCAGCTGGAAATGGAATGTTCCAACAGGACAACGCCCCATATCACAAGTCTAAAATTGTGTTGGAGTGGTTCCAGGAACATGATGCTGAATTCTAGTTAATGTCCTGGCCGCCTAACGCACCGGATCTCAATCCGATAGAACACATTTGGGATGTCATGGGACGGCAGCATCTGGAACAATCTGTCTCCGGCCATCTACCAAGGACTTGTGGCATCCATGCCAAGGCGGGTTGAAGCTGTGTTGCGCGCCAAAGGTGGGCCAACTCGTTATTGACAGGTGGTCATAATGTTTTGGCTCTTGAGTGTATATATATATATATATATGTGTGTGTGTGTGTTAGTTAAACATTAATTGAGAAACAGGGGGCTTCAAAATAACTAATTTCTAACGTTAAAAGCCATGCTTATTCAGAGTCAATCAGATTACAGGCGTCTACGAATGCATAGTCAATAGGAGTTATTAATAGAGTGGGATGGCCTTGGGGAGAATCAAGAAAGAGAATCACAGGCATTCATTGCGTGGTGAGTTGTTTTGGAGTTCAGACTAGGTTTTGCACGAAAATTATTTGTAAACTCAGCAAAAGATTCTTCTTGAACATTCGGCAGAGGTCAATGCGCATGCGCTATGAGTTTAGACGCCTTGAAGAACAATCGAGTTTTCGGGAGAGCGGGATTAGCATTTGGATAGAGCGGTCACGCGTCGCGAAGGTGAGATGATTGCTTGGAAAACCAAATTATGTGCGGATTGAATTCGAGGGTATTTAAATTAATTGTTGGAATAAACTTGTTGGATGTAATCAATTTGTAATTATTTTCCACGGCCTATGTTTACTGACTGCAATATTATTAATAAGTATTAGGGAGTTTAAGAGGGATTTACGATATTAAGAGCACGCTTCGGGCCGACATTTAATCAGGTTCGTCATATATATATACATATATATATATATATATATATATATGTGTGTGTGTGTGTGTGTGTGTGTGTGTGTGTATATTTAGGTTAGAGGCTTATTATAATATAATGGAACGAATCTAATCACATTTTTAAAAACATTCTTTCGCTAATACACGTGAAACTTTCAAAGCCTAGGTCACACCTGCTTCAAAATGATTCATTCCTTCTTAAACACAAATCCCAAATACTGCACACTAAAAAAAAACCATCTAATAAAAACCATTCCATTAGTTTTTTGCAGTCTCGAACACGAGCCGTAGCAATAATATATAGACCTTAAGGGTACCTTGACCGAGCCAGCAACAGAAAAAAAACACTGTCCACATCATGTGATAAGAAGTAATGCTGCCAAGTTCCTGCATAAACGAGTTCGATCGATCTGGAAACCAGAGTCGTTCCAAAGAGAAGGAAAATAACTCCGAAAACGCATGCATTAAAACACAGGACGGCTTTTCCCGAGGGGCAATCGACATTGTGTCGTACTTCTAAAGTGGCTCTGGTACGTTCTGCAGATTCCGTGGAAGAGAAAATCTGTTTGATATCAGAAACATGCAAATGTCGGGCAGAGATATAATAACTTTTATTGTAACAGATTCTAGGGATATTCTAGTACATACAGTGGAGTAAAATAGAGTGTCCAAAAGAAAACAAAATATTTGAAGAAAAATATATAACCTCCACAATGAACCACAGGAAGTAATAATCATTCCTTCAACGTGCCTTATCAGTCTTTAATTTTTTCCATGTTTTTATTAACTCGCTTTCTTGTTTGTTTGTTTGCTTGTTTGTGTGTGTGTTTGTCCCGTACAAATCTTGCAATCGATTTTTAACTAACTTTCCGACTAGCTAGACATTTGAAACTTTTAAAATAGCTCAGAACACGATGAGAATGCATTCTTTTGATACTTTTAGCCATCTTTAATCAGGATTAAATTCATTTTCATTTAATTTTGTTTTGTAGACTGGTGTAGCCATCTATAGGCCGGTACGGGAACGAAAAGTTAAACGCAAGTTAACTTCTAATTAACTTCATTTTCTTTCAAGTTGATGGATAATTCATCAAAAAAAAATTTTTTAAGTATTTATTAATACATAGAATTGTCAAATTTATATGATTCAACAGAAAATTTAAAAACATGGTATATAAAAAGTTATTTTTATCTTGTAATTATTATGGTAGTTGTAAGCAAAGGAACTGTTCAGAGTTCATATAATGTTAGGCATGAGATTGTTAGTTTAAGATGGTTTGTAGGTGTTTATATAGCGATGATGTACACATGAAATAATTACAAGATAAAAAGAACTTTTTATATACCACGTTTTTAAATTTTCTGTTGAATCATACATACTTGACAATTCTCTCTTAATTGCACGAACCTTCACTTAATTATTCTTTTTCACTTTCTTTTATTTAATTTTAATCACTTTATAGTCATTTCCACTATCCACAGACTTTATAAACTTTAATTTTTGTATATTTTTTTTAATTTTTCGCTCAATATTTTTGTGAACAAACTAAATTCACGTGTATTCTGTTTTCAAAATCGTCAAACGCCGTTACGCAAAAATGCAAGCATTGAATTCGATCGAAGCGACACCTTTTTCGGATAAAAGTATTGAAAGGATTCATTGTCTTCGGGTTCTCGGCTATTCTGAAAGTTTCAAATGTCTAGCTAGTCGGGAAGTTAGTTAAAAATCGATTACAAGATTTGTACTGGACAAACAAAGAAACAAACAAGAAAGCGAGTTAATAAAAACATGGTAATAAAAGAGATTAGACAAAAGCACTTTTAATATGCAAGCGTACCAAAATGTACGATAAAGATTTTGTAGAGGAATTTTTGGTAAAACAATAAAAGGCAGATTAAAAAGAGTACGTGTATATATGATGTACAGATCATTCTTACACAGATGATGACAGATCCTTCTTATAAACGATTATAGACAGATCATGATAGACAGATCTGACTATATGATAGACAGATCATTCATTATAAACGCTACTGGGTATTTTGCTACCTTGAAAACGTATGTACGAATCTTGAAATAAAAACCCTTGACCTGGATATTTTCAGGGAGTAAATTTGTAAAAATGCATGAGAACGATCTTTTAAAAGAATTTGTAAGTAAAAATTTAATATAACAAGGACAAATTGAAAAATATTGAAAAATGTATAAGAATATTGAAAATTAAAAATATAATAACTGTTTGCCATGATAGGAAATCGACGCCCAGTCTCCAAACATGCATGTCGGAATTTTCGGGCCTGCATAGTACAGGCTATGTGAGAAGCTTTCATCTTTTCATTTTAATTATCAAGAGGATTTGAAAAATTGGCTTCCAGGAGCGGGATTTGAACTTTCGTCTCAGGAATCTGAAGCCACGGTAGAGACTATTCGGCCATCCTGGCACATTATCATCCCAAACTCATATTGTTAATTCTATTCCATGCTATAAATGTTTAAAGGTACGTAAAAATACGTAAAACTGATATCTAGATATAGTGTTGGTGTCCCAAATATCGCCCCTGTGAATAATATCCCCTACTCGTGTTTCTAAAGTACTAGAAGGTAACCCGTCATATTTGACGTCATAATACTAATAATGATGTCATAATGGAAAAAGTATATGAAAGTTAAAAAATATCCCGAATTATCTAACAATATTGCATTTAATCCACACCTTGTAAAAGCAAACCCTTTCATTATTTTTTATTTATTTAGTTTTTCATGCGATTGGAGTAGTAGACTGCCATCCAGTTTTTTACAGCTCACTACGCGATATGAATACTTGAGCTACTTGATTCATTCACATTCAAGTTTGTTTACTTTCAGAATTCATCGCAAAAGTAAACAGATTTTTAAAAACTGTTAAATATACAGCTAAAAGCATCCAATTTTTTTTAGTTCTGAATATTTTATAGAAAAATAGGCTGAACAAACGTGATTTGATGGAGAAGATATTAGTTTTTAGGTAAGAAAAAAGTCTGATCCACATCTGAAATCGAAATTATGCCTAACCGGCCGTTTGTTTACTGAGGGCTTCATTTGAAAGATGAGTACAGCCCGGAAGTGTTATACAGAGACAACGGCTATTATATATATAATATAATACGCGCTATGTATGAGAAAATGCGGTAACTTCTTAGTTCTGGGTTTGTGCTAACAGCGCCGATAGCGACAACGCTCTTATCACTGACAACAGAAACTATTTGGCGTCTGAAATTGTTTTGGCTGTTGTCTTCGTAAACTTTGGCTCCAAAGAATCAGAATCCAGTGAATGACTAGATAGGTGCATCCAAATTCTAATTTTGCTTATACCATCTGAAAGTGCATTAAACAGAGACTTTGACAGAAACGCCTTTTAACAGGTGCTCCTAATTTCGCCTGGTAGACGGTAACAGGAACGGAGGTAGGCGATATTAGGAACCGCTCTGGAGTTCACTGGAAATTTCAATTTTTCCAATTTAGCTACATAACTTAAACTGGCACTGGTTTTGGAGCTGGTTGATCTCAGGATACCAAAGCAAATAGTTCTTAGGGATGTTCTTTGAGTTTCCAGCCTAATCAGAAACTAAAAAGTGGATGAAATTGTAGGGTTTACGTGTTGCTCAGATGCAAATTTCTGGTAGCTGCGCAGTGCAGGCCAGTCGAAGTGAGTTCGGAGCAGGTGTCTGGTCTATTTAAGTGACACACGCTGAGTGGGCAAGAGCCCAAGAAGGGAGTGGAGATTTGTACGGTAGTACGTTACGCTATTAGTAGAGATACGAAAGAATTGAGAAAAGTTAGATTGAAGGTGATAGCGGTATTTAACTGATAGAGCACGTATCAGTATTTAGCCTAGGTTGCTGCACGATTTCGATAGTTATTTCAGAGCCCGATGGTTACGGGTATTGTTAGTGAACGTATATTCTGCCTGAAAGGGTTAATTACGACTTTAAAGTTCAGTTTCTTAGTACCGCAACTTGCGGTACTGTTGTGCTATTATTTGAAGCCCCAAGTCGGTCTATGTTAGTCTACCTCTACGGAGAATAAAAAAGGAATTATTTAGGTTATGCCTCTTACTTTATAGTGTGCCTGGACCGTTAGAGGATTGCAGAGTAAATAAGAAATAGAACCACATAAAATGTCGAAAAAAAGTTAGATTAGGCGATATTTGGGACATCTACCCTACCCAAACACAGCGAAAACGTGTTTTAACAAAAGCCCACAAAAGTGGAACTGCAAATCCGTAACATATACATTATGATACTATAATTGGATATGTGCTAACATTGTGTAATAGTAAAACTTATATTTCCCTACCTATACGGAGATGTCTGCTAGCGTTTGTGTGTGAAATAATTTCTAGACGATCCATTCTAAAAATTATAAATTTTAAAATAAAGAAAAAGTTTTTTTTATGAAATTTCGTAAAAAGTCTTGTTTTTATAAAGTATAAAGAAAATTGTAACTCTTTACAAAAATATAATTCATGGTATAAAATGTGTAATTTTAAAAATTCACAACATCTTTATAAACAAAAAACTTATTTTTTGTACAGTTACACACACAATATGCTGTAGCGTTTAGATAGAAAGGTATTTGCTCTTATCTATAAGCTAAAAAAAATGTTGAGGCAGTCCTTACAAATTTTTATCATCAGCTTTTAAGTAAAAATTTTATTTATTTTTTTGCTGCATTTAGAATATTGATTATGCCCAGCAGCTGTTTTCTAAACAAACCCTAATTTTATAAACAAACTCTTTCGGGGGGGGGGGGGGCCATTTTTCTTTAATCTTCCAGCATTTCGGAATGATCTTTTTCCTTAAAAATGTGTTCATTAAATGAAGCACCTTATACATGCATACATAATACACACACACACACACAAATATATATATATATATATATATATATATATATATATATATATATATATATATATATATATATATATATATATATATATCAGGGGTGTCAAACTGTCGGCCCGCGACGAACATTTTTGCGGCCCGGCCAATATATTGGCACACAATAATATATAATAAAATAACCGACGCAGAATTATAATTAGATAGGAAGAATTCGCTAAGTGTTTTTTAATTGTACTCATTTTTTGCTATTATTAAACAAAATGTGTATATTTATGTTAAATATACTGCAATTAGGTAATATGCTGTAAAAAACCTACGTTTCTATTAATATTGTTCTTTTTGCGGCCCACCTATAGTTAAACCTTGTTTGTTTAGCCCAAGTTAGCCTTTGAGTTTGACACCCCTGATATATATGTTTGTGTGTGTGTCTAATGAGCTTTTTTTAATCGACATATTTTTAGGGGAATAATTACAAGATAAAGAGAACTTTTTATATACCACTTTTTTAAATTTTCTGTTGAATCATATAAACTTGACAATTCTATGCATTAATAAATACTTTTTTTTTAATTTTTGATGAATTATCCCATCAACTTGAAATAAAATGAAGTTAATTGGAAGTTAACTTGCGTTTAACTTTTCGTTCCCGTCCCGGCCGATAGATGGCTGCACCAGTCTACAAAACAAAATTAACTGAAAAAGTATTCAAATCTGCTTAAAAATGGCTAAAAGTATTAAAAAATACATTGTCATCGTGTTCTGAGCTATTCTAAAAGTTTCAAATGTCTAGCTAGTCGGGGAGTTAGTTAAAAATCTCATTGCAAGATTTGTAAGGGACAAATACACACACAAACAAACAAGAAAGCAAGTTCATAAAATCACGGTAAATAAAAATCATCCC
>OU015490.1:38799363-38826863 GCA_907164885.2 Dolomedes plantarius | reverse complement strand
AGTTTTTAAAAATGTGTTTACTTTTGCGATGAATTCTGAAAGTAAACAAACTTGAATGTGAATGAATCAGGTAGCTCAAGTATTTCATGAATTCAGGTAGCTCAAGTAAGGTTCATGAAAACAGCCTTCGCCTGTGACAGGCTGTAGTGCTAATGAAGAAGAAGAAGAAATATAGTTCCAAACATATTCTAAGGTTTCAAAACTGTAACTCTATAACGTACATTTTGACGAATTATGTTGGTTTCTAATGCAGGACACTTGTTCATAAAAACATTTGTAGGGTTCGCGTGTTGCTCAGATGCAAAATTCTGGTAGCTGCGCAGTGCAGGCCAGTCGAAGTGAGTTCGGAGCAGGTGTCTGGTCTATTTAAGAGACACACGCTGAGTTGGCAAGAGCCCAAGAAGGGAGTGGAGATTTGTACGGTAGTACGTTACGCTATTAGTAGAGATACGAAAGAGTCGAGAAAAGTTAGATGGAAGGTGATAGCGGTATTTAACTGATAGAGCACGTATTAGTATTTAGCCTAGGTGGCTGCAGCATTTCCATAGTTATTTCAGAGCCCGATGGTTACGGGTATTGTTAGTGAACGTATATTCTGCCCGAAAGTGTTCATTACGACTTTAAAGTTCAGTTTCTTAGTACCGCAAGTTGCGATACTGTGGTGTTATTATTTGAAGCCCCAAGTCGGTCTATGTTAGTCTACCTCTACGTAGAAAATAAAAGAATTATTTATATTTATGCCTCTTACTTTATAGTGTGCCTGGACCGTTAGAGGATTCACAGGGTAAATAAGAAACAGAACCATATACATTCTCACATAATCCGCTAGAATCGTTGGTTGCTTTCAAAGAGGGCACCTTATAGGTGGACCAATACGATCCCTTGGTTTCACCTGCATTTTGACACAAAGGTATTTAATGGCATTTGCCGGGATTCGAACCGTACACTCAAAGTTTCAAGTTCAACGCGCTACTTCTAGACTACCTTGGGCCCTTTTGATAAAATATTACCTGTTTGAATAAGTCTCAGCACATGCAGAGCTTTGGAAAGCTAAAAAAAAATATATGTCCTCTTCCGTAACTGATAAAGATTTTTTCTTCAACAAATCAAATATGTGATTTTTCTTTTAATCCAAATACAGGAAATCGTTTTCTATTCTTTCAACCTAAAACAAATTGCTTCCATTTCGCTTCAAATTGGCGACTTTATGCGTTAAAACTAGAAAATGCTTATTTCTGAATACAACTTTCTGTATTTATAACAAAGGGTCTTAACTGCTATGCTCGTGTTTTTTTTTTTTTTCAGAAGTCTTTTTATTTTTATATAATTTTTTAATAATACATTTTTAAGTTCGCAGCATATTTAAAGAAATTCGTGCTAGGCACCAATAATTATTGTTGGGACCTATGCCCCCTGACCTGCATGTGCTGGACCAGGTCTCTATTGCGGGCAGAGGAATTTTGCTCCGGTTTACAATGGCACCAGAATGATCAGAGTCCGACCTTAAACATGTGCTACCTCAATTTTGATCAAGCAACCCGCAGGGATCGTACCTTCTCTCACCCACTTACTTCATAGAATTACTTTCCGGTCTACGGATTTAACGTGACACTATCTGGCCTAGATAAAAAAAGTATTTAAAGGCGTTGGCGTTCATCGGGATTCGGCAAACTGAGCACCTCCGGTCCGAAGCCCGACGCGCTACCACTTGGATATTGCATGTCCTACACATGAATAATTGAATGCCTTTTAAAAAATTATTAATTGAAAAATTTATAAATATTCACTATTAATAGAAATAAAACTTCTTTCTTACGTAAAATAGAGAATTAAAATGTTTGTGTCTGCTAATCAGTGGTTACAAGAATACTGTGAGGAGATTACTTTACTGGTAATAGTGGAGATTTTTTAGGACTGAAGATGGGCGATGTGAACTGATACACCACCTGAATACCTAACAAGATATTGCAAATATAAAAACTGGCTCTTTTCATTAAAAAAAAAAATATTTCAACCAGAATTGATCCATGTGAACTGATGCACCACCTTAATACCTAGAAAGACATTGCAAATATAAAAAATGACTGTTTTCATTAAAAAAATATTCCAACCAGAACTGTTCCATGTGAACTGATGCACCACCTTAATACCTAGCAAGACATTGCAAATATAAAAACTGGCTGTTTTCATTTTAAGAAACTTTCAACCGGAACTGTTCCATGTGAACTGATGCACCACCTTTATACCTAGCAAGACATTGCAAATATAAAAACTTGCTGTTCTCATTTTAAAAAAAAATTAACGAGAACTGTTCCATGTGAACTGATGAACCACGTTAATACCTAGCAACACATTGCAAATATAGCAGCTGTCTGTTTTCATTAAAGAAAACTTTCAACCAGACTTCTTCCATGTGAACTGATGCACCACCTTAATAACTAGCAAGACATTGCAAATATAAAAACTGGCTGTTTTCATTTAAAAAACTTTAAACCAGAACAATTCCATGTGAACTGATGCACCATCTTAATACCTAGCAAAACATTGCAAATATAAAAACTGGCTGTTTTCATTAAAAAAACTTTCAACCAGAACTCTTCCCTGTGAACTGATGCACCACCTCATTACCTAGCAAGACATTGCAAATATAAAAACTGGCTGTTTTCATTAAAATAATCTGTCAACCAGAACTGTTCCATGTGAACTGATGCACCATCTTAATAACTAGCAAAACATTGCAAATGTAAAAACTGGCTGTTTTCATTAAAAAAACTTTCAACCAGAACTCTTCCCTGTGAACTGATGCACCACCTTATTACCTAGCAAGACATTGCAAATATAAAAACTGGCTGTTTTCATTAAAATAATCTGTCAACCAAAACTGTTCCATGTGAACTGATGCACCACCTTAATAACTAGCAAAACATTGCAAATATAAAAACTGGCTGTTTTCGTTAAAAAAACTTTCAACCAGAATTCTTCCCTGTGAACTGATGCACCACCTTATTACCTAGCAAGACATTGCAAATATAAAAACTGGCTGTTTTCATTAAAAAAATCTGTCAACCAGAACTGTTCCATGTGAACTGATGCACCACCTTAATACCTAGCAAGACATTGCAAATATAAAAACTGGCTGTTTTCATTTAAAAAAACTTTAAACCAGAACAATTCCATGTGAACTGATGCACCACCTTAATACCTAGGAAGACATTGCAAATATAAAAACTGGCTGTTTTCATTAAAATAATCTGTCAACCAGAACTGTTCCATGTGAATTGATGCACCTCCTTAATACCTAGCAAGACATTGCAAATATAAAAACTGGTTGTTTTCATTAAAATAATCTGTCAACCAGAACTGTTCCATGTGAATTGATGCACCACCTTAATACCTAGCAAGACATTCCAAATATAAAAACAAGCTGTTTCATTTTTTAAAAAAACTTTTAACCAGAACTGTTCCATTTATGTAGTTCCAGCAACAACACTACCTGCACCAATGAGCTACGTCTCTAAAGGGCACCCCAGCAAAAGAATCCTTTCACGCCAAGACATAAAAAGAAATGCCGCCATCTTTCCTACATAATCTCGCCCGATGAATGGAGCAAACAATGCAGGTCGAAAGAGGATGAATACTCGTAAAACGGGAGCACTAAAAATGTTATCTACCTGCCCGCGAGGCAATCACTGTTGCCTCGTGATTCTTGCAGTTCTGGAGATTCAGTGTGGAAAATGACATCCGTTCGACATCAGAGACACACAAACAAATGGGACATTCATGTTAATGGATCGAAGAATGGTTACTCAAACAAAAAGAAAATCCCATAAATGTTTGTTAAAAAAAAAGGAAGCTCAGTAAATGGGTCGTGAACCCAGAAGATGATATCCACTATTTTATATAATCTTACTACACTGGTTCTTAACCTTTTTAGTGTCTTGGACCCCTTTGGTAATTTGGTGAATGCTATGGACCCCTCCATCTGATAATTAAGACTCACGGATCGATTCAAACATAAAATACCGAGATGTATAAAAGCGGCAAATAAAGCCTTTGAAAATTTGGTGAATGCTATGGACCCTTTCATCTAATAATTAAGACTCATATGACGGATCGATTCAAACATAAAATACCGAGATGTAATAAAGCCTTTGAAAATTTGGTGAATGCTATGGACCCCTCCATCTGATAATTAAGACTCATGACGGATCGATTCAAACATAAAATACAGAGATGTAATAAAGCAGCAAATAAAGCTTTTGAAAATTTGGTGAATGCTATGGACCCCTCCATCTGATAATTAAGACTCATATGACGGATAGATTCAAACATAAAATACCGAGACGTAATAGAGCAGCAAATAAAGCTTTTGAAAATTTGGTGAATGCTATGGACCCCTCCATCTGATAATTGAGACTCATATGACGGATCGATTCAAACATAAAATACCGAGACGTAATAAAGCAGCAAATAAAGCTTTTGAAAATTTGGTAAATGCTATGGACCCCTCCATCTGATAATTGAGACTCATATGACGGATCGATTCAAACATAAAATACCGAGATATAATAAGGCATCAACCTACGGTCGGAGCATTTTTTTTTTAGAAAAACAAAAAACTAATTAGATACCCAAATTTTTAGTTTAAATGTGATATAAAATTATGATAACAGATATTATTTTTACAAAATTTTCATAAAATTTCAAGAAATAGTTCCTTTTGAAGAAAAATTAAGCAAAATTCTTCAGTTACGCTAACAGCCATATTCTAAGTTTAACTTTATATACATCAATTTCCTTGATACAGTATATTTATACGATACTTATCAGTGAACAGAGCTAAAAATATTATGGTATTCTTAACATTTACTGAAAAAAGGGAAATTGCATAGAAAACGACATATTTTTTTCAAAATCGTCCCATTATATTGTATACAAACACTTGTAAAATCAACAAATTTACAGATAGAGATTAACTTTTAGTTTGAGTCTTAGTAAGAAGTGTGTAAAGCAAGTAAAAAAAGTTTTAGGTAAATATCTTAAGTACATTTTCAGAAAACAGCAGAAACGTACACAAAAATAACAAAATATTCATTTTGCAGAAAAAGTTTTGCAGAAAAAGTTGCATTTAAAGTTTTTACTGATACAGAAAACAGTGTTTTACTTACTTTTGAAAGTTAAAATTCACCACATTTATACATCAGACCTTCATTAAGTTCACATTTTACTAATTTTGATTTTCTAGCTGCTCGTTTTTTTTTTTCCTGACCACTTTTGCAGTTGGTAACGATTTACGTATCGAGTTTTGAATTCTCATGTTATCCATCTCAAAGCAATTAACAATAATTTCTGGTGAAATTTTTACATCTAATATTTCAAATATACGCAATAGACCACCATAACCAGAATTACATAGCAAAACTGCTATATAAGATCCAAGTAACAGGGTCTGTAGTCCAACAAAGGTTTCTTTTGGCAATAAAGTCCATAACACACTGTTAAAACTCTCATTCTGATTTTGAGTCATGCCATGTAAACACTTAGACAGTAATTTCTGATCACATAAAATCATGTAGACTGGTTTTATAACTTTTATAACAGAATCTGGTAATCTAGTTGATATATCAGAAATTTAATGACCAGCATATAGCGCTCTTTTATATTTGCACCAACTGCCTGGTCTAACTGGTCACTGTCCATGCATTTCATTGTTCTTAAGAGTGAAAAAAAACTGCAATGACTGAAGTCTGCATGTTCAATAAATTTCCTACATTGCTGCGGATGGCTATTCCGCAGTAATTTTGAAGTTTATCTATGAATTTGTCGGTTAATTTTCCTTTTCCTCCTAAACCTTTATCTTTTGTTAAATTTCCTCAAACGGGAACCAACTCACTTTTGGACATGTCCAATGCATTCTGATTTTTTAACTGAATCTTTTCCGTATATATCTTTAACTCCCATGTAGCCTTTTGAATCACCATCACCGTAGTCTATATATATAAAACAGTTCCGTAACTGACTGACTGACATACAACGCACAGACCAAACCGCTGGAACTAAAGGGCTGAAATTTTGCATGGCGATTCTTCTTATGGTGTAGAGGTGCACTAAGAAATATTTTTAAAAAATTCTTCTTAGATTTTTTTAAAATTCAATTTTTAAGCTCTTTTAGTAACTTTTTTTAAGTTTTCATTTAAAATAATAATTTGAGGGTTATAACATTTATATCACGAGAAAGATTATAAAAATTCCTTTAAAACGAAATCTTTTTCGAATCTTTACCTCCATTTTCTCATTTTTGGTGAATTTTTAAACATTAATTTTTAGAATTTAATTTATTAAATGCTGATCACGTGATTTCTTTTTCTGGTTCTTTAAATAAATTTATCGTCAGGGGATAACAACGAAATATACAAAAAAAAAATTTTTTTCTTGCTAATGCGGCAGACGATTGGACATCATCCAAAAAAATATTAAAATACAGTATAACATATGTCCCTCAAACTGTACTATATTGACTGTACTATATTCTTTTGCATGTCCTATTAGATTTAATTTGAATATTTTCTTCTGCATTAATTTGTTTTTAAAAATATCCCTTACGATTTTTTTATAAATATATATATTTTTTACATCAGTTGTATGCATTGATCGCCGTATTTATTATAAATATATATATATATATATATATATATATATATATATATATGTATATATATATATATATATATATATATATATATATATATATATATATATATATATATGTATATGTATATATATATATATATGTATATGTATATATATATATATATATATATATATATATATATGTATATATATATATATATATATATATGTATATGTATATATATGTATGTATATATATATATGTATATATATGTATGTATATATATATATATGTATATATATGTATGTATATATATATATGTATATATATATATATATGTATATATATATATATATATATATATATATATATATATATGTATATATATATATATATATATATATATATATATATATATATATATATGTATATATATATGTATATATATATATGTATATATATATATATATATATATATATATATATATATATATATATATATATGTATATATATATATATATATGTATATATATATATATATATATATGTATATATATATATATATATATGTATATATATATATATATATATATGTATATATATATATATGTATATATGTATATATATATATATGTATATATATATATATATATATGTATATATATATATATATATATATATATATATATATATATATATATATATATATATATATATATATATATATATATATATATATATATATATATATATATTATATATATATATATATATTGGCATTAATTGCATACAATGACCATTGTATTTAATTTGAATGTATTTCGTAGCGAAGTGCGGGTTTTCAGCTACTACTCTATATAACGTAGATCCCGACATTTGACTGACCGCTCGAATATGCGGTAAGCACCCAGAACTTCCATGCTTCCTGAAGTACCCTGGTCATTACGGCATAAGTGGTCCACACTCGAGTCATGACCTCTGTCACAAATATAACAGTACTGTGACGTGACTTCTATGTCTAATATTTTTCCCTCGTCGATCGAAATGACAGATACACAACCATTTAGTGAATTGTAACCACGAAGTTGCCACTTACCATCCACAGACACTCATTTAGTTGCATGCCAGTTTCAAAACGTTCAGGACAACACAGCATACAAAACACATGAATTAATGTTGATATATCAAATATTCTGTATCCTTCGATTTCATTAACATTTTCTGG
Organism: Dolomedes plantarius; assembly: GCA_907164885.2. Classification (NCBI taxonomy): domain Eukaryota; kingdom Metazoa; phylum Arthropoda; class Arachnida; order Araneae; family Dolomedidae; genus Dolomedes; species Dolomedes plantarius. The sequence continues at coordinate 38,819,006 of OU015490.1, read as the reverse complement.
TTCTAAAGGCACATTATGACTCACTCTGTTTAATTTCGATGAGCTTGCAGTATCCACATCATCTTTTAATTTCGATGAGCTTTCAGTAGCATTATCATCAACTTTCTTTGAAATGGCGTAACGATTGCCGTGGAAAGATGTATTTTTCGATCTTTTCGATCTTACTTTTGGCATTTTAAAGAAATATAATGTGGTTGAAAAGAAAGATAAACACAAAAATAATAATATAAAGCGAAAGAAACTATTGGATTTGAGACACCCAGAAAGAAATGCAACTACTGAAAACGAATCGTGAAAAAGCGTGCTTCAAATGTAAACAAGCTTCTCTGAATGTCGTTTGTTGCCACAAAATAAAAAACTAATTGTTGCTATATAAAAATTAATTAATTTACAGTCGCAAAAAAAGAAAATAGAGAAAAATAAAGAAAGTAGAGAAAATAGAGAATTAATTAAAATAGAGAAAGAAAACAGTGCATAGTCACATTTACCTTTTTACAGCCCTTTAAATGCTACTTCCGGTTTCTTCAAATTTAACTTCCGGTTTATTTAACTCGTCATAACTCCGTTTCTAACCATCGTACAAACAAAAGAAAATATGTTTTGAAATCTTAAAAAATTACTCTTTCACATGAAGTAATAAAATAAAAAATCGAAATTTTAGTCTAAAAGGGGTTTTTTAACATAGGCACCTATGTTAGCATATTAAGTAATGGAACTATATATATATATATATATATATATATATAGTTCCATTACTTAATATGCTGGTTTTTGCGTGTTAATTCACCTATGTTTTATTGTTTGGGTGTTAATTCCCCCAAGGCTCTGTTTTGGGTACTAATTAACCTATGTTTTTTCGGTTGGGGATTCACTCACTACGATTTCTTTTCTTTTTGGCTTTAAACTCACCTTATATTTGATTAGTAGGTGGCAGCCTACATACGGTTATAAAGCACGGAAATTTTAACAAATGTGTATATACATAGTTATATATAAATATATATGTAGTTATATATATATATATATATATATATATATATATATATATATGTGTGTGTGTGTGTGTGTGTGTGTATTTATATATATATATATATATATATATGTGTGTGTGTGTGTGTGTGTGTGTGTGTGTGTGTATTCTAAATTGTAAATATATATTCTAAATCTTGAACATAAGAGTGCATTTTTATGATTTCCCCAACTTAAAACAACGTGCGTTCATTCAGTATTAAGCTAATAACCTTTAGCCGGCAAGCAACATCCATCTGCATCAATGCAGAGCCAAAGAATTGGAAACAACACCGTCCGTTCCAGGGATGAATCGACTAAAAATAACTTTTGTTGGGAAGAATTCTCTTTAATTTGTGTCAGGCCCGCCACGGGGCGCTCCATCGAACTACAAAAGAGAGGAAGCTGTTTACGTCTTGAGATAAGAAACACCGCCAACTCCCTCCTTAAACAAGTTCGATCGATTGAACAAACAGTGCTAGTCAAAAGAGAAGAATGTATTCAAAGCATACGCTCTGGAAAATGCCACCCTCTTTTGACACCAGGAAATCCCGAAAGCTTCTTAAACGTCTAGGCTGTTAGGAAATTACCATTCCACTAGATTAAAAGTCAGTTTTGAGTACTGAAAATGATGGAGGACTCGTTTTCAGATCAAAGCGTTTAAAAAGATATTCATTTTCTTTTTAACTGGTTTAAAATTTACTGCTGATGAAGCTACAAGTATTAAAGGATTGCAGCTCTTCTCTCATCTTACAAGCTATATTTGTGTCGCGATGTAGGAAGTAAATAACGCCCTCACACAGTTTCTTGCGTAAAAGGTTCTCCGATCGATTCGGAGGAACTGTGGTGGTCAAAGAGAGAGGACTAACATAAACAGTCCCAGGAAAATGCTCCGAGCGCCTCTGCTTACAGCGTTGGTATATTTCAGAGATTCAGATTTTTCTCAGAAAAAGGAATGTTTTCAGGGGACCTAAAAATCAGTACTGTCTAGAAAGGGTAGCATTAGTTTATGCTTCACAAGTAATTGTATAAATGGAGAAAGTTCTTGATGAGTTAACATTAAAAATATTTATTCTTTTGCGACAAGGTTTTCTCATATTGATCAACTTCTCTTCTCTTAAAAAATAAAACACAACCGCAGAGACCAAAAGAAATGGGAGTCAAAATTATCCCTAGTTCTTAACCTTTGAGTCATTCTTTTAAAAAGTGAGAGCCAAATTTATCCCTAGTTCTTAACCTTTGAGTCATTATTTTAAAAAGTGAGAGCCAAAATGATTCTTAGTTCTTAACCTATGAGTCATTCTTAAAAAGTGAGAGCCAAATTGATCCCTATTTCTTAACCTTTGAGTCATCTTTTAAAAAGTGAGAGCCAAATTGATCCCTATTTCTTAACCTTTGAGTCCTTTTTAAAAAAGTGAGAGTCAAACTCTAGTTCTTAACCTTAGAGTCATATTTTATAAAGTGGGAGTCACATTTATCCCTAGTTTTAAACCTTAGAGTCATATTTTTAAAAATGCTAGTCAAATTTTCGCTAGAAATACCAGCTATTCGGCTAATGCCCGAGCTCTGCAAAAGCGTCTAGCCTAAACGCTAAAGCAGAGACAGCCAGCACAGGATTGAGTTGTTGGCTTTTGTATTTCTAGATGAGACAGAATACTATAACGGGATAGTAGAGTTCGGAACTGGCGAGCTTGGATTAAAGTAAAGCTAGAGAAGTTGACCATGGGGGCATTTTGATAGTTTTAGGGGACTCTGACTTAGGACCTAAGTTTTTACTAATAACTCTGCAGCAGAAGCCTGCAAATGATGACAGGGGTCTTCTTGAAGATAAGAAGCTATCTTTGAGGTTGGAAAACCATAATTGAACAGTGTTATGCAACAATGAACCTTCCTATAAAAGCGAATTATCGAGTGTGCCATATGTTTAGCAATCTGGAAAAAATCATTATTATTTTAGGCAAAATAACGTTTTTTTATCAACTGAGGAACCAACCGTTTCCAGTGATTACTTTAAGTGTATATTAATTATCGGTTTTCGCAAAGAGCTGAATGACACGCTTGTTCCTATAACTACCAGAGATTGTGCTTTAGTCAACTTTTGTGCAGATATTGCTATTTAAAGTTGCATACAGGCTAAAGGTAAATGAAACGTATACAAATATACCTGAATTGAATATTATTGAATTGAACTGCACATGAAGCATGAACTAAATCCACTTTTTGTGTGAACTTGAGTAGGGAACTCATCTCCTTTAGCGTATCATTAAAAAAGACTGTGGTTCCGATTGGCTATTGTTCACGTTACTATTAGGAGTGATTTCGTGACCATAAATAACGACCTTGGAATTTGTTGTTTTGTCATTTTTTATGGATCTCATTAGATACCATCCTTGTGTGGGATATTCGTTAAACATAAAAAAAAGGACAAAAGAAGCTTGCACCCTTAAAAATACCAAAAATTCGGCAACCCCTGACCCCATTTTATACTGTTACGTTTTCGATTATGGGTACTGAATTCTTACAAATATGGCACCGTTTAACGGAATTTTAGCTGTACTAAATTACAGAAAAAATCTAAGCTTTGTATCGCACATATATATATAAACAGATTACACAGCTTTATTACACAAATAACACAGACGCCAAGCACCTGAGATGATTGCATGGCTCCATGAAACATTTGTATTGCTGTACTGCTTAAGCGTTACTGTTAAGCACCCTGCTGTACATCTCTACTTTAAGACTGCTTATTTAGGAATGAGATTTTTTTTTATGATTTTCCAACTATTAACGGGTGTATCTTAAATTCTTTGCAAGACGTATCAAAGAAATTTTACACACAGCGTTCAATTTTTGTCCCACTTTTTTCAGAAAAAAAATATTTTCCTTGCAGCAAAAAATTACTCTGAAAGAATGATTTTTTTTTTCTCTTCAAAGGAATTTGTAATTTATAAACAAAATCGTGAAGATAGATTAACTGAAAGTAAATAAGTTATTTCAGAAGAGCTTTTGGTTCAGCAAGAGATACCAAATGCTGAACATGCTAAAAAATTATAATTTTGTATTATAATTTTTTATAAGAATTTTTTTTATTTTAAGATTTTAAGTATTATATACAGTGGAATCTCGATCGATCGTTTTCGGATCCATCGTTTTTTCCGTATGTATCGTTCCTTTTATCCAGTCCCAACGATCATATTGCTTATATATATATATATATATATATATATATATATATATATATATATATATATATATATATATATATATATATATATATATATATATATATATATATATATATATATATATATACAGTGGAATCTCGATCTATCATTTTTCAAGGGACCGATTGAAATGAACGATAAATGCGGGTAAACGATAGATGCGGAAACATTACAAAGCAATATGATCGTTGGGACTGGATAAAATGAACGACACATACGGAAAAACGATGGATCTGAAAACGATAGATCGAGATTCCACTGTATATATATATATATATATATATATATATATATATATATATCCCTAAACGAGGCGGGGTAAAAAATTAATTAACTTAGTTGATGCAAGTGTTTTAGATTGAGGAATGTGTGAATAATCCCGCCTGATTTCGTTATTCAAGTAACTTATTGTAACAAATTACTTGGAAACTTCAATCATCAAAATTGCGTTCCATGCATGTTGACTTAATTCTCCTAAGGTAAACCGAACTAATGCTAGTGCACAGCTTAGGTTCCTATTTGTTTTCGTTACTTAACTTTGAAATTGATTTTACATCTTTAGTCTCACCCACATTGGCGTTCTCTTCTAGAACAGTATCGACCATCAGATGACTAACTGAACTAAGAAAATGAACTAGACTGTGGCTTTCGAAAAAGTGACCAGTGATCAATGAAAAAAAATTCAAGAAAAGATAACAACTGCAACAACATATCGTCAGAATTACCATGCATTAGGTTTAAGACCTCACGGAATAACACGTAATTACTTGAAATGTATTTGAGTTTATTTTTTGATAGTCACACTAAATTCTCTCTCTATCAAAACAGAAATTTCCTTCGAAATAACAATATTCATCAAAATTCTATGCGTATCAGCATAATGTGCATTAAGCTGTTGTCAAAATTGAATCGAAGTGAAGCTTACAATTTTGAAATATTGCGAGACTTTTGGTCTACCCTGAGTCCCTTGAGCTTCCATCATCGTTCCACAGGAAAAATCAACCATCACAAAATGTAAAATTTCTGTTTTTAAACACATAATTTTGATTTAAAAATGTGATGCCTGATAAAAATGTATAATTAAATCTTTTGGTGAATTAAAACTAAGCATTAATTGTGTAGTGATATCAGCAGCATTTATTTCGATTGATTGCTTTTTACATTATTTTCAACTCATAAATGGTTTAAATGTAGATATATAAAAGCTTTCAACTTTTGTTAGTGTATTTAGGCCTATAGTGTATAATAATGTTTAATTTCTATTTGTATAATTACATTTTTTTCCCGCTGTCTGAATATTTTTTTTCTGTTCAAATTAATGGAGATAATGTTAAATTCCTTGATTTATGATCCCATCTTATGGTAGTACTACCAAAAGATGGGATCTTAAATCAAGGAATTTTAAAGCAGTGTTTTTGTCATTTGATGAGCTTCCTAATTCCTCAGTTTTTTTTCCTAGGGAGTTTTCGATATTCTGTCGGCAAAGGGATTTGCTGTTGAAAGATTTTTATGTTTAGGTTTTCCTTTAGTATACAGCTCACCTTTCTGACCAGCCTCGTACTTTTGAAATTTCCTTGACTATGTAATATGATGAATGGATCCCGCGAGCACAACAAAATGCCTCAGCGGAGATCCTGGTTTTTGTTTTTGTTTTTATTTTCCAGGATACGCTCCTTACCTTCTTTATTTTATCGATACTTCGCTACTCATCGATCATCCTATTTGCCCTTGTCATGTCCTCTCCAAGATATTTATTTTTTATGATGACGCATAAATTAGATCGAATGCTTTTTAGATTATAAACATATTTTTAGAATTTGTCTCTCTTTTTTTTTATTAATTCCTTACTGTCTAAATTATGATGAGATATAACGTAGATGAATTAAACAACATTTCGGAAAGCCTTATTCGATTTCAAATTACTGTAATCGGAGTGGATTGATCCAATTGATTATTTAGAGACATGAAAGTAGATTTCGAGACTATTATATATATATATATATATATATATATGTGTGTGTGTGTGTGTGTGTGTGTGTGTGTGTGTGTGTGTGTGTGTGTGTGTGTGTGTATATATATGTATATATATATATATATATATATATATATATATATATATATATATATATATATATATATATATATATATATATATATATATATATATATATGTATTATATATATATAATATATATATATATAAATAAGACAAAGTTGAAAGCGAAAAACTAGTATGAGCCCTAAAACTACTTGCAGCCAGGAACTAAAAACATGAAAAGATAAGTATTAAATAGGTATTAGACAGTATCTCTTCATCAGCGGTGCCGATACTGTCTAAAAACCAATGGATTGTTTCTGATAAGTATGATGTAAACAATAAACATACTTAGACACCGCACAATCCATTAGAAACAGAAGAATTGAATAAATAGTTACTTAATCAAAGAACTCCAAGCCTGGCGCTAGACAGAGTGAAAGTTAAAAATAGGAAACCGCAAGAAGACTGACGTCAAAAAACTTGCAACCATGGAGCAAATGGAAACACAGAAGGAGACTTACTATGGAGACTCTGTTACAGGACAATTAAACCTAAATTAAATTAGTTTTTTATTATTACTAAGAGAAATATATTATTATTTATTATTTAATATTATTTTTAACAAAAATCAGAAAATCGAGGTAAAGATTCGAAAAAGATTTCATTTTAAAGGTATTTTTATGATCTTTCTCGTGATATAAATTGTGTAACACTCAAATTATTATTTTAACTGCAAACTTTAAAAAAGTTACTAAAACAGATTAAAAATTTAATTTTAAAAAATCTAAGACGAATTTTTCAAAAATCTCTCTTAGTGCTCCCCTACACTATAAGAAGAATCGCCATGCAAAATTTCAGCCCTTTAGGTCCAACGGTTTGGTCTGTGCGTTGTATGTCAGTGAGTCAGTTACGGAACTGTTATTATATATATAGTGGAATCTCAATCGATCGTTCCCCGAATCATTGTTTTTCCGTATGTGTCGTTTATTTCACTCAGTCTCGACAATCATATTTCTTTGTTATGTTCCCCATCTGTCGTTTTACCGCATTTATCGTTCAATTCAGTCGGTCCCTTCGAAAACGATAGATCGAGATTCCACTGTATATATATATATATATATATATATATATATATATATATATATACACGGGTGTCACCCAATTAATATTGTCTACAAAACCTAGTGGAAAGAAACTAGATAATAAGTTCTTTTTGAAAATATAAAACTTTTTCTCTTAATTGTTTCATTCATTTTTACATTCTCGTTTCATTCATTTGCACATATTTATTTATATAGCTATTCTATTTAGCTTCTCTTTGCAAAGGAAAGATAAGACGAAAGCAAACGTTTATACTTTGCGATGTCCTTGTTAATTATCTTTTATCTTATGAACACATGTGTGTAAGCATCAACAATATATATGTTGGCTCCAAAATCATTTATTATAATTAATAGTCTTTGGGAAAGACATCTAATAACGTATGCAACCAATGTTTTACAATTTTATGCAAGACTAGCTGAAAACCCGTACTTCGCTACGGAGTACATTCAAATTAAATACAACGGTCAATGTATGCAAGTTCGATTTACGTAAATTGTGCATAAATTCAAAAACAAAGTTTATAAGTTAAAAAAAGTTCTGTAATATTATACGAATAAATTTCTAGTTGATAGCCAATAAATTGTAATTTTCTTTTTACCTTAAATGTCCAATAAAAAGAGTAGTTCTAAATGTAATGTTCTTCAATAAACCCTTAAACGTTGCCAATTTCAAAAATCCTTTTTGTATTTATCAATACCTCCTTCACTTGAATCTTTGAAACATTAAATGTTTTACTGATAATAAATGAAAATGTAGTTTGATGTGTTGCTATGGTTACTTGACTATGGTTGATAAAGGAAAAGTTGTAAAGGTGAAGCATCAGCTCAACATTTAGGCCCCTAACTTTCTTTCTACCGATCAGATATACATAATATATAGCCTATGTCCATCTGGAATAATGTACCTTTCAAATAGTGAAAGAATTTTTCAAATAGGTGCAGTGGTTCCGGAGATTACCCTCCACATACAAAATCCCCTCTCTCTTTATATATTACTATAGAAAAGCGTTGAAATGTCTATTTCTTTGAAAATAATTTTCTTCTCAGAATATAATGGATCTGAGGTTGATTTATACGTTCAGCTTGCCTTGAAAAAATTTCTTAATTCTTATATGCACCCATAAATGTTTCTCTCAAGAACATCTCGTTTTAGATTGTTCCCTCAGATGTAAAAATATTTTCCTTCATTCTTGGGCAAAAGTTTCCCCATCAATCTCCTGGAGATTTGTACGGGAGACAAAAGAGATGTGAAAAATTTTCTATTTGAGTATAAATAAGGTAAATTTTAGTACCTAAGGGGGAGAAGTATTTCTTAATATGATTTTTATACCATTTCAACTTAACAAATAGAGAGCAATTGCGCATTTCAGATCAAAAAAAAAATGTTTGATGTTTTTAACAATTTTTTTTCTTTGAAAATGAACATTAAAAATCAGAAAGAAAAAAATGTTTTTATATGTATTTACTAGCTGAAAACCCGCGCTTCGCTACGGAGTACATTCAAATTAAATACAACGGTCAACGTATGCAATTTATGCCAAAAAATAAATATATATATTTATAATGAATGCGATGATCAATGTATACAATTGATGTAAAATATATATCTATCTATATATATATATATTTATAAAAAAATCGTAAGGGATATGCATTTTTTTTGGATAATATCCAATCGTCTGCTGCATTAGAAAGAGAAAAAAAAAATTTTTTTATCTATTTAGTTGTTACGCACGTGACGATAAATTTTTTGAAAGTACCAGAAAAAGAAATCACGTGATCAGCATTTAATAAATTAAATTCTAAAAATTAATCTTTAAAAATTCACCAAAAATCAGGAAATGGAGGTAAAAATTCGAAAACAATTTCATTTTGAAGGAATTTTTATGATCTTTCTCGTGATATAAATTTTATAACCCTCAATGTATTATTTTAAATGCAAACGTAAAAAAAGTTTAAAAAACAGATTAAAAATTTAATTTAAAAAAATCTAAGAAGAATTTTTGAAAAATCTTTCTTAGTGCACCCCTACACTATTAGAAGAATCGCCATGCAAAATTTCAGCCCTTTAGTTCCAGCGGTTTGGTCTGTGCGTTGTATGTCAGTCAGTCAGTGAATGAATGAGTCAGTTACTGAACTGTTTTATATATATAGATTATAGGGAAAGAACATTAGTTACTATGATTTTTTATATCATTTCAATGTGCCAAAAAGGAGCTAATGCCCAATATAAATCATGGAATTTACATTGAAATTTTGTTCGTTAAAATAAGACAAACAAAATAAAGATTAAAAATAACAAAATGCTTTTTTCATATGTATTTATAGGGTATTTTTATATCATTTCAAATTTTAAAAAAGGAGCAAATGTCCATCATAGATCTTGAGTTTTTTTATTGTTTTTGTTTGTTAAAAAGGAGAAAAATTTAAGATCAGAAAGTACAAAATGTTTTTATTTGTATTTATAGTGGTAAAGCATTTTCATTATGAGTTTTATATCATTTGAAAGAAACAGGAAATGAACAAATGTACATTATAAATCTTGTGATTTATATAGATTTTTTCTTTAAAATAAGAGAAAATTAAATATTAGAAATTGCAAAATGTTTTATATGTATTTATAGGGTAAAAGCATCTTTATTATGATTTTTTATATCATTTCAAAGATACAAAAAATGAGCAAATTTCCATTATAGATGTTGGGATTTACATCGATTTTTTCGTTATAAAAAGAGAAAAATTAAATATCAGAAATTGTAAAATGTTTTTATATAAATTTATAGGATAAAAGCATTTTTTATAATGACTTTTATATCATTTCAAAGTAAAAAATATCAGCAAATGTTCGTTATGGATCTTGTGATATATATTGATTTTTTTTTGTTAAAAAAAGAGAAAATTAAGTATAAGAAACCACAAAGTGTATTTTTCTGCTTCCCACGTATTTAAGACTATGTTAGAATTAATGTTACTAGTTACGAAGCAGTTTATTACAGTATGCATTCAAGTTTAGGATCGTAATGATAATTGTTTTCGAAAAAAATTTTCTTTTTGCCTTGAAAAGTACATCTAAACAGTTATGTTTTCTATCGCAAGATGGCAACTAGAAAAAAATTTTAAATACGTAAAAATCCTAACATGTAAATCTGGAATGAAACCTTGCATAATTTGTTTTCAATACAATTTTTTTTTTACAATATAAAAGATTTAGAATTTATACTTTGCGTTTCTGAGGCATATATCTATGGTGCCCGGTATAAAAGGCTTAAGTCAAAAACAGTGATTTAAATATACCAAGTTACTGGCGTTTATACCAATCGCAGAAATATAATTTCGACTTGAGTCTTTTGTAAAAAGAAATGTACTTTTGAATACAAAATTGATATAATTAATTTTTTATACAAGTCAAAAAAATAAAAAATAAATTAAAAAAATAATAATAATAATAATAATAATAATAATAATATAATATATATATATATATATATGTATGTATATATATATATATATATATATATGTATATATATATATATATATATATATATATATATATATATATATATATATATATATATATATATATCACAGCCCTTTATACCGGGCACCATAGATATAATTTTCAGGACCAGCGAATGCAACCAGGCTGATACACGGAGCATCTCCTTCCTGAAACGCAGATCGATGTTTTTAGCCACCTCCGCATGCATATAGACTCGTAAGAATAAGCTGAATTTTTATGAGCAGTATCACTATTTTCATACACTCTTTCATAACATTATTTCGTGATATGTAAATCTTGAAGGAGGAAGAACCATTAACCTTTTCCTTACGGAATGGGGTAGCGAATTTACATGTATGTATATATATATATATATATATATATATATATATATATATATATATATATATATATATATACATATGTGTGTGTGTGTGTATGTATATATATATATATATATATATATACATATGTGTGTGTGTGTGTATGTATATATATATATACATGTATATACATATATACATACATATATATATATATATATATATATATATATATATATATATATATATATATATATATATATCAGTTCCGTAACTGACTGACTCACTTACTGACATACAATGCACAGACCAAACCGCTGGACCTAAAGAGCTGAAATTTTGCATGTCGATTCTTCTTATGGTGTAGGGGTGCACTAAGAAAGATTTTTGAAAAATTCTTCTTAGACTTTTTAAAATTAAATTTTTAAGCTGGATTGGTAACTTTTTTTAAGTTTGCATTTAAAATAATAATTTGAGGGTTATAAAATTTATATCACGAGGAAGATCATAAAAATGCCTTTAAAATGAAATCTTTTTCGAATCTTTACCTCCATTTTTTGGATTTTTCGGGGAATTTTGAAAGATTAATTTTTAGAATTTAATTTATTAAATGCTGATCACGTGATTTCTTATTCTGGTACTTTAAATAAATTTATCGTCACGTGATAACGACGAAATAGTCAAAAAAAATATTTTTTTTCTTCCTAATGCAGCAAACAATTGGACATTATTCAAAAAAATATTAAAATTCAGTAAAAGATATGTTCCTCAAACTGTACTATATTAACTGTACTATATTCTTTAGTATGTCCTATTAGATTTAATTTGAATATTTTCTTCTACATTATTTTGTCTTTAAAAATATCCCTTACGATTTTTTATAAATATATATATATATATTGGCATTAATTGCATACATTGACCATTGTATTTAATTTGAATGTACTCCGTAGCGAAGAGCGGGTTTTCAGCTTATATATATATAACCCCCTTAATGGCCGTTCTTACAAAGGGAGTAGGAAATTTCCCGTTCTAAAGAGGAAATCAGAAAATTGGGATCCATAAGTTAAAGGTTAAGAGTTGGTTTCTTTGTATTAACGGTCTTCAGAAGGGGGAAATACATTTACAGGCATAGGAATATTAAAAGTGAACCGTAGATACTAAAGTGGGTCTTAATTTGGTAATGGTGAACATTACAAAGCAATTTTTGAATTTTTACCTCAGAGATAAAAAATGTTGAATATATATTAATTAAAGTATAAGTATATCAAACACCTTATAAAATTTTATAAATATTGAAATACATATATTTTAAAAATTGAAATTTTTATTACTTTTTTTATACTTCCCCTCTTAATTTTGCATTTATATTGCTTATAAATACATTTCGAATAGAGTTATGTATTTGTTTGTGCTTGCGTTGAATAGTTAATTTTTAGGAAATATTTTTATGCTTGTACTCTGAATTTTCGCGAAATTTTTGCACTTTTCTACACGTAAGTTAAACTTTGATAATCTTAATGATGTCGAAACCTGAAATGGATACATAACTTTATTTTAATGTATAAGAGGTGTGTTTATTATGAATTTTATAAAATTTCGTCAAAAATTGTGACGCAAGGAGCATTTCAAAGACTTTCAAATCAGTAAATGACTCATTTTGACAAAAAGTTTTTTTAAAAGATATTTTTTTTCACCTACCTTTAATATTTACTTTTCTAAAGCACCAAGTTTTCATTTTACTTTTCATTACATATTAAATGCATTTTATTCCAATACTTACATATTTTTTAAAAATATGAATACACCCCGAAAAAAATTCCAATTTTTGTTCGAATTTTCGTAATTTGAAAGTCCATCAACCCTTAAAGGGGTCTTTATTTATGTGAAGTTTAAAAAAAAAAATGTGTAGCTTAGTTTCAACTAGATTCTAACTTAAGGAGTCAGGTACTTTTTAAAAAGCTAAAAGACGCGACAAACATATACCTATTTTCAATTATCAGTAGTTATGAAAATCATTCATTCAGATATATGAAAATTTTACTGAGTTAAACACTTGTCTTCTTTATAGTTACGGCACGAAATCTTTTCTAGCTTGAAGAGAAATTTTTGAATTTCTTTTTTAATTTCAACAATTGTGTTTTCCAATCTTATGTCACTGCGCCCATGATTTCATCAGAACAGTTGGTTAGAATACCATGAAAGTTTACACACATGCAATATAAACATGTAGAATTAATATCACAAACTATTATGTCGTTCCTATAATAAAAATTTTAATTGCGATAAATTTATCCGAAAAACTTTGAAATTAAAAAAAATTTAACTTTTTCTTCTATGAGGAACTGAGAATTTTTAATTCAAAGTTGGCCATTTTAAACATATATTATGTAACTTAACTTTAAAACTAAAAATAATGTTTATATTCATTAATAGACAGAATCGCTATGCAAAATTTCGGATCTTTAGGTCCAGCGGTTTAGTCTGTGCGTTATCTGTCAGTCAGTCAGTCACGGAATTGTTCTATATATATAGATTATAACAGTGATCTTAATTACATATTAAATTTACTTAAATATATGTATCCATATATATATATATATATTAAAATATAGAATTAGAGAGAAATACTGTCTTCCAAGAATTTGAATCACAGTGGGAAATTATACTTTGCTCCCTTCCTCCTGTATTTAATTCTACAAATATCTTATTTCAGTGGAGAAGAAAACATAGAAAGCTATAAAGCATAAAACCCTCCTTCTAAAAATAGCCCTCTCCTATCAAAATTGGATTATTTTTTGGAATGAGAAGGAAATGGCTCCATCCCATTCAAAAAATATCGATCACCCTGCTATGACCTACTTCCGTAAACCTCGGACGCTTGCTTAACCAGACCTGCTCATTTGATTAACGATTCATTAAAATATAAATTTTTATCAAACGGTAGAAATCAATGAATGTCCCGGAAGGTAATATCCGCGCAAACGAACTGGCATTCATTCTTGTGCATTAAATGGGGCTAAAGTTATTGTGACTATGAATGGTAACCTTGGAATTTATTCTGTTGTTTGTTTTATGGATCATAATAGATGGCATCCTTTCGTGCAATACCCACTAAATTAAAATTAATGATAATATATATATATACATATATATATATATATATATATATATATATATATATATATATATATATATATATATATATATACCATGCTACGGTCTACATCCATAGATCTCGGAAGCTTGCTTATCCAGAGCTGCTCATTTGATTAACGATTCATTAAAATATAAATTTTTTTCAAACGGTAGAAATCAATGAATGTCCCGGAAGGTAATATCCGCGCAAACGAGCTGGCATTCATTCTTGTGCATTAAATAGGGCTAAAGTTATTGTGACTATGAAAGATAACCTTGGAATTTATTCTGTTGTTTGTTTTATGGATCTTAATAGATGGCATCCTTTCGTGCGATACCCACTAAATTAAAATTTATGATAATATATATATATATATATATATATATATATATATATATATATATATATATATATATATATATATATACATATATATATATTTATATAGATATAGATATAGATATAGGTATATATATATATATATAGAAAGAGGATTCATCTTGACTATGCCTTCAGTGTCGTTTCATACCTTTTCATTTGAACACCCCTTGTATATATATATATCATATTATAACCTACATCCATAAACCTCGAAAGCTTGATTAACCAGAGCTGCTCATTTGATTAACGATTCATTAAAATATAAGCTTTTATCAAAGTAAAGAATCGAGGAATGTTCTAGAGGTTAATAACTTCAGCCCTAGTTAATACGGAAAAATTAATGCCAGCTCGTTTGCGCTGATAATTTTTGTTCTAAACATGCCGTGGTAATTAATTAGACTGTACATATATATATATATATATATATATATATATATATATATACAGTGCTCGATTTCTAGAAATAGAGGTACTGGAACTGGAACCTTCCGGGGTGTGTGGGGGAATTCCAGATAATATATATATATATATATATATATATATATATATAAATGTACATATTTATATAATTAATTATTATATATATATATATATAGATATATATATAATAGGCCAGGCCCACTCACTAACAATATGTGTAAATATGTGTAAATATATAAAATAGTAATATGTGTAAATTAATGTTTTTAACTTTCGTAATTATTTTTTTCCTAAAGAGAGGTACCGGAACGTCGTCCTGGCGCGTTCAGCCTTAAATCGAGCCCTGTATACACACAAACACTAATATATATATATATATATATATATATATATATATATATATATATATATATATATATATATATATATAGATAGATAGATAGATAGATAGATAGATAGATATAGATATATATATAGATAGATATATATATATATAGATAGATAGATATAGATATATATAGATATATATATATATATAGATAGATAGATAGATAGATAGATAGATATACATATATATAGAGAGAAAGAGGATTCATCTTAACTAAGTATGTAGCTCATTAAGGTAAAATTTAGAAACTAGCACACAAGCACATTGGGAGTATGTTTGAATACACGTGTTTTGCCAGCTTTTAAAGAACTCTTCATCTGCACTTCAGTATCAATAGGAGCAAAATTAGGAGTAATAGGAGCAAAATTGCCATTAAACTATTTAATTTTATTTCGTAAATATATATATCTATATATAGTTATTATGTACGCAACATCCCTATAGATGGATATGTATATTGCCAGTGAGAAAAAAAATCTTACAAATATGAGAACGTGAAAACCGGTGTTGCGTACAACCAAAAGCTTACTAAGCATGGCTAAACAGTTGCCACTGCAATATGTGATAAATATTGATAAAAACGATGTAGCTAGAAAGTCACTAAAGTAAGAATAAAGTATTTAGCAACAGCATTCCGCACATTGCCGGTAACTAACTAACACACACACACACACACACATAGATATATATATATATATATATATATATATATATATATATATATATATATATATATATATATACACTGCTGGCCACTGCAAATGCAACACCCTGAAGGAAACATGCAAATAACATGAAATTTACAACATGCATTAGCGGAGGTGAGATATGCAAATGATTAGAATTTCAGCGCAGACGCACTTCACGCGCGCCTGTGGCGCCACTTCAAAGCGCTATTTAAGGCTTGGATATTTCGACGATTTCAAGTTCCGCAATTGTGTTTTTCTTGTGGTTTTTTCAAAAAAACGATCAATTATGCCCCGTCGAAAACAGCGATCATCTTTTGATCAAGTATCCGAGTTCGACAGAGGAAGGATAGTGGCCTACCGAGATTGTGGATTATCTTTCAGGGAAATCGGTAGTCGTGTTGGACGAAACCAAACAACTGTAATGTGGATATGTGATCGTTGGATGCAGGAGCGTACGACGGACCGGCGTATTCGATCGCATCCACCTCAGCGCACCACTTCACGTGATGACAGGCAAATTGTGCGCATGGCAGTGACGGATCGCTCAGTCACATCACGAACCATAGTACAGCACATGCAGTCTCTAACGCATCATCCAGTGTCTGCGCGTACCATTCGACGCCGTTTACAGCAGAGTGGTCTGTCCGCAAGACGTCCATTGCTTTGTCTACCCTTGACGCAGAACCACAGACGTCTCCGCCGCCAATGGTGCGATGACAGAAGGATGTGGACGGCAGAATAGAATGAAATTGTCTTTACTGACGAGTCACGCTTCTGTCTGCAACACCACGATGGTCGCATTCGAGTCTGGAGACACCGTCAAGAGAGGATGCTGAACAGCTGCGTTATGCACCGCCACACTGGTCCTGCACCGGGTATTATGGTATGGGGCGGTATTGGATATCACTCTCGCACACCTCTAGTACTCATTGCCGGAACTTTAAACAGCCAGCGCTACATCTCCGAGGTGTTGGAGCCAGTTTTTCTTCCTTACCTTCAGGGCTTGCCCACAGCCATATTTCAACAGGATAATGCGCGACCACACGTGGTACGCATTTTCCAACGGTTCTTCGTCAATCGCCAGATTGAATTGCTTCCCTGGCCGCCTCGCTCTCCGGATCTTTCGCCGATAGAAAACATGTGGTCCATGGTTGCTCTACGATTGACCCAGATTCCATCCCCAGTTGCCACAGCAGATCAACTTTGGCAACGTGTGGAAGCTGCTTGGTCTGTTGTACCCCAAGAACTCATCCTCTCTTACAAGTCTCTTTGAATCAATGCCGAGGCGTGTGGCAGCGGTGATCTCCAACAATGGCGGCTACTTTGGCTACTGATTTTGGCAGGAACCACACTTCACAGAAGTCTATAAATTTAATCATTTAATACTTGGTCAACATGTTATCTACAAAATAAATTCTGTTGTGATATCTCTTGTCTTTCTTGGTGTTGCAATTTGGATGGCCAGCAGTGTATATATATATATATATATATATATATATATATATATATATATATATATATATATATATACAGAGGCTGTTCACACATTTTTTAGACGTTGCATATTGTATTCACAAAACTAAATTACATAAAATTGTTGTGTTTTAAATGTTCTATTTGACATCCCTTATTCTGAACTATCTTTCGACACCGCAATTTCCAGGATAATAATGCCTTTTGAAGTGTCAGAAGAGGTATTCTATCCCATTCCTCCTGAACAGCTTTCCAGAGTCCTGTAAGGGTTTTGGAACGACGTTTGGATAATGCAGATTTTAAAAGTCCGAAAGCACAAAAATCTATAGGTGATACATCGGGAGATTTAGTAGGGATATCAGTGAAGGGTATGGCCTCGATACCAGATTTTTGTTCCTTTTCTTTTACGAAATTTACAGTGGATTTTAATGAGTGACTGCTAGCTTTCTCCTGATGGAGTCTCACAGATTGATGGCACTGTGGGTAAAGCGATGGTATTTCATTCAGAAAAATTGGCGATAAAATATGTTCCTGATAGTATTTGGAGTTAATCTTGACATTTTTTCCACTCTCTTTATTTTTAACTTGCCATTATAAGAAAAACCAGCAACAATCATGAATCCCTTAGAAAAACTTTCTTTCGATTCTTTGAACCATGTACTTAAATTTTTTTCTCCCCTTTTATGATAATAAATGACTCTTTTTTGTTACAATCATTTAAATACACCCATGATTCATCTATTGTGACAATTGTTTTCCATTTTTCTTTGGATAAGTGTTTCTCATATAGAATTCTTCAGCGTGTCCTGCGTTCAGCGATATGATTTGGAAGAAGACGATGCACATTGCGTTTTTTCGCTTTCTTAAGATTTAAATCAACGTTTATCATTTTGTTTACAGTGGACACCGAGCATTTTAATGATTTTGCAACTGTCCTTTGACTAGGGGGATTTTCTTTTAACATTAAACGACGTACCTTTGCAATAGTCGAAGATGTCCGTTTTTTCCTTGGATATTTGTTTGGAATTTTTGTCCCACTTGAGGCTCCAATTTGACGTTTTTTTCCTTTCTTGTTGACGATATTACCTATCGACGCTGTAGATATCACAAAACCATGACTCTCACATTGTTTTTGGATAACGGAGTATGCATATTTCTCTTCGGAAAGAACATAAATGTAGCCTTCGAACCACCGCTTTGTTAAAAACGCCATTTTGAATAAAAACAAAACTTTCAAGCCGCAGAAGATAATTTTGACTTTTAAAAACATAGTACAATTGCAATTATTTCGTTTGCAGCAACCGATTTTTTATTACCGCTTACCAAAATCGTCTAAAAAATGTGCGAACAGCCTCTGTATACACGAGAAAAAAGAAAGAAAAAAAAATATATATATATATATACTCGTATATATATATATATATATATATATATAGTCATATAGTATTTAATACTGCTTCTCTAAAAATGTATTAAAAAACTCTACTACAGAATTTGTTTAAAAGAATTCCTTTACATCATTAAAAAAGAGAAGCCGGAACAAAGAAATGCCGAATTCCTTCTCAACAATTTTCTTTCTTTACAGCCTTTGAAAACTAAATGTGTTATTTGATCCGAGATGGTATCGATCTTTGAAACATTGGATCAATAAAATTAATTTTGGCTTCCTGTTAGCTAAACAAAAGAACATAATTTTCTTCAGCCTGGGGTATCCAATAACAAATACCACATCAATCGACTTTACACTAACACAAAATCGTTTCGAGAAACTTGCGTAATTGAATAATTCATTGTAATGAAACGAGAGGCTTTTTAATGAATACATACCAGAAGTTTTCAGTATATATTCAGACATTTGTTTCAAAAACATATTCAATGGAGGGAAATTATTGATTTTCACGTTTTGTTCTGTCATAATCATAATACGTCTCACGGCGTCCACTGTTTTCGGGGA
>OU015490.1:38744363-38796863 GCA_907164885.2 Dolomedes plantarius | reverse complement strand
ATTACTCTATTTAAAAATGCTCCGTGCGCATTAATTTTTGTCTCAGATATCTAAATTTCTCTCTTAAGCTAGCTTTATGTAGTTATAATAAAAGTTAGTAGCAATATTTATTAACAGTCATATTTATAAAAACTAGAAAAAAAATCGATAAAAATAGGTCATTTTATGCAAAGTTTTATTCAAAAAAAATATTTTATTGCAAGTTGTTTTAAAATGGTATAAGGAAGTGATTACTAAGTTTTATTCTAACATATATAAATAATCATTTTATGAAATTTTATGAAAATTCAAGAAAAATTATGACGCATTCAACATTTTGAACTTACCGAAACGACATGAAAACTTGTTTTGAGAAAATGGCATTTAAAGTTTCAATTTGACTAATATTTATATTGTTTACGTTTGAAAAAAATACTTATAACTCGCTTAATAATGATCGGATCAACATACTTTTTTTTAATTTAAAGCTGATGATTTGCAAAATCATTTTCTGAAAGAAAAAAAACGTTTCGAGGACATATTTTTGTCAATCTGTAGGTCCATTGTCGCCTTAAACAAATGTTTTTCAGAAAGATTCTTTAATGTTGTATTTAGCAGAAAAAATATTTCTTATAAAAAGAGTTGTCATCAAAATGACTATGCCGAGTTAGTATTTTTTTTCCTAGTGTTAAATTTTATTAACAATCACTAGCAAATGCATCAAAAGACATTTATCTCTACTTAAAATGTAACTTTTCTACTGTAAATATTATTTACATTCTCAATATTATTTTGACATGTAAGAATTGTTTTTCACCCGAAAATATGAAATGGGGAATCGAATCAGTTAATTAATCTTTTTCCTTATGGGGTGAGATAGCCTATATCCCAAGAATACGGGCCCAAGAATGAATATATATATAGAGAGATAGATAGATAGATAGATAGATAGATATAGATATACATATATTGTGAAGAATCCATTGATTCTCCCAATTCAGAGCAAAACCCTCTCATTCAATTCACGATCCATCAGAAGGCTCGACAATGGGTTCCCGAGGCGAAAGAGCCGAACAACAGAAACGGCGAAATAAAGGTGCTCCCGACAATGCAAACCTGGAAGCGAGGTGCCGTGTGTCTGGGACTTCACACGTAAAGTTGAAAAGACATTAGTTCCGGTCCGACCCTTGATCGATGATGATCGGGGAAGATTAATCGGCGTAAGTGATCAGCTGATCTGATGACGAAGGAAGTGGCTCACCAATCGGACCTCCGAAAAGTGATGTCACTTTAAAGGCACCAATTAAAACCCTTTCAAATATCGAGTGATCGCAGCTCCAGATTACGAGTTGCGTCGCTTTGAACTAAAAAAATTCAGTTAGCCCCTAGACCTGCATCTAGAAGGTCGCTACTCCGGCATTGAAGCCGTAGATTACGATTCTTTATATGTCCTCGTGCGAGACAAAGCATCCTGACTCCCTGTTGTATTGTTTCGAGAAGGAACAGTATAGCTATTAGAGATAGCTCGTTCTTTAGATCCCAGAAGGATCTGGACGATTGATTATCGGCCTAGTACGTGATTCCGGCAGGAGTGATTGTTGCGCGTCCTAATTTCCCGTGTAAGAAGCCAAAGAACTTTCGCAGTTAGACTTCTGATATGTACTGATGGTGTGTAGCGTAGTTTCCCGATCGTCATCTCGAGAATTTTATATTATGTGTAGTCATCCTAATTCAGCAATCTCTTCTCATTTGTAAATAAATCATTTCGTTTGATATATTACTTGATTGTATCGTCATCTTTTACGCTACCATTCGGCGAATGTGTATATATATATATATATATATAGATATTATATATATATATATAATATATATATATATATATATAATATATATATATATATATATATATATATATAATATATATATATATATATATATATATATATATATATATATATATATATATATATATATAGTGTGTGTGTATGTATATATAACCCCCTTAATGGCTTTTCTTACTAAAAAATTAAGGGGGAACTTCCCGATCTAATAAAGAGGGAATCGGAAAAATGAGCCTCATAAGTAAAAGGTAAACACCAACCTTTTGGGGGGGATGTATCTTCCTTTTTATAGCTTTTCAATTTTGCGCTTAAATACTATCATCGCAGGTGCTTTTAATAAAGTTTGTATGGCTGTGCATTTATTGATAGGAAAGATTCTCCAAACTTCATTAAAAATCTATCGGGATTATTTCTCTCAGTTTCTTAAATTACATATTATTAAACGCACATGTTTCAATTTTGTTTTTTGCGTTTGGAAAGAGATATTTCAATGAAATGTGATTTTTTGAAAAAATCTCTTTTTCTGTTTTAATTTTTTTAAAGAACAATAACTTTAGTAATGACACCCATAACAGATTAGTAAATACCCATTTTTCGAATTCTGTTTTCAGCATTTGAAAATATAGACCTTTCAATGCAATGCGTTTGCTGAATGCAATGCGTTTGTTTCATTGCAATGCGTTTTCTGAAGTCACACAAGCCGTTAAACGTTTCTTCCTTATGCAAAGCCCTGAATTTTTCCTGGAAGGCTTTTTGAAGCTTATAAAGCGGTATGACAAATGTCTCAACGTACTTGGTACTTATGTGGAAAAATAAAGTTATGTCTTATCTTTAATGTCTCATTATATTTTTTGTCTTTCATACATACCTCTGTTCCAGTATATATATATATATATATATATATATATATATATATATATATATATATATATATATATATATATATATATATATATATATATATATATATATATATATATATATATATATATATATATATATATATATATATATATATATATATATATATAATATATATATATATATATATATATATATATATATATATATATATATATATATTATATATATATATATATATATATATATATATATATATATACAGTGGACGCTCGTTAATTCGAACTCGGTTAATTCGAACTTTCGGTTAATTCGAACTAATCCAAAGGCCCCAAAAAACTTGTATTGGGGTTAATGTTAAAAAAATCTCACTAAATCGATCTAAATTTTTATCACTTCGGTTAATTCGAACTAAAAATTTGACAAAAAAAAAATTCTTTTTCCTCGTTTAATGGAAAAAATACCCACTGTATTTAATATTTTGTGTGTCAAAATTTCTTTTCTGTGTAAAGAGGCACATGCCTGCATTCCTAGACTATTGCATGTCCGCTAAACGTTAGTAGCTATTGTCCTTATTAGTGCTAAACGGAAAAAGCAATTTCCCTTTATTTGGATCGATTTTCTTAGAATTTCAGAAAAACTAGTCTTTACTACAGAATCTAGGGAGCTGCGTCAGTTATAACTGCAGTGCAGACAAGTTAATGCGGTCTAGTTTTTCTTCCTCATTGTGTGGTGTGAACGTGTAAAAGTTGAGGATGTCTATACGTGGAAAGTACAAAACCCTAACTTTGGAGACAAAGGTAGAATTTTTAAAGAAAGTAGAGAATGGCGAATGTAAAACAAAGTTAGAAGCTGACTATAGAAATAAAAAAATGCCTTGTCAACTAATTTGAAAAACAAGGAGTCAATTTTAGATCCATCGGAAAAATCGAAATTTGCTAGAGGAAGGAAACGCATGGGAAATGCGTCCCAAGAAGTTCTAGAAAAAGCTCTACTGCTATGGTTCCAGGATGTTAGATCTCGAAATTTTCCGATAAATGGACCCCTAGTGCTGACGAAGGCTGATGAATTGGCAAGTCGAATGGGTATTGAAGATTTTAAATGCAGTGATGGATGGCTTTCTCGATTTAAGTCAAGGCACAATATTTCTTATCAAACTGTATGTGGCCAAAGCTCTGATGTAAACGAAGACGTATGCACTAATTTCGGTAGGAAACTGCCAGGGATTTTCTCTACTTACCTGCCGAAAGATATTTTTAATGCGGCTATAATGGACAAAGCCATAATGGAACCTATTAAATCTCTGAAAGCATTTATTCAGATGGAACCTTCCTCTGAAAATTAATTGAAATGTTTACTTCAAATCGAGAAGCTGGCTGAACAATGTAGGCATCATAAACAAAACCAAACATCCATTTTACAGTTTTTCCCCAAAGTGTAATTCATAATTTTAATAAAAGTTTACTTTATACTGCATATCTTCTGCTTCATTTTATGATTAAGGTAAGTCTGTATTGCTTTTTAATATGTTTAACTTTAGATAACATAGTATAATATATTTTCTGGGGTTATACATACTAGGAGAGTTTCTTCTTCAGTGATACACATTTAAAGTTATATATTTTCTCTTAACATCGGATAATTCGAACTTCGGATAATTCGAACTTTTTTCTGAGAACCTTTGAGTTCGAATTAACGAGCGTTCACTGTATATATATATATATATATATATATATATATATATATATATATATATATATATATATATATATATATATATATATATATATATATGTAATAGCACGGGCACGGGCCGACGGATGAAGGGCTGAGTGGCATAGTTTTGATTAATGATTCATCTTGCTTCATCTAATTGAGGTTAAAATGGAGGACTTGTCGCCCGGCCGTGCATCACAAATTTTTAAATCCATTCCCGCATCATCTCAACCCTCGGACGCACAAATCATAACACAAATTTCTCGATTTACATATTTATTAACCGACCGCTCCGCCGGTATGAATGCAGCAAGAGAAAGTACAGGAATCCCTCTAATTCTGGATGTCAACACTTATATAAACTTCAGTCCATCACGTGATTAAAAGGTGTGTCTTAATAGTTGATTGGTTTAAAGTTGTTGTTGATGTGCAGAACTGATTTAAATTTGTACTGACGTTTCGCCGCGTCCCTTTACTTAAAAAAGACAGCCATCTTTAATGATATTGCCTAAGGCTGCAATAATGGAATTTAAAGCGAATGCCCAAAGGGAATTAAACAACTTAAGGGATTAAAAAATGGTATGTAATTTTGAATAGTAAAGTGAGGAATTAAGAGTTTTTAAATGTTAAGAGTGTTGAATTAAGAGCTTACTAGTTTTTAATATTATATATATATCTAATATATAAAAATGAATGTTTGTATCTCTGTAATTGTATAGAAATCCACAGTTTAGGAGCAACGATCGTGAAATTTTACATACAGGCGTCTTTAAAAACAGCCGAGGGTCTGAAGAACTTCAAAAATCGAAATTAATTACCGTTGATTTTTAACTAATAAAAAACCAACAATTTGTAAGCTGTTACACTTTGTGGAATTACCCCTCTGAATATGGCGTCCACGTTAGGGTTAGCTGGCAAACAGCGAGCGAAAAGATAAAAATAAATAAAATCAAAAAGTTTCAAGTTATATATTAAACCAGAATAATAAATGAAAATAATAATCTTTCAAGTCAGATTTTATACTCTAAAATAAATCGGATCCAACGGCATATTGACACTCTCACACGCGATGGAAAATTCGAATCAACCACGCTAAGTGTCACGATCTTTTTTAATCGCTACTGCAACCCCCCTAGCTTATGTCTTTGTGTCTATTGAAGAGTTAAAGACTAAGCTTCTATCCTGCTAACTTATTTCTCATTTAAAACTCCTCTTACTCCATAAATGTATGTATATTCACCAACCCATAGCAACTTTCCAAAAAACTCATTGCGTATATTTTTTACTTTACTCAACAGTGTTGTGTATAATCGTGGCGCGTTCATTAAAGCTGTTCATTTGGTACACCGTAAGAGTCGGGTTGGAGTCTGGGATCGTGCAAATTTTGCTAAACCTGTATTTTCAGCTTTTTATGAAGGCTTTTTTATTTCAGCTTTTATTTTATTATTTTTTAATTATTATCTTTATTTTATTTTATTATTTTTTAAATTATTATTTTTATTTTATTTTATTATTTTTTAAAATTATTTTTATTTTATTTTTTTTCAGCTTTTTTATGATGAAAGACCGAATATAGCTGAAATCTGAGGAGTTTATTATACATTTATATATTTATAATTGGTTTTCATATTATTAATGTGTATAACATTTCGTATGCTTTTTTTTCCTATGTTATTTATACTGTGTTTAGTTTTTTAAAAATTTTGGTAGGCTTATTATAAATTTATAAATTTTATGTTTCACTTTCCAGGATTTTTTGCTCCAATGATAAAGGCTAAATCTTTTCTATGTTATTTATACTGTGTTTAGTTTTAAAATTGATTTTGGTTAACAAACATTCATCAATAATTTATTTCTGGGCATTGTATTGCTAACAATTAGGATAACGAACAATTTTTGACGGATGCGATTCTCGATTCACAGATGTTCAATAGATGGCGCCACTATTTTAAACTTTTAGTATTCCATAAACCAACACTTCCTAAACGTTCGTTTAGGATATATATATATATATATATATATATATATATATATATATATATATATATATATATATATATATATATATATATATATATATATATATATATATATATATATATATAATAAATACGGCGATCAATTTATACGATTGATGTAAAAAAAACAAAAAAATATATTAATAAAAAATCGTAAGGGATATTTTTATAGACAAAATAATGTAGAAGAAAATATTCAAATTAAATCTCATAGGACATACTAAAGAATATAGTACATTTAATGTAGTACAGTTTGAGAAACATATCTTTTACATTATTTTAATATTTTTTTTGAATAATGTCCAATCGTCTGCCGCATTAGCAAGAAAAAAAGTATTTTTTTGCCTATTTCGTTGTTATGTGAAGATAAATTTATTTAAAGTAACAGAAAAAGAAATCACGTGATCAGCGTTTAATAAATTAACCTTTTACATGCCAATGTTCCTTTTTTGGAACACCATCTTTAATATTTTTTTTAAAAATAAACTGTGATATCTGTCAGTTTGAAAAAATTACCGTATATTATAGAAGGCATGATTGATTTTTTTACTTTTTTTTTTCAAATATGAATATTTTAGCGTAGAAAAATTTCTAAAAATCAGCTTTTTTCACAATTTTTACAGTACGTAAGAAAAAAAATTCTATAAAATTCCTAAAAATTCAAATCCACCCAAAAATTTCCCCATCGTACTTGCAAAGGACAAGTTTAACGAGTTAATGAAATAAATAAAAATAATAACAAGAAATATTTCCTCAAGACTGCGTAAAAATGCAATGTTCCAAAAAGGAACATTGGCATGTAACGATATACAAAAGCAGTGATATCACACGTGATCAGTGATTCTGCCGTCAATCAGTGATTCTGCCGTCTGATTACTTAGAAAATTCAGCCGAACTTACAAAGCTGTACGCCCTACAAAAAGGAGACTCTTTAGACGTCGACGCAAATGACATTCGGCAGTTTCTTGGATTACTGTTGTTTAGTGGCTACCACTCAGTACCTGATGAAAATACATATTGGAGCTCTCAGGAAGATTTGCATATCCTAATTGTTAACAATACAATGCCCAGAAATAAATTTCGGATGTTAAAAAAGTATTTCCACATTGTTGATAATAGTAAATTGGAACCAGGCGATAAATTAGGAAAAATTTCTCCCTTTTATAAAGAGGTTGGAAAAAATTTTCATCAATTTGGATTTTTTCATGAAAATATGAGTATCGATGAATCCATGGTTCCGTGTTATGGGCATCGTTCGGCTAAGGTGTTCATACGTGGAAAGCCAATTCGCTTTGGTTTCAAAGTTTGGATGATCTGCTCAGCAAATGGTTATCCTTATGCTATGTCTATCTACGGTAGAAAAAGTTCGAAAAATGAAAATTTGCCACTTGGATCAAAAGTTGTCTCCGAACTATTATCTTTTATTGACAATCCAGAGAAACGCAAAATATTTTTCGATAACTTTTTTTACATCGTACAGTCTGCTGACAGATTTATCTAACAAAGGCTTTAAGGCAATCGGCACAGTGCGAGATTCCAGAACGGGACAATGTTCTCTTAAAACAGCAAAAGAAATAGCGAAATTTCAACGTGGAGAGTTTGATTACCGATGCGATGGAGAAGTTTATATGTGCTATTGGAACGATAGTTTTGTTGTAACTATTACATCAAATTTTATCACTCACGAACCATTAGGAAGAGCAAAAAGATATGTCCGAGCTAAAATAAAAGTTGATTTTCCTTAACCTTACATTATAAAATTATATAATAAAGGAATGAGTGGAGTACACCTGTTGGACCGACTTCCTGGAAGTTATCGACCAAAGTTACGCAGCAAAATATGGTACTTTATTCCTTGATCATAGTGTGGCATGTAAAAGGTTAAATTCTAAAAATTAATCTTTAAAAATTCACCAAAAATCATAAAATGGAGGTAAAGATTCAAAAAAGATTTCATATTAAAGGAATTTTTATGATCTTTTTCGTCATATGAATTTTATAACCCTCAAATTATTATTATTTTAAATGCAAACTTAAAAAAAGTTACTAAAACAACTCAAAAATTTAATTTAAAAAAAATCTAAGAAGAATTTTTCAAAAATCTTTCTTAGTGCACTCCTACACTATAAGAAGAATCGCCATGCGAAATTTCAGCCCTTTTATTTCCCGCGGTTTGGTCTGTACGTTGTATGTCAGTCAGTCAATCAGTCAGTCAGTCAGTTAGTTACGGAACTGTTCTATATATATATATTATTATTACTATCTTTATATCGTAACGTTAACTTCATGCGCACGCATTATTTTCCTATACTTTTTTTTATCTTTATAATAGCGTAATTTTCATATGATTTTAAACAACAATAATTTTTAACTGGTATTCAATTCGCTGTTAAAACTTTATATTTACACCCTATTTAAAAGAAGTAGGGTGTAAATTTTTCAAAGAAGATGTTTCAAGACCCAACTTCAAAGAAGTAGGTTGTAAATTGTAGGGTAGAAAGTTGGTAAAATCAAAATTTTGTGCAATGTATTTAATTTCTCGATTAAAAGTAGTTTTTTTCTAAAAATTAATTTATTTCGCTTGAAAAGCTAAATATTTTATGCACGCGGTTTATATTATTATTACTATCTTTATATCATAAAGTTAACTTCATACGCGAGCATTATTTTCATATGCTTTTTTTATTATTATCTTTATAATAGCTTTATTTTCATATGCTTTTAAACAACTATCGTTTTTATTCATATTATGTTGGTTTTTTATTAATTAAAAATTAAGGGTAATTAATTTCGATTCCGGAAGTTCTTATTATCTTTCTTTTCATGTGCTTTTTCATTTACGAATTATTCAAATGTTGGTTAAAAAACTTATGTAATTCATACATTTGCGTGAGTTTAATTATTGTAATTAATAAATTTATATTTCTGGAGAGGATGTTTCAGGTTTTAGTGGTACTATGATGAAAGGCTGAATCTACCAAAATTCTGAGGAGTTTATTAGGGAGAGAAAAGGAATTTAATATGTAGAGGATGTTTATAGGAGTTTAATGGGGAGAGGAGTTGAATGGTTTGCAGCCCTCAATCAAACACTTCATTTTTTAAGAGGCAATGCTAGAGTCATATCATGGTTCTATTGGAATTTTCAGCTAAACCTGTAATTTCAGCTTCTTTTTTTGCCCAAATGATAAAAGGCTAAATCTAGCTGAATTCTGAGTAGTTTATTATAATTTTATATATTTTTTTATTGGGTTTTCATTTTATTCATGTGTATAAGATTTCACATGTTTTTTTTCTATGTTATTTATAACGTGTTTAGTTTTAAATTAATTTTGGTTAGCAAACATTAGACAATTTGACATTTTTACTTTTCAGATTTTAGTGCTTCAATGATGAAAGGCTGAAATTCCTGAATTCTGAGATGTGTATAACATTTCACATATACTTTTTCTATGTTATTTATACTGTGTTGATTTTGGTTAACAAATATTGTTAAAATCCCGGGCAGTGCCGGGTACTTCAGCTAGTATATATATATATATATATATATATATATATATATATATATATATATATATATATATATATATATATATACACTGGTTATCAAAAATTAAGGAAAAGTCACAAAAATAGCGATTACTCAAAAAGTTACGTGTAGAATTTAATGAAACTTTTACACATAATACAACACTTAGGTAGGTATAAAACAGCATAAAATGAAATCGCCAGACAATTATTGTGTTATAGAAACTAGCATATGTACACAAAGAATAAATCGGATGTGTCCGTTTGGTATAGGAAAAGTACCTTTAATATGGCGTATGATCTCCCCGAGAAGCAATACAGTACAAACAGCCATGTTTGATGCTGTCGATTGTGCGGTCTATGAGTTCGGTAAGAAGTGAGAGTCATTGCTCTTGCAAAGCAGCTGAAAGCGTGGCTAGGCTCCTAGGAGGAGGATAGAGAGCAGTTGTACGTCGTCCTAAAGCGTCCCAAACATGCTCGATAGGATTCAGTTCGGGTGATCGAGCTGGCCACTCCATGCGCTGAATTGTTTCCTGCTCAAGATAAGCATCCACGATGCATACCCTGTGCGGTCTCGCGTTATCGTCCTGTAGCACGAAAGCACAACTTATTGCCCCGGCATAAGGGCGCACATAAGCATCAAGGATGCCATCTCTATAGCATTCACATTTCCACGGGGAAAGACATGGAGATTTGTGCGTCCACCCAAAGAGATACCTCCCCAAACACAGACACTGCCTGATCCGTATGCAGCTCTTTCACGGGTGCCCGATGGATGAAAACGAGTTCCAGGTTCTCTCCAAATCAAAACACGCCTACTATCGCTTTGGAGGCTAAACCTGGACTCATCCGTAAAGAGAACAGCCCTCCATTGATCATGCGTCCATTAGACATGTTGACTGCCCACTGCAAACGTTCCCTTCTATGGAGTGACGTGAGCGGGACGCAAATGGCTGGTCGCGTCGCAAGAAGACCACCTTCGTGAAGCCTTCTACGCACGGTTGATGTTGATACCAACTTTCCGGAGCTTGCAGAGAGGGAGGATCTGAGTTCAGAGAGTTGCGGTTCTATTCCTTCGTGCGAATAATGACAAATATCGGTCATCGGCACTCGTCGTAGCGTAAGGCCGTCTTTTACTGATACTCCTGGATGCCGAATCTGTGGTTAGAAATTGTTTCCAAAGTCTATGAACCACAGAGGACTCACATTTAGCCATCTGGCCCTTTCTGTCTGACTTTGTCCTGCCTCTAGTCTCCCAATAGCTCGCCATCGCAGTTCTTCGGTCAAATGATGCATGGAGGTTAGTGTTACAATTTGGCTATGCCAGATGTCTAATCTCAGTCTCGCAGAGACAATTTCCGCCTTGCTCTGAGACATGCACTTTTATGCGCCTCGCAAATGACGTATTCCGACTGCAGCGCAACTATTTTACATAATGTAGTATTGTTCAGCACCTTTTACTTAACAACATATTCAAATTTTAAACAGATTGGCCCAATTTTGAACGTGTTATCCCTGTTTTTGTGATTTTTCCTTAATTTTTGATAACTAGTGTATATATATATAGTCGAGAAGGCTAAATATCTTAATTTTTTTGAAATCTATTTAGATTAATCTTAATAACGAAACATGAAATCAGTTAGGCGTCAAATATAAAAAATAATGTAATTGCACACGTTTTTTAGCATGATATTACCTTCCGCAGCATTTATATTTACTAATTTGCTAAAAACAAATAATACGAATTCATAAAATAATTAAGTCTAAATAGCTAGTTTAATGTTATAATTTTTCAAGTGATAAAATTTAAAGAAAAATATGGACATCTCTTAGGGAAGTGCTATAAACAATTATTGAATATCCTTGAGTAATTTATTTTTTTATCTTATTTATTAAGTGTGTGTCATGAAGTATTTTTTTTATTTTTTCAAAAGATGAATTTTCAACAAATCAGTATAAAACCTATGAAGCCCAGGATTATGTAGTTCCATACCTACATTCAATATTTCAGTTAAAACATTTTAAAATAATTTAATATGATTTTTTTGTGCAAAGGATAATTCTGTTTCCAATTAATATTGAAAGTAAACTTCATTCCCTAAGATACGTTCTTATTAAACAGAGTAATTTTATCTAAATGAACACAGTAATGAGATATACTTTTTCATTTTATACAAATAGAAAAAGAAAAAATTAAGTTTCAGGAATTTTCATATTTGATAAAAGAAAAATAATTAATTAAAAATGTTTCTTAATATTTTCTAAGTAGCTTAAATAATACCTAGATATAATTAGAAACATCTAAGCAATATCAAAGCTTTAATTATATGAAATATTGTACCTTACACTGCAATATTTGATTTAAATATTCCTATTAATAGTTATAATTAGTAATGTATAATGTTTATGATTTCTCCTATAAACTATTCGTACTTCCTTGAAAAAATAAACTGCACCTTACACTGCAATATTTGATTTAAATATTTCTATTAATAGTTTTAGAAAGTCTTTAAGATATTAGAGTTGACCATTTTTTTTATCTAATAATAAACATTTCTCTAAAATATAATTCAGTAATTTATAATGTTTATGAAATCTCCTATAAACCACTCGTACCACCTTAAAAAAATACAAGTAAATGTATTTCTTAGAAAATACTTTATGCGTGTACATCAGAAATGACTCTGACCTCCAGATTTAATTTTCAAATGATATGGAAATGATTAAAGAATTAAATAACTGTGGCAAAACTTGAGGAATTATGAATGTACTTTAATTTGAATTCAGTTTTATAATTTTCCCATCTTTTCTGTTGTAATAAAGTTATAAAAATATTTAGTAAAACTTTATTTTACGAAAAGAAACTATTTCAATTAGTTCTAGGACTAGTTAATTCTAGGAGGAATGATTTCGGAAATTTAAATTCACTTCAAAAATTTCTACATCGTTTCCATTGTGATAAAAATATATGAATATTCAGTAAAATTTTATTTTAACGACAACAAACTATTTCAGTTGGTTCTGGGGCTAGTTAATTCAAGGAGGAAAGATTTTGGAAATTTAAACTGAGGTTAAAAATTTATACATCTTTTCTATTGTCATAAAAAAATATAAGAATATTTAGTAAAATTTTATTTTACGATAAACAAATATTTTAGTTGGTACTAGAACTAGTTAATTCAAAGAAGAAAAGGAAATTTAAATTCAGTTCAAAATATTATACACCCTTTCTATTGTGATAAAAAATATAAGAATATTTAGTGAAACTTTATTTCACGATAAACAACTATTTCAATTTGTTCTGGGACTAGTTAATTCAAGGAAGAAAAATTTTGGAAATTTAAATTCAGTTCCAAAATAATTCAATAAAGGTAAATATTATTCTAAATCGTTTTTGGGGGGAAAAGTGAATGTCTTCTTTTAAATAGTAATAAATATTAAGTAAATGTTAGGCATTAAAACTTACATAAGAAAAATTCCTTTCTCATTATTAAGTAGACAATAATTTAACAGTTTAAATAAATTTTGATTAAATGAAGCACAAAACTACGAATGAATTCAAGGAATTAAATATTATTTTTAACATTAAGAGCTAAAACTGTAAACATTGTTGAAAATCTCAACAGGAAATTAATAACGTAATTCTTTACATAATAATTTCTATAAGTAATAAACATGAAATATCATTTTTATTTTTTTTTCTAACACAGGAAGTGCATCATATTTCAAAAAAAAGGTCTCAACACAGAGTTTAGAAAACTGTCTAAAAACAAAGAAAAAACGGAAAATTGATTAGTGGCGTGTTTAATTTATGCATAAATATCTTTAAAACTTTTTTCAGTATTTTTCTAATACATCTGAGTAAGCGCAATTGAAAAAGTTTGTTAAGTATAAGCATAAAATCTACAAATAGTTGCAAGAAAAAAATTCTGGTACACGAAGTGTTTCAATTTAAATTTCCCCAGTAGGTTATGTATTGTGATAAATATGTAGTTTATGTATGGGGGGAAGGGGGGAACCTCACTCTGAAAGTTCAAAAGAACTTAAAAAGTGTAAGCCTGACATTTAGTTACAGATATGAACCACCGATGCAAATTAAACAATAAACTAAAAACTTTTGGAAAATATAATGAAGAATTGCCCTGAATACCATAATAAATCGCAATTAGAAAATATTGATTAGAGAAAATAAAACCCAGAAGGATTAATGATTGATTCCCAAATCAAATAACTAAACAAAAGAAATATTAATATATATTTATAAGCTCAACAAACAAATTTCATGAGAAAGCCATAATTTTCAAGAGGAGAAACCAAAATAAACATAAAGTAGTTTTTTTTTAATTTCTAAGAGAAACATATAGAGTTATAAACATTGAGGTAAATTTAATGATTCCAGAGATAAAAACGTTGATATGGCAACAACAAAACTTTTTTTCAATAGAGTACGAAATCAAAATTGTGATAAAAAATCATACTTGGTTGAAAAATGGAACTAAGTATCATTTGATTAAATTTTTTTACTCTTAAAATACGTAAATATCTAAATATGCAGAGATTTCAAACATCAAAGTTAAATATAAAGATTCCAGAGCTAAAAGCGACTATTTGATAACCAAATTTGCGTAAATAGAGTACGAAATCAAAATTGTGATAAAAATCATAATTGGTTGAAAAATGGAACAAAGTATCATTTGATTAAATTGGTTTACTCTTAAAATGCGTAAATATCTAAACATACAGGGATTTCAAACATCAAGGTTAAATATAAAGATTCCTGAGCTAAAAGCGACTATTTGATAACCAAATTTGCGTAAATAGAGTACGAAATCAAAATTGTGATAAAAATCATAATTGGTTGAAAAATGGAACTAAGTATCATTTGATTAAATTGGTTTACGCTTAAAATGCGTAAATATCTAAACATATAAAGATTTCGAACATCAAAGTTAAATATAAAGATTCCAGAGCTAAAAGCGACGATTTGACAACTAAATTTGTGTAAATAGAGTACGAAATCAAAATTGTAATAAAAATAAAAATTTGTTGGAAAAAGTAATACAATTTTACCTTGAATAAATTTGTTTTTTTTCTAAAAGAGCTCAATAGTCTAAATACATAGAGATTTCAAACATCAAGGTAAATATAATGATTCCAGAGTTAAAATCGATGATATGACAACAATAACGCTTGTATAAATGAAGTACAATCAGAATTGGGATAAAAGTCAGAACTAGTTGAAATTAATTGTAAATTTTCTCATGAAAAAATTTATTTTTACAGAATATATGTAAACATCTAAAAATAGAGATATTAAACGTAAAGGTAACTATAATCATTCAAGAGCTAAAAAAACGATAAATAGAAGACAAAACTTGTATAAATAGAATTAAAGTAATTTAATACGAGCTAGCACGAAATCAAAATTGTGATAAAAATCAGAACTCGTTGAAAAAGATAACAAATTTCCACTTGAATAACTTTCTTTTATTGAAAATACGTAAATATCTAAGCATGTAGAAATGTCAAATATCGAGGTAAATATAACGGTTGCAGAGCGAAAAATGACGATATGAAAACAACAAAATTTCTTTAAATAGAGTACGAAATCAAAAATGCAATAAAAATCAGAATTGGTGAAAAAAAAAGTACAGAAAAAATGTCAAATATTTTCTTTTGAATAAATTTGTTTTTACTGAAAATGCTTAAATATCTTGATAAAAGAAATTTTTATGTAAACGTTTTGTAAATAGAAGAAGAAAAAAAAATAACGTTAACAACCCTTAAAAAAGTGGTAAAAGTAGGGTTTTACTCCTTAAACAAAGCATTTCCTTACATTATTTTTTACATTTTTCATTCGTCTTTCGACAATTAGTTATTGTTAAATAATTGTCATAAACAATATGTATCTTTTTGACGTTGCGCTTTTCTCGTCTACATGGAGAAAACATTCCACGGAAAACAAGCTCCGTTTCAAATGCTTCGTACCTTTACGTCTAAACTCCTCCATAATCCCGTACACACGTATGCATGTGTCATTTCCTGATGTAACCTTTACTCAAGATGGAGATAACCTCTCTGAGGAAAATACCACTAATTTTCACGTTTCCTGTTTCCATTAATTCCGGTCTGTGGCGCCGCCGTTGTACGCTACAGCCGATGTGACATCTTATGTAAACCAAAGCATCACACCTTCCATCATTCGAATTTTAGCCGCTTTCCTGGCTCGGGGGAGAAAAAAAATTTTCAATGAAAAATAAAATGTATTTGTTTTGTTGTATTTCTACAAGCAGGAAGTACGAGACGGTTCTAGCGTAAGGGTGAGAGTTCATTGACAGCGTGGAGCAACAGAAATTGATTTTCATTCACCAAGACGTCAAGGAAGTAGTAACTGAAATTTCCCTCACTCCAGAAGATTACCTCGTTATAAAATATCCCCCCGGGGTATATATTAGTGGACATAATAATGCGAAATTTTTACGGGGGGAGGGGAAACTTAGGTGATTATTTCGTCACAAATACGTTGTTTATATGGGAAGGTGTTCTGGCGAAGGGCCGAGATGTACTGAAGCGATGCCTGGAAGCACCTACCTTGTGTAACCAGCTACGGACGTCCAGTCATATCGCTGCGGTCACTTAACGGAGCCCCATCGGCTCCCCCTGAAGCACGGCGGTAGTCCCCACGTTCGAAAGCGCAGACGAGAATCGCGGGGCCTGACCCTCCCGTCGCTTTTTCCAGGGGCTTCTCACCGCGCACGACACACCGCGCAGCCCGGGCATGGGGCGCCGTGCTCGCCTACTTACCCCCCACCCCCAGCTGACTGGATGCGCAGAGCGCATCTCGGAGGTATAAATTGGGACCCGGGGTGTTCAGCGCTCGCATTTCTTGCTTTTGGAATTCCCGCTCTAACTGTGCACTGGACTCTTGTACGTCACTTATACAAAGCAGGGTTTAAGTGCGATTCTTCGTTTATCGGATTGCATTGCGTCGATGTCAAGTGTCATCACAAAAGCATGATCTAGAGTGGACTACCAAATATATACAGTTTGTTTTAAAGCTGGATATATGCCTTGGATACATTTTAAGAGTATTTTCTTTAATTTTTGGTTATTTCTTATTTATTTATTCATTCGTACGATGTTTTTAATTTATTTTGTGTTTTTAAACTTCAATTTATTTCTCGTTTTAACCAATTCATCTTATTTATTTCAATTTATAATTTATTTTAGATATTTTATTTTTGCAATTTCATTTTTTTTAATTTATTTTGAATTATGATTTTTTTGTTTCATATTGTTATTTATTTCCCTTGTTTCCAATTTTTATTTCTCTTTATAATTTATTTTCAGTAATTTATAATCTATCTTAATTACTTAGTCCCATAATTTATAACTTATTTTCATTAATTCAAATCATCATTTATTCTTTAATTTTTTAAATAAAATTTATTACTAATTTCCTTTGCTTTTTATTTTTTATTTCAGTTCATACATTTTCTTTTTAATTTATAACATATTTCTATAATATCATAAATTTTTTTATTTCAGTTTAATGTTCATTATTCGTTAAAACATTATTAAACTATCATTAATTATTAATTACTATTTATTTATTTTAATCAATTAACCGTAATATTCATTTTTCATCTTAATTTTTTCATTACATTTAGTTGCATTCTATCATCGATTTTTAATCTCTTTAATCTGTTGAAAATATATCTGTTTTCCAGATATATTTTCACATTAAATTTTTTTACGATTTTAAAATTCAGTTAATTTTTTTTTTATTTAT
This sequence comes from Dolomedes plantarius, assembly GCA_907164885.2. Classification (NCBI taxonomy): domain Eukaryota; kingdom Metazoa; phylum Arthropoda; class Arachnida; order Araneae; family Dolomedidae; genus Dolomedes; species Dolomedes plantarius. The sequence goes on along the minus strand of OU015490.1, from coordinate 38,779,128 downwards.
CCCTTTCCGAAATTCAAATTGTTAAAGAAAATTTTATAGAAATCTTTCTGCTTTCAGCGAGGATTACATAATTTAAGAATTTCTTTAAACGATACTCCTTAAGTCTGTTGGATTTTAATAAATTAGTCGATATTTAAAACGTAATGAAAAGAAAGCTTGTATTTCTGTGCAAAACACTGAAGTTAAAACGAGCTTTTAAGAAACATATTTTTGCTTTCAAAAACAGAAATTTATTTTAGGTTTTCAAAGAACCATTCACTATGCTATCTAGATGCATTTTAGTTCCTAGATTTTACACTTTATAATTTCAATTTATTACTCACTTTCGTTAATTAATAATTTAAGCTGAATCGCCTACCGTGAAATCCGAATATTTAACGCAACATTTTTTTAAACAAACTTTATTTTACATTTATAATAACCACTCACTCTGCTATCTGGATATATTTTAGTTACTAGCTTTTGCACTTTTTAATTTTAATTAATTACTCACTTTCGTTAATTAATAATTTAAGCTGAATCGCCTACAGTGAAATCCGAATATTTAACACAATTTTTTTTTTAAAATAAACTTTGTTTTACATTTACAATAACCACTCACTCTGCTATATAGATATATTTTAGTTACTAGCTTTTACACTTTTTAATTTCAATTTATTACTCACTTTCGTTAATTAATAATTTAAGCTGAATCGCCTACAGTGAAATCCGAATATTTAACACAAATTTTTTTTTTTAAATAAACTTTGTTTTACATTTACAATAACCACTCACTCTGCTATATAGATATATTTTAGTTACTAGCTTTTACACTTTTTAATTTCAATTTATTACTCACTTTCGTTAATTAATAATTTAAGCTGAATCGCCTACAGTGAAATCCGAATATTTAACACAAAATTTTTTTTAAATAAACTTTGTTTTAAATTTATAATAACCACTCACTCTGCTATCTGGATATATTTTAGTTACTAGTTTTTGCACTTTTTAATTTTAATTAATTACTCACTTTCGTTAATTAATAATTTAAGCTTAGTCGCCTAGCGCGAAATCCGAATATTTAATACAGCATTTTTTTTAACGAACTTTCTTTTGCACTTATAATAACCACTCACTCTGCTATCTAGATATATTTTAGTTACTAACTTTTACACTTTTTAATTTCAATTTATTACTCACTTTCGTTAATTAATAATTTAAGCTGAATCGCCTACCGCGAAATCCGAATATTTAACGCAACATTTTTTTAAACAAACTTTGTTTTACACTTATAACTTAACAGAGTTAACCACTTATTCTGCTATCTGGATATATTTTAGTTACTAGATTTTGCACTTTTTAATTTTAATTAATTACTTACTTTCGTTAATTAACAATTTAAGCTGAATCGCCTTCAGCGAAATCCGAATATTTAACACAACAATTTTTAAAACAAGCTTTGTTTTGCGCTTTAAAATAACCGGTCATTCTGCTATCTGGATATATTTTAGATACTAGCTTTTACACTCTTAATTTCAATTAATTATTCACTTTCGTTAATTAATAATTTAAGCTGAATCCCCTGCAGCGGAATCCGAATATTCAACATAACTTTTTTTTTTAACAAACTTTGTTTTACATTTGTAATAACCCCTCTGCTATCTGGATATATTTTAGTTACTAGCTTTTACACTTTTTAATTTCAATTAATTACTCACTTTCGTTAATTAATATTTTAAGCTTAGTCGCCTGCAGCGGAATCCGAAATTGTTAAGACATAACAATTTTAAACTACCATTTCGCCTAAAGAATTTTATTATGGATTCGTTGATGTAAGCAATTTTTTCTTACACAGGTTCTAGATGCAAGTCTGCTGGAAACACAAATGAAAACATGCCCCAGTTATAGGGGTCAGTTTGTTGGGATCTACATCTTGGGTAGGATAAAAAATATTACAGTGTACTCCCGATTATCCGGGTTAACGTAGGGGTGGAGAAGCACGAAAGAACGAAAAGCACGGATGATCCGATTCTATTAAATTTTATTGTATTTTTAAATTATAATACTACACTTGCTTTTCTATTTTATTAATTTAATTCTTAAATATAATTCGTAATTTTTTTTGTTTTACCGAATCTTTGATATGTTTTTGATATCACTATGAATTTTCTTAATAGTTATGATATGACTGTATTCATAACTCCATTGACTCATATAATGTAGCGTAGTAATTGTATTTTCAAAACATAATACCTTCTATATTAGGAATTTAGTTTATGTATAATTATGTATAATTAAACATAAATTAAATTAAATGTATTATTTTATTTAATTTATGTATTAAATAAAATAATACTAGTATTTACTAGTAATTAAATGTATTATTTAATTTATTTTATGTATAATCCGTATTCTTTTAACTGAATTTTTATACGTTTTTTGATATCACTGCGAATTTTCTTAACCGTTGTGATATGACTGTATTCATAACTCCATTGACTCATATAATCTAGCATAGTATTGCATTTTCAAAACATAATACCACACTTGCTTTTCTATATTAGAAATTTAGTTTATGTATAAATTTGTACAATTAAACATAAATTAAATTAAATGTATTATTTTATTTAATTTAGGTGTAAAATAAAATAATACTAGTAATTACTAGTAATTGAATGTATTATTTAATCTATTTTATGTATAATCCGTATTCTTTTAATTGAATTTACAATGATGCGATTTTGATACATTTTTTGATATCACTACGAATTTTCTTAACCGTTGTGATATGACTGTATTCATAACTCCATTGACTCATATAATCTAGCATAGTATTGCATTTTCAAAACATAATACCACACTTGCTTTTCTATATTAGAAATTTAGTTTATGTATAATTATGTACAATTAAACATAAATTAAATTAAATGTATTATTTTATTTAATTTAGGTGTAAAATAAAATAATACTAGTAATTACTAGTAATTAAATGTATTATTTAATTTAATTTATGTATAATCCGTATTCTTTTAACTGAATTTTTGATATGTTTTTGATATCACTGAGAATTTTCCTCACATGATATGACATAATTGTATTCATAATTCCAGGAAATTCAAGAAGCGTTATTTTAGTACATTATCGCATCCTTTATCAAATAAAAATTTTCTCAATATATAGAAAACTGTTGAAATGTACGTGCTGAAGAAATGTATGTGCAGTTTTTTATAAATTAAGTAAGTATTATTTTCGATAAAGATTTCACATTTTTTTTCTGGACAGTTAATCCGCAAACCTGTTAATCCACAAACGGATATTCGAGAGTACACTCTACTTCCAATATAAACTTTGAAAGAAGAACAAATAATTCAAAATACTATTGAAAAGATTACTCTATTAAGCAAACTTCGTGTTCCAATAGTGTGTTGTGGCTTTATTTATATTTCTATTTATGTTAAAAAAAATTTAATTTCTTAACTCATAGAACGTTCCATATTAATTAATTATTTTTATGATTTCTTTTACGGTTAGCAATTTCAATTTATCAAAGTCTATTACGCTTATCTGATTACTTTTTTTTACTATATCTTACTCTGAACTCAATACAATAGTTGTTATTAGTATTACTTCAAAAAAACTATCACTTTCGTTAATATACTTATTTAATTTATGTATAAAATACATAATAATTTATTTATTTTATACATAAATGCAGAAGCATTTTATACATTTTATACATAAATGCACACATAAATGCATTTTATACATAAATGCACACATAAATGCATTTTATACATTTTATACATAAATACAATTTTATACATAAATGCAGAAGGTCATTCGCACTTTATGGAAACGATTTTTATAGTTACGTTTTATGCATAAATGCCGTATTTTTTGCGGCGATTTGCTTCTATCTGATAGCCATGGTTCTTGACAATAACTCTAGATTGAATTTTCCATGAAATTAAACTTTTTCTTAGTACTGTCATGTCAATTTTACCCCAATCCTCTTGGACCGTTTTCCAAAGTCCATTCAGTGTTCTTGGATGCCGTTTTCCCATGGCTCGTTTTAATAAACCGAAACCGCAAAACTCCATTGGAGAAGCGTCAGGTAATTTTGCAGGTATTTCATTAAATGGGGTACACTTTATTCCTGTTTCTGATTCTTTCTTTGCTGAATAAGCGACAGTTGATTTAGACGTGTGACTAGAGGCTTTGTCCATGCTTTATCAATGTCTTTTCCATATAAGGCTGAAATTTCTTCTTCAAAAATTGGTTCTAAAATATTTTACTGATAGTAGAGTGAATTAATTTTGGCTTTACTTGAGACGTTTCTGATTTTTAATTTGCCGTTGTAACAAAATCCTGCAACTATCATGAATACCTTTTGGAACTTTTCTGTAGACTGACGAAGCCATTTTGTACGGTCATTCCCGTCAGTTGAGCAATAGAAAATTGATCTTTTTTTATTACAGTCACTTAAATACACATCGAGTGTTACCTCATCGAGTGTTACCACAAATTTCCCATATTTTAGCAGCTAGGTATTTTTCATTTAATTGTCTACAATTTGTTTTTCTTTCAGCAATATGCTTCGGCAAAGACAGATGAACTTTAGGCTTATACATCATTTTTAACTTCATATCTTTATGAATGATTTTCCTTACAGTGCCAGAAGACATTCCTAATTTCGATATAATGGATCTTTGAGTCGGCGGATTTTCTTTTAGGATCAGTGTTCACATTCTTGATATTTACCTGCGTTCAAATAGTCTTAGGGCCTGTTCACATAGGAGTCCGTTGCGTTGCGTTAAGGAAAAGATGACGTTGAGACGGAAATAAACCAATCATATGCCTCCAAACGATTAGCAATGAAATTTTTAACGCCTATGATTGGTTTATTTTCGTCTCAACGTCATCTTTTCCTTAACGCAACACAATGGACTCCTATGTGAACAGGCCCTTAGGATGAGGTTTCGCGGTCATGTTTTCACTTTTGAATTTCAGTTATACGATTTTTTCCTTTCAAATTTAATATATTATAAATACCATTTTTGGAATGCCGTAACCACGCTTTTTGCACCGCTTTATAATTTGTTGATACAAATATTTCGCCTCGGAAAGCGCAGTTACGTAACCTTCGAGCCCTCTATCAATTTTAGGAGCCATTTTCAAAATAAATCTTTTATTTTACATTCCAATAAAAACAAAACACTAGCAGACGATTATTCTGAAGTTGCCAAATTTTTGTCTCAAAATGCAAACGGCAAAAATAATTTGCAAAATCGATTCCATAAAGTGCGAACGACCTTCTGTATTTTAGCATTATGACGACAAGATCTCAGCTCCAGAGGAGCATTTAATTCTAACTGATATTTCTGCACTTTTCAAAATTTAGAAAGTTTTTGATCGTAATTGGGTAGAATACATAATATACTGTATCATAGATAAATTAAAAACATTTTTCTTAATTCCAGTGATTGCATTCAAAATCCAAATATATGTGACCTTTGATTAACAGTTTTAAAAAAATATTTCCTTAATTACGATTTACTTTATTCCCATTCAATCCATTCCAATTTGCTTCATTTGTTTCCTGAGTTTGATTTCTCATTCATTACTTATTTATATATGAGTTCTGTAAATTTATTATTTATAGCTTATTTATTTTTAGAATTCCAAAGAAAGTTATTCGTAATATTAAATGTTATTTCGAGCAATATTATTTCAAAATTATCTATCGTTCTTTTAATAAGAATTCTGCTGTTTTATTCTGTTTGTTTTCTTTTATCCAAGGACATGAAATTAATATCGGTTTTTGATTGCTATGAACTTAGATGTTATAATATTTACGCATAAAGGACTTTAAAATAATTTATTTAGGTCTATAAATTCAAACGCATTCCCTAAAAAATAGTTCCGGCAATTTAAATATTGCTATAAATAAAGCCTCAAATTCAAATATAGAGTAGTTAACAAACCCTGCATTCAGTTCTTTTTTTTCGGTCATAATTTTCTTAAATTAATTTTCTTCAATTTGCGTTGAATCATTGTATTAAGAGAAAACTGATTTCATAAATTGTTATGAATTTCTTATTCATCCAACTCATTTATTTTCACAGCATGCAGTGCTTAACCTTTAGCTTACGGGGTCTACTTTTCCGATTCCCTCTTTAGAACGGCCATAAGGGGGGTTATATATACATAAATATATATATATATATATATAATTAATATATATATGTATATATTCTTGTGCACATGCTATCCCATCCCGTAAGGAAAAGGTTAAATTATACAATAATATCTTTTAAATTTTCCTAAATCTTTATTTTACATATGAACAACTCAAGCTTATAAACTAAGTTTTAGTGAGTATATCTACTTTTTTCTGCCGGGAGGGTGGAAACATTTGACATCACATTCCCCCACTCAAAACGTTTTATTTTTTTAAAATCCGACAAGGATAATGTAAAGACGGGCAACATCTTGAAAACACTTTACAGCAAATTTAGAATGTTTTAATGCTCAAAAAAATTTATTTATTATTATCTTAATTTTTACTTTTCAAATTTGAAAACCGTTTATTACCGGTAAGTATTACCTTTAATTTATTACTAGCTGAATACCCGTGCTTCGCTAAGGAGTACATCCAAATTAAATACAACGGTCAATGTATGCAATTAATGCCCCCCCCCAAAAAAAAAATTATATTTATAAAAAAAATCGTAACGGATATTTTTATAGACAAAATAATGTAGAAGAGCATATTCAAATTAATACAACGGTCAATGTATGCAATTAATTGGTATGTTTAATATCCATAAAATATACTAATTTGAATTAAATTCTTAAAGAACTTCCATCTCAATTAGTATAGTGGTTAATTTACCGAATTTTAATATTTTTTTGTCAATTTATTTCGCTGTTATGCACGTGATGCAAAATTAATTTTAAGTATCACAAAAATGAAAAGAAACCACGTAATCAACATTTGATAAACTAAATTCTAAAAATGAATCTTTAAAATTTCACCTAAAATCAGAAAAGGGAGACAAAGATTAGAAAAAGATTTTATTTTAAAGGAATTTTTATGATCTTTCTCTTGATATAAATTTTATAACCTTCAGATTATTATCTTAAATGTAAACTTTAAAGAATGTTACAAAAACAGCTTAAAAATTTAATTTAAAAAAATCTAAGAAGAATTTTCCAAAAATTATTCTTATTGCACCCCTACACTATAAGGAGAAACGCCATGCAAAATTTCAGTCCTTTAGGTGCAGCGGTTTGGTCTGTGCGTTATCTGTCAGTCAGTTACGGAACTGTTATATATATATAGACTAGCTGAAAACCCGCACTTCGCTACGGAGTACATTCCTATTAAATGCAACGGTCAATGTATGCAATTAATGCCAAATAAATATATATATTTATAATAAATGCGACGATCAATGTTTACAATTGATGTAATATATATATATATATATATATATATATATATATATATAATTATTTATTTATTTATAAAAAAAATCGTAAGGGATAATATTTTTTTTTGGATAATATCCAATCGTCTGGTGCATTAGAAAGAAAAAGAATATTTTTTTTGTCTATTTAGTTGTTATATACGTGACGATAAATTTATTTAAAGTACCAGAAAAAGAAATCACGTGATCAGCTTTTAATAAATTAAATTCTAAAAATTAATCTTTAAAAATTCACCAAAAATAAGAAAATCGAGGAAAAAATTCGAAAAAGATCTCATTTTAAAGGAATTTTTATGATCTTTCTCGTGATATAAATTTTATAACCCTCAAATTATTATTTTAAATTCAAACTTTAAAAAAGTTACAAAAACAGCTTAAAAATTTAATTTTAAAAAATCCAAGAAGAATTTTTCAAAAATCTCTCTTAGTGCACCCCTACACTATAAGAAGAATCGCCATGCAAAATTTCAGCCCTTTAGGTCCAGCGGTTTGGTTTGTGCGTTGTATGTCAGTGAGTCAGTTACGGAACTGTTTTATATATATAGATTAGTAAGTATTGGCAATTATTTTATCGGTAAGTATTATCTAATTTTTTTTAAAAAAGATAAATCTTTCCTTCCGGAATTTCTCACCGTACATACTTTTTCGTAACCCCAGAGTAGCCAAGTGGTAGCGCGTTGGACTCAGAACTGGGAGTGCTCGGTTCGAATCCCAAAGAACGTCAGACGATGGCTGAATGGCTAGGGCACTGGCGTTCGGTACCAGAATCTGTGGGTTCGAATCCCACTCTTCGCATGCGCGTTTGTAGTCGTTCGGAATCGGCTTTAAACTGTAGGTCCCGGTCTAATTAGCCCTCGTGTAGCAAAAGTTGACCGTAGCGCTCGAAACCAATTAAATCCAACGAACGTCATTCAACACCTTCCTGTCTAGTTCGGATATGGGCACGTTCTATCCATAGACCGGAAAGCCCTTCTATGATGCACAGAGAGGGTAGGAGAAGGTACGAGTTCCCCCATATGACGACACTGAGGGTGATCGGTCAAAACTGAGGTGGCGCCAGGGGATGATGTTGGTTCACCCATACGGTGGCTCTACTGAAAGCAACCAACGGTTCTTGCGGTTAAAGGGACAAGGGACCTTCAATCTGTTTCTTTTAAATTTTTCAATATTTCACTCTATATACAAAATGAGAATACTTAAAGACACATAGCCCGTCTGCACACGGAGCAACTCAAAAGAAACTGATAACCGACTCAAATCACAAACCAGTCCGTGATGAGTCGCAACCTATGTAATTGAATGGAGCCACGCACACGACGTAACTGGTTACAAACCCGTCCGACGGGTTTGTAACCAGTTGCGTCGTGTGCGTGGCTCCATTCAATTACATAGGTTGCGACTCATCACGGACTGGTTTGTGATTTGAGTCGGTTATCAGTTTCTTTTGAGTTGCTCCGTGTGCAGACGGGCTTAGAATTCACAAATAAGTATTTTGTGGAAGTAAAAGACCCGTTTTTCAAAAAAAAAATCAACAAAAATGCTAGAATTTTTCAAAATGCTCCACGCGCATTGATTTTCTTTGAATTTCTTCCAAATTTCTCAGAATTGTAAATTGAAGTGTTTACCATAAAACTGCAAAATTCTTTGAAACCACAATTATTTTTCATCCTTATAGACCACGAAATAAAGCAAAAACATAAAAAAATAACTATTATCTATGGTTTTGGATTCGTACAAAAAAAATTAATGCATAGTTATGTTTATACATATACGGCAAATTTATGTTAAAAAAATTTAAGGTTTTTAAATGATTTAAAATGCGCACGGAGCATTTGAAAAATGTCAGCATTTTTGAAAGAAAATTTTAAAACCAGGCACTATTCTGTCAATAAATCCTTATCTCGAATTCCAAGGGTCTTTAATGTAGTAAAAAAAGAGACAAATTATTATCACTTTGCATGTAGAATAAAAAAGTGATAATTAAAGTGATAATTGAAGGTCCCTTGTCCCCTCAAGGGGACAGTGGACTTTCAAAATTGTGAAATTTGTCCAAAAATTCGATTTTTTTATTTTTTTGAACTGTGAAACTACGGACGAGTAGGAATGTATTACAAAAATAATTTTTAATTTCTGTGATTACTTTCCTAGTTATAGGCATTTGTATTTAATTTAGATATTATGTGGTTACTGATAGCAATAACTTTAAATGTGTTTTTCTCAAAATATAAATTTTCATGTCATACGAATATTCAAACTACTCCAGGCGCATTTCTAATGATCGTATTGCTTTGAAATTTAAGTTTTATATACTTAACTGTATATTAAATAAATCTTATTGAAAATAATTAAGCTTCGTAGCTCAGAATTTCTAAATTTTGTACTCGAAAAGACGATTTATAGGTATTTTGCGTAATAAAAAGGGTATTTTTTTATTATTATTATTATTTTCTCTTTATATTTTTAATGAATGCTTAAAATAAGCAATAAGTTTCATTTTTAGTTCTATAAGGTATCCTGTAAATAAAAATTACCATATTATATGCAAAAGAAATGCGCGTGAAACATTTTTAATGAGGCCAAATTTTGATATGATTAATAATTCATAATTCATAAATTATTAATATTTCATCATTAAATTTTAACCACTTTTACATTTCTATGGTACTAATCATATATTCAAATTTCAAGCAAATCCATTCAAAACAAAATAAGTTAGGTTTAAAGGTCCACTGTCCCCTTAAACTGCGAATGTCTTGACTGCAAGTGCCCCATATTGGCAAGCAACATAATTTTTGTTAATTTAATTGCTCAATATTGGGGTTTTTTTCCTAGAAACCTCAGGCCCTGTGATGTTCAGTTTCGAGAAGAGATAGACTGCAACTCGGATGCTTAAAAATTTTCTATAAAATGGATGCGAAATTGAGTAATAGAAGGTAACCTCTATTCTCTACTTTTGGCCATTTTCAACTCCTTTTGCTATTTTCAATAATTTATAGCTCAAATCTTGATTTTTTTTCTATATTTGAAATATCGGTTTTTATTTACTTTTCGTAAAGGCCAAGGATACTGTAGCGTACTGGGAATATGGTCTTATTTTTTCCCGAGACCCCACAAGAGCTTGAAACACAGCTGCGTATTTTTCAAGGAATGTGTTGCTCGGTTCCACCAGTTCGGAACACGTGGGGGGATTAAAAAACGTTTTCCCCACAGATGCAGCCAGTAAAGCTGTCATCTTAACGTTTCTGCAATGTAATAAAGTTCGGCGTCTAAGAAGAGCTGTCAGCCGATAATCTGCCGGCCCCTCCACCCTGTCTGAAAATCCAGACATGGGGAGAGACGCTAGAGAACGCGGCCTGTGCGGATGTGTGTTTTAGGCTCCGTACGTTGTGAATCTGCACGGGATTTTAATTGAATATGTTGCACTGTTTAAATGTTAATTTTTTGTTAATAAATTGTTGGGTTTTTGTTTTAAAAATTTGGCCTTCGTTTGTTAATTAGAACTCTGTCTTTCTTTGTTATGGATCCCATGGTAGTAATTTTTAGCAACGCCTCAGAGAGAATCGCCTTACCTACTTGTCGTGACACTACAATACCATTATTTTCATGTGTCCATCTTGTCCAAACTGATCTTGCGTCATCGCTTCTTTTAAATTAATTTTGCTTCCTAGAAAAAAAATATTTGTCAGGAATTTTAATTAAAGGAAATGCTTTCGTAATTTTGTAGGTGCAGAGTTACTTTATCCCCTTGGCATCCTCTGCATCGTACATACACTGATATTTATCGTAAAATTGAAAAGGTAATTATACTTATAAAATTGAATAGGCATTATCCTAAAATTAAATTTTTTAACACATAACATTTTTAAACAATTTTTCACCTGAAAAATTCCATCATAGTTTTCTTGATTTAAGTGTCGTTGCGCTAATCATTTATACTTATTAATATGCTGAAACATATTACTAAAAATAAATTATTTTTATCGCATAATGCGAAGCGTTAAGAGAAAAAAAATTACTCTTATTAATACACTATATCGTCATAAATTTATGTAAAAGCAGCAATAAATTTCTTGATATGTATCAGATAGGGTAAAATTAAGAAGTTATTAAACGGTTTACAAACCATCTAAATACGAAATAAAACAAAAGGAGTTTAAATTCAACTGTGAACTATCCTAAAACGGAAAAGGTAACAATATTTCTTAAACCTTTATTTAGGTGGAAATATATCTAAAGACATATCGATTCAGAAGACACATCGATTGAGAACTTCGGAGTACCTGCTTGGTACATTATGTAACAGTATTATGTAACGCAGTCACGTGGCTTATTATGTAATAGACTGTACAGAAAGAAAAAAGTAACGCAGCCGTTACATGTGCGATGGAAGAGAAGACTTTTGTGTTAATAATAGTACAACAAATTTGGCTGAACATTTTGGTTTAAACGGGAGAACTTTTTTTGAAGGGTAGGGCTTCAATCTACATCTTTCTCTTTTCTCTCATAATATGTTTTTAACGTTCTTTGGAATATGTTGTTACTATAAATTTTAAATATTTTTCAGTAATTTAAGGCTAAATATCAATAGCATTAGTTCTTAACCCTTTTAGCGTCTTAGCATATCTTTATATTATATTATTATATATTTTAAAAGTTCATTGGAATATATTGTTACTATAAATTTCAAATATTTTTTCACTAATTTAAGGCTAAACCTGCATAGCATTGATTCTTAACACTTTTTGTATCTTATCATATCTTTTTAGTATCTATTATATGTTTATAACGTTAACTGGAATATATTGTTACTATAAATTTCAAATATTTTTTCAGTAATTTAAGGCTGAAACTCTATATCATTGGTTCTTAACACTTTTTTTATCTTATCATATCTTTTTCGCATCTTTTTATATGTTTTTAACGTTTATTAGAATATATTGTTGCTATAAATTCCAAATATTTTTTCAGTAATTTAAGGCTAAACCTGCATAGCATTGATTCTTAACACTTTTTGTATCTTATCATATCTTTTTAGTATCTTATTATATGTTTTTAACGTTCATTCAAATATATTGCTACTATAAATTTCAAATATTTTTTCAGTAATTTAAGGCTGAACCTCCATAGCATAGATTTTTAACACTTTTAGTGTCTCATCATATCTTTTTGGTATCTTATTATATGTTTTTAATGTTCATTAGAATATATTGTTGCTATGATTTTTAAAGAATTTTATATTACTATATGTTTTTCAGGGGAGGGCCCCAATATAAGGTCTATATATTATATTACTATATTATTTTGTGGGAGGCGCCAATATAAGGTCTATATATTATATTACTATATGTTTTTAGGGGAGGGCACCAACATAAGGTCTATATATTATGTTACTATATGCTTTTCGGGGGGGGGGGGGGGGGCCACAAAGGTATCGTGGCCCGGACGCCAGTTATGCTCGTTACGCCACTGCTTGCGGCTCCCTTGGAAGTGCTATTAGAAAGTTTGGGGCCTCCCTTGCTATAATTTTAGTTTTTTTCAAATTTTTAACTTTTAAATTAAAGTGGAATATATTTCAAGAACATATTAAATTTAAGTTCGAATAAATGCTTACTTCACTGCTGATTTTTTTTTTCATTTATTGAAAGATATAAGTAACAAACAACTGAATAGGATATGTTAATACAGTTTCAAAAATAGCCGTGGAATTCAGTTTACTATTACACTAGAGGACTACAATAGAAACCGCTAAATAGAGTTGGAAGTAGTCAACATGTGGTTCAGTGGTTAAAAGTTTCTAAATCAGAACGACAGAAGAAACGAAAGTCAACAAAATTAATATTAAGAATAACATGTAATGAATATAGAAATTAGCTCTTTACAGTAAGAAGCACTTTTTTCGAAGTGTCACAAAAAATCACTTAACGTGGGAATCCGATGTGTTGAAAATCAATGCGCATGCGCGCTACACAGGAAGTGATCTATTTATAGAAATCTTGCGCTATAATTCACAACAGCAGCTGTAAGTAGAATTACATTGGGAACAGTTTATGATTAAAAATAAAAAAAAGTTAATATAATCGAAGAAGGAAAAGTCCGGAGACGATCAGACTGGAACAAGAGTTTTTTTTTTTTTAATTAAAACTCTTACAGGGGGCGTGGTCCATTTTTGGACCGCCATTTTTCTCGACCTTCTTTCACTTGCATTCAATGTATTCGAGTTAAATAAACAGAAAATGGCTAGTGCTGCCATCTATTATCAGTTTAAAGAAGTAAAATCATTTTAAACCTTTAATTGGAAAAAATTTCAAGATTTGTTTAGGTTAAAAAAAGTCGAGAGAAAAAGTGCACCGTGCAAACGGGGGAGTTTGTTGCCCTGTGAGTGTTGCGATGGATGTTTAGAGCGAAAATGTTTCATATCAAGCCTAACAGTTGTGGACGTGAGGATCCTATTTCATCCTCAGGTATTAATGCATCGATATGTGTCACAATCTGTCGGATGTGATAGTCATTAATTCAACTTCCGAAATCATTCAATATTTATTTTATGTGAGCCCTACTAATATTTTTTTGTTTATCAAAAAAAATCCCGCGGTACCCCTGACCCATCTCATGGCACCCTAAAACGCCAAGAAACACCGGTGGGGAATCACTGTGTTAAAGCATGCCTCATATTTATACACATCTAAAACTACGTGAACGAGATTTTCTGTTGTAGATTTATTTTATTCCGTTTCTTTCATTAAGATTCGGGAAGTGCTTACATATAAATAAAAATTTTATCACTTATAAATTATTTTAAACTTCTCCTTCAAACTTTGTAGAGAATTTATTCCTTTCATGGTTTACCTTGAGTTAAGTCACTTACGGTATCTAATTTTTTTTTCCTTTTCCTTATTCTTTTACCACATTTTCTTTTATTTTCACTAATTAGGAATTAAACTATTTCATTACTTCTTTCTCCATTTGCCTGGAGCACAGTTCATTTAATTAAAAGATAATATTTTTTATTAAAACGCGTTTCTTGATTTTTGCATTTCTTCAATTTTCCGCTTTAATGATATTGCCGCTATTACTTATTAAGTCAGTTTTTTTATGGGTACTTTCCCGTCTCTTCCACGAGTGGCTGTATAGATTATGCTGTATCTTAACTTTTGTTATGAGCTTTTTCTTCATACAAATATAAAGTACATTGTGAAAGGATCATTTATTAGAAAACGAAGAATTAGCGACGACTGTTGAGGTATTTAAAACTTCTTTTCCAAACTTTGTATATCTGTTCTCTCTCTCTCTCTCTCTCTTTCTATATATATATATATATATATATATATATATATATATATATATATATATATATATATATATATATATATATATATATATATATATATATAAAGATAAGTTAAAATCTGCAACTCTTTTAGTTTTTGATATTTTCAGTGCAATGGCGCCATCTCTAACTACAAAATATAAAGTTTATTTATAAATTTTAATATTAATATAATATTATAATATTTGTTCCACGGTGGAGGTAAATATTATAATTCCATGCTGGGGGCTCTGGTTCGAATCCCGGATAAGGTATGGATGTTCTCTTACCGTCTCCTCATAGGGAGCAGTATTGGCTCACCTATATCGACTTTAATAGTCAATGTCCAGTGACCGGAACCCCCGTTTTTCTGCACCTCAGAGTATATATATATATATATATATATATATATATATATATATATATATATATATATATATATATATATATATATATATATTTATATATATATATATATATATATATATATAAATATAAATATATATATATATATATATATATATATATATATATATATATATATATATATATATATATATATATATATATATATACTGCTCTTCGTTAAATTTGCAACAGCAGTTATGACTCCTTGCACACAGTGTGGTATTCAGTAATAGCTATCTATGAAATGTCGTTCCTCGCAGATTGAACACAATCATTGGTAACCATAGATAACCTTAGATAACCATAGATAATCATAGATTGAACCTACAATTCTTCAATGGTGACTTCAGTGATCGTAAACAGGCTCAGGGGCTATCTCACGGGATATGCTTACGTTCTTCTTTGAAGAGAGTAAATGTAAAGACGTAATTACAAATCACTTTTTACTGCAAATTCCCAAAGTGGATCCTTCCTGTGATCAGAGTTGTCATTAGGTCAGCAAATATTTAACTTCGGCATTTCCTTACATGGAAATGCTCTCTACTCTTAAAGTGCTATGCTGTTTATTTTCATACGAGTCAAATTTAGCTCGAAGCTCGCCTGAGGGTAAATATAAAAATTACGAAAAGTTTAAAAGAGGTTGATAAAATTAGAAATTTATCGGACAAATTTAGTTTGGGAATGATAAATACTCTTTTGGCATAATATATGTATATATAATACTAGCATTATTGCCCGGCGTTGCCCGGGTAGATATATAGATATAAAATTTTTCATGCATTCCATCAAAAAAATACTGGGCTGCCCTCGCTCTTGATGTTCATCTGGCCAGACAGAATGCGCTTAGCGCGTTTCTACTGAAATGATATACAAACAATAAGAAAGAAAGAAACTTTGAGCCTGCGGACCTTCGTCTGATTATACGTCTGATTTTATTGAGAATTAATAACACAGTGTTGCGTGATTCGCACGTTTGGATTGAATAAGTTTACTGTTTAATTATATTTGTTAGATATTGTTTAATTAGATTTAATTAGATTTGTTTGATCCACTGTTTAATAAGAAATAAGTTTTATAATTTACATTTGCCTTTATTTTTTATTTTTCCTTTAAAAACACAGTTTTTTCCACATCACCCAAGAGGTAAAGTGCAAGATGCGTTATCCCCTTTATTTAATCAAAGTAAGGCGGGATTCCGCATGAAGCCTAGGCTCAAAGTTTCTTTCTTTCTTATTGTTTGTATATCATTACAGTAGAAACGCGCTAAACCCATTCTGTTTCAACAGATGAACATGAAGAGCGGGGGTTGCAGCCCAATTTTTTTTGATGGAATGCATGAAATATTTTATTTCTATATATCTACCCGGGAAACGCCGGGCAATCATTCTTTAAAAATAATTTCATTAATTTTCTTATACTTTAATGTAACTAATGGACTAATAGTTCGGAATGAAAGTTATGTGTCGTTATGTTTCTCTGTTTAAAGAGCTTTTCCTCCCACTGCTTAAAAAACCCCAAAACTCTAAAAGATTTATCTTATATGATTTCACGGAATAAGTAATTCAAATACATATCGTATGCTAACTCTGTTTCGCGAACTTAGGGGAAAAAACGTATAGAACTCTTAAACTTCTTCCCATTTTATGATCCTCAAACGATTAATATATTTAGATCAACAGAAGGCTTCCAAAAACTGGCCATGGGACAGAACTTAATTTTTCTTTTTTTTTCCAAACTTTATTAAGTTCTATCAGTTTGAACGCCATTGTCTAAAATTGTCTAAAGCAGCGGTTCTCAACCTTTTTAGACCCACGACTCAACTAAACGTAAGAAAAATAAAATAAACACTTCGCCCCCCGTCACCCCCAGACCAACCCTCTTCTCCCCCGCGCATCGAATTTCACTGATAACGAAGCTGATTGTGGTGAAGGAGCTATATCTACATTTAAGTAGTACGCGCACCTCTTAGGGGCACAAAAATAACTAAAAAAAATTAATTTTAAAAACTAATTGAGCCCCAAATTTCGTTTTTGCTGCATTAAGTTTCTCGGGCCCTAAACATTAACTGTGCCGAATTTGGTCCCATTGGGTCAAACAGTCTATGATTCTATAGCGGACAAACAAACAGACGAGTTCTTTTATATATATATATATATATATATATATATATATATATATATATATATATATATATATATATATATATATATATATATATATATATATATATATTCATATATATATATATATATATATATATATATGTCAGACTTAAGCGGGAACGAAATAATTATTCTAAATTTAAAGGGGGCTTAGTAATTCATTTATTGTCGTGGCGTAATTCGCCACTATTCTCATATCTTGGTTCGAAATACATCGAGAGAAATCGGGGAAATTCCCTTTGGATTGATTGACATCTGTGGCCACGCCTATGGTTCAACGCCGGTGTATGCGTCACAGAAATCATGTGGGCATGCGCGGTGGCTTTGGATGGCAGAAAAACAATAGCGTTTAATCAGACGGCGGGAAATTCTTGATGGAGATAGTCACGCGTCGCTTGGGAGCTTGATGACTGTTGGATTTAATTTATCAGATTGAATCAGGTAGCTTAAGATTTTGGAAATAAACGATGTTAGATATATTAATTGTAGTTCTTTGCCACCGGCCTTTTAATTCATTGACTGCCATAACTTGAATAATTAAGTAAAGATAGATTAAGAAGGAGTAAGTTTGGATGTAAGACGACGTACTGGGAAGGGTGTAGGTAGCGAGCTCGTCATATATATATATATATATATATATATATATATATTTATATATTCATTATCTGGCCAAAAGTATCCGGACAACCCCCTAAAGAAGTGGATCTGGCAGGTGACGTAATTTGATACGTAACCGAAAGCTATAAAAGTGTTGGTAGTGGTTTCGTCAGGTCATATTTATGCGTTTATGAAACAATGAGTAAGTCAAAGGAGCTTAGTGACTTTGATCGTGGTATTACAGTGGGATGCCACCTTTGTGGGAAATCAGTTCGCGAAATTTCGGACATTCTACGGAAGCCAAAATCCACTGTGAGTGATGTAATTGTGAAGTGGAAACATCGAGGCGGGGAAACTGCAGAAAACGAAATGGCAGGAAAAGGGTAGTCACAATATTTGGTGGAAGGCCCATTTCTCTTCCAGCAGGATAACTGCTCCATTCACACATCGAGACTTGCGCAGACATGGTTTGACACTGAAATGGGTGTTCAAAAACTGGACTGGCCTTCTCAGAGCCCCGATCTAATTGAACACCTTTGGGACGAATTGGAACGAAGATTACGTAGCCAGCCAAATCGACCATCCTCACTGCCAGCACTCACTTCAGCTGTGATGGGCGCCTGGAAGTCGATTCCTATGGACACACATCAAAAACTAGTGGAAAGTTTTTCCAGACGTGTGCAGGCTGTCATCGATGCAAAAGGGGGACCAGCATCATATTAATATATGCCTCAGGACTCTCGGAGTCCGTACCACTGGTGTCTGGATACTTTTGGCCAGATAGTATATATATATATATATATATATATATATATATATATATATATGCGTGTGCGTGTGTGTGTGTGTGTGTGTGTGTGTGATGTCACTATTTCATTTCCTATTAAATTGTTTAAACAAAACATCATGTGGTTGATCAAAAAAGGTTTAAAGGTTTTTAATTCCCTATTAAGTTAAAGTTTTAGCATCTGCTCGCTTGTAAAACATATCTACAGGTCCTCTACACTTAAAACACTTAACTGTCTATATTAATATTTTTATCTTCGCAC
The DNA here is from genome assembly GCA_907164885.2 of Dolomedes plantarius. Taxonomy (NCBI): domain Eukaryota; kingdom Metazoa; phylum Arthropoda; class Arachnida; order Araneae; family Dolomedidae; genus Dolomedes; species Dolomedes plantarius. The sequence goes on along the minus strand of OU015490.1, from coordinate 38,760,134 downwards.
GCCAAGCAAAACGATTTTGACATATTACCAATATTTTTTTACGCTGATACGACATGACGATGATCCTTCCGGGGATATCTCTGAACTTGAATCATTTAACCGCAACCGTGTCACGTATCGTAACAAATCATGTTATAAGCTTGATAATACGAGGTCTTAATAATCACCGATCATGTCCGAATTTCCTTCTATGTTCCTTTTTTTTAATACAGTAATCCCTCTTATAACGCGATACTCTCAGAACGTGGTTTCCATATTACGCGGAGCAAAAACTGCGACGTCCGTCCTATGACGCTGTTTCCATATAACGCGGTACGAGTTAATCTGATTGACACTAATTCTGAGTTTCTTAAAACGCGGTACGAATTAATCGTGTTACAGGAGGGTTGACTGTTGTTATGAGGGGTACCAGAGATACCCCTTTGCGTTGTGTAAATTTAGGGAGGTGAACTCCAAAGGTAACTATGCGTTTATAAATAAAAATAACAACATTTATTATACAATATTTTACAAGAAAAGGTCGGGTTTACATATTATATTTAAGATCTTGGCTATACATATTTTTAACCGAATTAGGGCATACTTCATCCGCTTCCTGCGGCATAACCATTATGGGTCGAGTGAAATAAAAGTCTCGTAATCTCTCAGAAGGCATGAGCACTATTTAGAGGGGGAATTTATGACCAACCTGGGGAGATTTGATGAAAACAGCATGGCTTCGTTGAGGTACTTCTACAGGAGGAGGATTTAGGCATCGGGTAGAAATTCATGTGGCTCTTCACTGGCGGAAGCAACAGGATTCGGTGCTGGCGGTTGAAGACGGGTATCTCGCCATTTTACGGGGGCGTCTTTCCTTCCCAGGCTCTCTTGCAGCTCGCTACCTCCAATCGCTCCCTCGCTCCCTCTCCGAACGTCGTTTTCTCCCACACTCGGGTCTCCTACATTCTTCATTATAACCCCTCCCCAGGTTAGTTATTCACGTAAATTTATTGCCTCTTCGAGTTTTTTATTCGAGGGCAGGATGCTCTGACATTCCCATGGTTGACCCACGTGGTACGCTTATTTCCAAGAAAATTGGAAGTCCGTTGAATTTCCTGGAATTTCTTTCCCGCGTCCTGAGGAATTCAGGAGGGGTGATGTTTCTTGGAAAATTGGTGCAGTTCCAATATGGCCGTTTTATGCCCCGTAATCGTGTTGGAAGAACAAAATGGCTATAACGTTGGAAGGAGTTCAAAATGTCCAAATTGTGGATCCTTCACAACAATCACTCCCCCCCTTTTCTAGGCGTGCTGGCACGCCACAGTCTGTAGGGGTTGAAGAACGGATTGGCTCCATTCGCTTCAGCAAAATAGACTCCAACTGCACAAAAGTCACAATGGCAGTAAAAAAAAATCATGAATGACATCAGTTGTAAAAGTTCAGGAGGTCAAAATCTCCCCTTATAGTGCTGCAAGTTTTACTGATTTAAAAAAAAAAAAATTCAAAATTTATAAAGTTTTCTTTAAGCTTACATTAACTCTGACCAACATTAAGTAACATCATAGAAAATGGTATGCATACCCTGTAAAACAAATAATAACAAAATAGTGGCTCGATCAACACATGTGATCAGAGATTAAAATGTAAAGAAAAGGTTATCTTACAGAAATAGAAATCTCTCCGCTAAAATCGTACAGCGAAGATGAAATTTTCAAAAACGTTGGCAAATGTGCATAATCGCCATTATGTGTTTAACTCGCGGAAAGAGTAAAAATGTTCTCTTTTCCTTGCGCTGCCATTTGTGTGAAACATATAATGTGCTATCCATGCATTCAATAATAATAGTACTAATAATGATAATAATAATAATAAAACACAATAATAAAACACAATACACGCTAATCTTTTAATAATATATATATATATATATTTTAATTTTAAATTTTCCTTTTTTTTTTTTTTTGTTTATTTATTCATTCCCCAACGAAATTGACCAAATTTTGCTCTATCATCAGATTTATACACTGAAACATCGTCAAATTGAATTTAAACTATGCGCACAAATGAACCCACGATGAAAATTCTAAAGTCTGCTAAGTTTCCTAAAAAAAAATTATATAGATATCTCATAGCAATATAACAGAAGACGAAGAGTTAAGAGAGAGAAAAAAAAAAAAACTTATTTTTGTCAAAATAAAACTTAACCGAAAGGAGAGAAAAAAAAAAATTTTACTTGTTACAACTTAGTTTTCAAAAGCCTATCGTTGACACAAGATAGTTGATCAGACCCTCTGGAGAAAACGATAAAACCCCTTAAACCGAGTTTTCCCTTGTAAATTGGTAAATGGGCAGAAAACCTTAGGCGGCCATTCCCAAAGAGTTCTGTCCATGACTTACTGATATCACTGAACCACAAACATTTTAAGTAAAAAGTTTTAAATTCTGCGCAAGTAAAGAAAGTTTAATAGCTTAGCAGAAGTATTGAGCGTCTATTTCCCATTCGCCTGATTTTTGTAATTTTCTTCCGGCAGGGGTTCGCTTGCGGTTTTGATAAATGTCTAGACTCTGCATCTCAGTTCGCAATACGGCTTTCGAATTTCGCTTTGTTTGACACCCCGTTGGAGAGCATAATACAAATATCCGCGACCTCACGTACATTTTCGCCTTGAACCTAGCGTTGGGGGAATTAGCGAGACTAACTTTTTCACTCTCTCTGTGGGGCAATTGTTTAGCCGGGGGTCCACCAAGTTGCTGTGAACTCCCCCTCCCATTCTCTTCTGTCGAGAACGGGGCGAGGGAACCTCGAATATTTAGTGTGTTCTCAGGATCCAACGACATTAACTTTTTTCACTCCCCCTCTATTTCGGGTCATTCTTCCTATTCCCCGCGATCGAAGTCGCGTTCCCGTTTTAAGGGTAAAGTTGAATTCCGAGTGGGGAAAGTGTGGATTTCGTCTTGCTTCCTCTTACTAGAACACCATTTTTAAAGAAAAAAGTGGCTATTTTGCCTACTGAACAGTAAAATTCGCGCATTATTCACCGTACTGCCCCCTAAATTTATTACTATCTTTTTTTTGTTATTCATTATTTTCTCTTATTCACTCATTATTTGTTACCATTATACACTATTATTATCTTGCCCCTCAACCGGGATTTAAACATAGCAATTTTTCCTACGGGCAACCACTGAACAAAAGTTGCTAAGGACTTGAATTGCATAAAAAACGCATTGCAGTCTGAATCTGGGACACCATCGAACATGGACACTAAATGCGTAAAGCCGGGAGTTTTCCCGCTAACGACTGAATCGGTCGCCATAATACTTATAAAGTAAGGAAAGGTAATCCGAGATACTGCTATTGTGCTTCAAGACAAACCCTTTTAAACAATTTTTGTTTTAACATATACATGCGAAACATATAATAATCAAAATAAAGTAAAAATCATTATCCTAGAATTATATATATACTAGCCGCGAACACATAAACTCTAACATTTCAATACAATTTGTTCACACAGCATGTAGGCATGGCAGGTACAAGGGAAAGAAAAGAGAGAAATTGAAAAAAAATGTATGCATAACACTTTACAGATATATATATGAACCATAAGAACCTTGCACGACATTAAAAGCTTTTGCCAAGATACACAAAAAAAAAATTTTTTAGTATGCCCAGGTTTTGGACTAAAGTAAAAATATTATAACATACCCAGGGAAATCCTCGTCACGAGGCACCAATATATGTTATGAGGGGTACCAGAGATACCCCTTTGCGTTGTGTAAATTTAGGGAGGTGAACTCCAAAGGTAACTATGCGTTTATAAATAAAAATAACAACATTTATTATACAATATTTTACAAGAAAAGGTCGGGTTTACATATTATATTTAAGATCTTGGCTATACATATTTTTAACCGAATTAGGGCATACTTCATCCGCTTCCTGCGGCATAACCATTATGGGTCGAGTGAAATAAAAGTCTCGTAATCTCTCAGAAGGCATGAGCACTATTTAGAGGGGGAATTTATGACCAACCTGGGGAGATTTGATGAAAACAGCATGGCTTCGTTGAGGTACTTCTACAGGAGGAGGATTTAGGCATCGGGTAGAAATTCATGTGGCTCTTCACTGGCGGAAGCAACAGGATTCGGTGCTGGCGGTTGAAGACGGGTATCTCGCCATTTTACGGGGGCGTCTTTCCTTCCCAGGCTCTCTTGCAGCTATACATATTTTAACCGAATTAGGGCATACTTCATCCGCTTCCTGCGGCATAACCATTATGGGTCGAGTGAAATAAAAGTCTCGTAATCTCTCAGAAGGCATGAGCACTATTTAGAGGGGGAATTTATGACCAACCTGGGGAGATTTGATGAAAACAGCATGGCTTCGTTGAGGTACTTCTACAGGAGGAGGATTTAGGCATCGGGTAGAAATTCATGTGGCTCTTCACTGGCGGAAGCAACAGGATTCGGTGCTGGCGGTTGAAGACGGGTATCTCGCCATTTTACGGGGGCGTCTTTCCTTCCCAGGCTCTCTTGCAGCTATACATATTTTTAACCGAATTAGGGCATACTTCATCCGCTTCCTGCGGCATAACCATTATGGGTCGAGTGAAATAAAAGTCTCGTAATCTCTCAGAAGGCATGAGCACTATTTAGAGGGGGAATTTATGACCAACCTGGGGAGATTTGATGAAAACAGCATGGCTTCGTTGAGGTACTTCTACAGGAGGAGGATTTAGGCATCGGGTAGAAATTCATGTGACTCTTCACTGGCGGAAGCAACAGGATTCGGTGCTGGCGGTTGAAGACGGGTATCTCGCCATTTTACGGGGGCGTCTTTCCTTCCCAGGCTCTCTTGCAGCTCGCTACCTCCAATCGCTCCCTCGCTCCCTCTCCGAACGTCGTTTTCTCCCACACTCGGGTCTCCTACATTCTTCATTATAACCCCTCCCCAGGTTAGTTATTCACGTAAATTTATTGCCTCTTCGAGTTTTTTATTCGAGGGCAGGATGCTCTGACATTCCCATGGTTGACCCACGTGGTACGCTTATTTCCAAGAAAATTGGAAGTCCGTTGAATTTCCTGGAATTTCTTTCCCGCGTCCTGAGGAATTCAAGAGGGGTGATGTTTCTTGGAAAATTGGTGCAGTTTTATGCCCCGTAATCGTGTTGGAAGAACAAAATGGCTATAACGTTGGAAGGAGTTCAAAATGTCCAAATTGTGGATCCTTCACAACAACTGTAGTCTTTATTAATAATTTTATTCATTACATTTATTCAAGGCATGCATTGAATTGCATTATTGGACACTACTCCACTGTTATATCGTTGTCGGAATCTCGTGGTTTGGTCTATTTTTTATGGTTTCCATGGACACATAACCCACTCTTTCCTTACATATATACATATATCTTGGTTTATTCATACATATTTACAAAATATATGTGGGAAATTTATTCCCACGGTTGAAATATCAAAATGCAATAACACGTATTCTTGACTAATATTTAATCAAACACAAACCAATTACAACTTATGGTCACAACAGATTATCACAATAAGAAAACACAGAATGTCAGTGCCCGTCTGACACGACATTGACGCTCGTCTAGCGTGAGCAAGCTAATACAGCGTGCAGTCTGCACTCAGTAAAAGTAAAAACACGGCGTGCCGTTTGCACTCCGCGAAAGTAAACATAGCGGGAGTTCCATTGTCTCCGCCCACTCAGCACCAGCGGTTGAGTTGCAACTCGTTTGCTCAAGTGGCGCCTCATCCATGTTGCCACAAGAGAAGAATTCCCACATATATTATACAAAATTTTCAGTATCAATCAATCATTATCGAACATCAATCCGTCGAAAACCAGAGAGAGAGTCCGAATTCAGTTCAATCTAAAGTTCAGCATCGAGACAGGAAGCACGTTTCATAGTTACCTTCGTCCGACCTCTCTCTCTCCTTCTCTCTCTTTTTTTCAATCTGCTTCCCTTTATACCCAATGTTCCAGAAAACCCAAATGATTCTCGAAGCTTCTCGATCGGTGTGCCAATCGGTTTTTGTCAATTTATTTCGTTGTTATGCACGTGACGCAAAATTAATTTGGGGTATCACAAAAAGAAAAGAAACCACCTGATCGGCATTTAATAAATTAAATTTTAAAAATTCACCAAAAATCAGAAAATGGAGGTAAAGATTCGAAAATGATTTCATTGTAAAGGAATTTTTCTAATCTTTCTCGTGATATAAATTGTATATCCCTCAGATTATTATTTTAACTGCAAACTAAAAAAATGTTACAAAAACAGCTTAAAAATTTAATTTTAAAAAATCTAAGAAGAATTTTTCAAAAATATTTCTTAGTGCACCTCTACACTATAAGAAGAATCGCCATGCAAAATTTCAGTCCTTTAGGTCCAGCGGTTTGGTCTGTGCGTTATTTGTCAGTCAGTCAGTTACGTGTTATATATATATAGATATGTACTTCTAAGTTTCACTTAACGCGGTTTCTATATAACGCGGAACGAATTATTCTGTTTTGTACAAATTCTGAGTTGTTTCTTACAACGCGGTTTCCATATAACGCAGTGCCAATTAATCGCGTTATAGTAAGGTTGACTTTAGTAGCAAACATGCTACCATTAAAAAGAGATGCCGTGCTTCGATTTCATGCTACAGGAACCATCCATTTAACTGCAACTGAATCTTCGATATCATTCCTTGGATGTTTAGGCATGAGAGCAACAGGAAATGCCAATATACGAGTTGTTGGAAAACGTACTCTAAATTTCCTCCAAGTAGACTATCTCCATTTCTACCATGGCAAAAAAAGAGGAAGCCGAGAACGCAACAAGAACCATTTTTTGTTGATGCGTGGAAGCTATAAAACTAAGAAGGATTTTTGTCCCTCTATCAGTGAATCAGGAACGATTCTTTGTAATTAATTAGTTTGTAGTTCATGTTGTTCGTTTTATTAAATGCAGTGTGTTAAAATCGTAGAATATTATTCATTGGTCATCAGTCATTAACTCTTTACAACAAGTTTCTATAGGTCGCGTTTATGAATCGTCGAAGAACCCTTGTCGAAATCCCGTGCATACAAATGACTTAAACAACGCAAGAGTTTAACTTGCCTTTGATATCGAACGTAACTTATGCATTGAAGATTTATAGAACACGAGTATCAAATTGTGATACATTGACACGATAAGAGTCCATCTTGACTGATTCACGATGCACGTCTTGATACGGGTATGGCAGAATAATGGAAATGAGGTCGCCCCCTTTGAGTCGGTCTTTCATCGATCCTCAAAAGAAATGATACCTGATACAGATGATGTAGTGCAGAGGCTTCGCTTAGCATTGATCATTCACAGCGTGGGATAAATGATACTTCACGTTTGCTGCGATGGAAATCAAAATAGTCATGGAGCAAGATACTGGATACGGAACGAGGAAAAACAAGTCGTCGTATCATTATTCTTTATCGGGATCTGGTATGATACATGATTCGGGATACTGTGGCACGGACCAAATAGGAGCGTAGGTTATTGGATAAAATCATTAATGTGTTTGGGACAAATTAACAGGAAATATGCTTTTGTACAATCCCTGCTGACCGTATTACTAAAATTTATACTTTTTTAAAAAATGAAAATGAAATGCAGAGATTTTAATCATGTATCAGTGATTTAACCTTTAGCCTAAGGGGCCAATTTTTCCGATTCCCTCTTTAGAATGGGAAAGATCATACCTCCTTTGTTAGAACGGTCATTAAGGGGGTTATATATATATATATATATATATATATATATATATATATATATATATATATATATATACAGTATGCCCACTAAAGTCCCTTCCCACCCTCTTAACTTCGGAACGGCTGCTGCTATATTCATAAAAGTGGTGTCTAGGTATAGTAAAGTAGCCATGCGCTACTGAATGAAACCACCTACCGCGCCACCTGGTGGAAAACTGCGGAGTTAGCATTCCTAACTAGAAAATGGAACGAGATAGGAAAAAAAAGTGATTTACAAAGTTGTAGAAAATCATCGATTTAGTATGAAAAGATACCTTGTGGATATTAATGCAAAGAATAGAACGGTTAATACACGCATTTGTTTTTTTCATGATTTCCTACACTGTGACGTCACGAAACTTGAACGAAAGAATAAATGATTATCTTTCGGGCAAAACGCGACACCGCAATGTGCACAGTGGTATATCGCTTTTGATCCCCAATCAAAAGGACCGCGGTTCAAACCTCGAGGGTTTCACCCTTGTACTGATTGTCTTTATAAACGGAGTAGACAGTACGTAGATCGTGTAAAATAGTGTCGCATCAACTCAACGCAACTTGCGCTTGGTGTTCGAAATTTTTGCAGTATGCAAATACGTAAGAAACGTCACGCCTGTTCACCTGAGACAGCTATAAAAGAGACATCTTCTTGGGGGTGTAGTATAGTGATGCTCGTGGTCATGGCTGAGTATTCCAAAGCTGAGATCTCCAGTGAAGCAGTACCTCGTCAAGGAATTCGGGGACCAAATAATTGGGTATGGCGGTTTCGAAGAGTGGCCTCCACGTTCGCCTGATCTGACTCATTTATTCTTTCGTCCACTCGCCTGATCCACTGGACTTTTTCCTGTGGGGATAGCTGAAACAGAAGGTGTATGCGACCCCTCCACAAACATTGCAGGACCTTAAACGACGCATTACGGACGCTTGTGCCAACGTGTCACGATCTATGCTCCAATGTGTGCAACGTAAGATTCAAGCAAGGATCCAAATGTGTATTGCAGCTGACGGTGAGAAGTTTGAACATCTCAAATAAAGGTATATTGTTAAAATTAGTTGTTTTTTTCTTTCTCAGATTCTTTTGTCACGTCACAGTGTAGGAAATCGCGAAAAAACAAATTCGCGTTTTAACCGTCGTAGTCTTCTCATTAATGTCCACAAGGTGTCTTTTCGTACTAAATCTATAATTTTCTACAAGTTTGTAAATCACTTTTCTTCCCTATCTCGTTTCATTTTCGAGATAGGAATGCTAACTCCGCAGTTTTCCACCAGGTGGCGTGGTAGGTGGTTTCATTCAGTAGCGCATGGCTACTTTACTATACCTAGACACCACTTTTATGAATATAGCAGCAGCCGTTCCGAAGTTAAGAGGGTGGGAAGGGACTTTAGTGGGCATACTGTATACATATATATATATATATATATATATATATATATATATATATATATATATATATATATATATATATATATATATACATAAATATATATATATATATATATATTCATTCTTGGGGTACATGCTATCCCACCACGTAAGGAAACGGTTAGGTTACATATTTTTATCTGTACTAGCTGGTGTAATCCTTTTATAATTTTCAATAATTAAATATATATATATATATATTCCTTCTTGGGATACATGCTATCGCACCCCGTAAGGAAAAGGTTGAGTTAGATATTTTTACCTGTATTAGCTGGTATAATCCTTTCATGATTTTCAATAATTAAATGCGAACAAATAAACGATTTAATCGCTTTGCAAACTGCAAAGCTTGAACTTATTTGAATATTCTACACACATTTAAATATTTTAATTGCTAGCATTAACCTTTCGCAACAAATTGCATTCGTCTCTTAATAATAAGCACGCAATAAACTGGAAGCTTTAAAATAATTAAATAAATCGGACTGTGTATGGCGAATATTTTGCAATAAATTTAATAATTTTCATCACGAGGAAATCAGGCCCGCAAAATTTTTATTTTTCATTTGAAAATCAAAGTAATTTCAAAATATTTTCACTTTTAAATGTCCTAATGTAAACATCATCATATTTACAAAAATAAATGACCATTTAGTAAATTTCTTTTAAAAACTGAAAATTCAAAATTTAGAGCTTGTTTAGTTTCTGTTACATCTGCTGAATCAATGGGTTTTTTTTTTTAACGTAGGATTACGTTCCTCCATAACGGTCCTCCAGAAAGCAAAACTTCAGACGCTAAAACCGTCCGGCATCACGTGTTATAATTTTGGCAGCGCGCCAAACCCAGTCTGTATCGCTTGGGCAAGCAGTAAGCAGTTAAACAAGAAAAGTACCAAATGGCGTCAAACTTTCTACATATATATATATATATATATTATATATATATATATATATATATATATATATATATATATATATATTTATTATATATATATATATATATATATATTATATATATATATATATTATATATATATATATATATTTTATATATATATATATATATATATATATATATATATATATATATATATATTATATATATATATATATATATATTTTATATATATATAAATATATATATATATATATTATATATATATTTATTTATTTACTTATATGTGTGTGTGTGTGTGTGTTCGTTCGTTCGTGGATTGTATCAAGAGAAATTGACCAGTACACACATAAAAGGCCTTTCATCCATGGCATAAAATTATACAGGAATTACAAAACTGAACATCACTATGCTGTTTAACATACGAAAGTTCACAGAGAAATCGCAGTAGTCTTTCCCCGTACGTTGAAACAGCAGTCTCTATATCTATCCCTATCGCTGTCCTCGGGCTTGAGCACCTCTCTTCACTTCTGTATACGATACCGCCTCCTCTTATACATACGAGGAGGCGGTGTCATGTATAATTGGAGTCATTACGTTCACATGCATTAGAGAAAAGTGGAATTCCGCAGAACAGTTAGATCCGAATCCGGCTTATACATCTACCAAAATTTCAAATGTATAGTAGGTTGCTCACAGACGGTATGGTTTTGCAAATGCTGAATTTCGTAATATAACATTTGTAGAAACGTGCAGTTTGCATGTTATTTAGTTCTGAAAATACTGCAATATGTGTGAAAATAAGAAAATCTTTTGTGTTCACAATTTTTGTGCTTCACACATAACAGTATACAGACATCACGTGCTTCTGTGTTGTACATGACAAGAAGTTTGGAATACAAGTTTCAAGCCTGTGTTCATGTAAAAAGAGCATATTTTGTTTGAAAATAACCGTTTCAAGATAACTGGTTATTATATATATCCCTGATACTGAACATCAGAACTGACTTAGTAAATCAATTACGTCACTTAGTAAATCAATTACGGAAAAGAAGGTACATCTCCCAATTAACACAAGTTTGGCCGTTCTCCCTACGGTCAGAGACTATTGTTATCATGCTTCATTCCAATCTCATTCTCCTGAATGGACAATGTTGGAGTTGTGAATTATTATACAAAAGGTTAATCATTTTCTGGTTAATTGTGTTATGTCCTCATTGTGTTGAATACGGGTGTTGCTTTCTTCCTGTGTTATAGTGAAGATGAAGTGTAGGATACAAATTTCAAGACTTGTGTGCATGTAAAAAGATCATATTGCGTTTGAAAATAACCATCTCAAGATAACTAGTCAGGGTAAATCCCTGATACTGAAGATCAGAACTCACTTGTTAAATCAATTACGTCACTTAGTAAATCAGTTACGCAACAGAAGGGACATCTCCCAGTTATCACAAGTTTGGTTGTTCTCCCTACAGTCAGAGACAATCCTTACGTTTCATTCCGATCTCATTCTCCTAAATGGACAGTGTTGGAGTTGTGAATTATTATACAAAAGGTAAATCATTTTCTGGTTAATTGTGTTATGTCCTCATTGTGTTGAATACGGGTGTTGCTTTCTTCCTGTGTTATAGTGAAGATGAAATGTAGGATACAAATTTCAAGACTTGTGTGCATGTAAAAAGATCATATTGCGTTTGAAAATAACCATCTCAAGATAACTAGTCAGGGTAAATCCCTGATACTGAAGATCAGAACTCACTTATTAAATCAATTACGTCACTTAGTAAATCAGTTACGCAACAGAAGGGACATCTCCCAGTTATCACAAGTTTGGTCGTTCTCCCTACAGTCAGAGACTATCCTTATGTTCCATTCCGATCTCATTCTCCTGAATGGACAGTGTTGAAGTTATGAATTATTATACAAAAGGTTAATCATTTTCTGGTTAATTGTGTTATGTCCTCATTGTGTTGAATACGGATGTTGCTTTCTTCCTGTGTTATAGTGAAGATGAAGTGTAGGATACAAATTTCAAGCCTTGAGTGCATGTAAAAAGATCATGTTGCGTTTGAAAATAACCATCTCAAGTTAACTGGTCAGGGTAAATCCCTGATACTGAAAATCAGAACTCACTTAGTAAATCTATTACGTTAATACAAAGGAAGGAACATCTCCCCGTTATCAAATGTTTTATCGTTCGCACCATGGCCAAAGACTGCCGTTCCCTGTCTTTCTGAACGTTAATCCTTTTCATTGCATTCTTCTTTTCCTAAATGGTACACACGTTGAAGTTGGTATAAATCATTGTTTAAAGTGTTTATCCTTTTCTGGTCAAATGCATTATATCCTCGTTGACTGGGCGTTGCTTTCTTCATGTGTTATGCCTGAAGTAAAGATACCTGGGGTACAAGTTTCATAAGTTCAGCATTTGCTTAGCATGGAGAAAATTCTGTCTGTCTCTGCCTGCATTTCCTTTATCCCCATTTGTAAATTTCTATGTCACATCTTGCGTCCCCATTTGAAACCGATTATTCATAAACTATTGTATTGGAATTTTTCATTTACGTATCTAATGTATTCTTTTATTGTATTGGAATTTTTCATTTACCTATCTAATGTACTCTTTTATGAGTAAACTTTTACAATATCTCTTTTTTTCATAAGTAGAAGATTCCTCTTTCATCCGCAGATAGAAGAATTAAATTTGAAAAAGGCGAGTTTTTTTTTTCTAAAATTAAGAATTAACAACACAACGAAGTAAAATAAACTGGATGTGGTTATAATTAGTCCCCGCCCTCCCTCTGTTCATTCTTTTTATCACTTTTGGAGCAATTGCTTGCCAAAGCTGACAACCTTTACATTTTACCCTTGTTAGAAATATGACCCATTAATGGCATCTTTACATCTGGCATTCACCAGTAATTAATGTCACATATTACTTCAAAGCTGCAACAGATATCTACCATACATATATATATATATATATATATATATATATATATATATATTACAAGCCTGTAAAGCCTTTTTTGTAAGGTTTTTCAGTTATGTTTTTGAATAACGTTTAGTTTTCTCGCTAATCTTTCATTACGTCCTCCATATGCTCAAAAAGGGAAAGACAGAAAGGGGAGTGATCCACCGGGGAAGCCCCCCCCCCCCTAAGTTACCCTTATTTATTTTCTTGCTAATCTTCCATTTTATATATGTACAAAAATTGAATAGATAGAAAGGTGAGTTATGCGCCAATGGAGGCTGGGTTGCCCCCATAGCTCCCCTTTGTTAATTTTATTCCTAATCTGTCCTTTTATCTTTCATATGCATAATACATTCATGTCCATAAATTAAGGATAATACCAGCTCCGGCAAATAAAGGTTCAGAAACAAAACAAACGTGACTTATTCATAAAGCCCATTTATTAAACAAAAGATAAAGAACAAAAAAGATGGTGTATGTATGATACCATTAAAAAAACTACGATTTTTGCTCCCTGGAGCAATTGTAAAAAATATCTCCTTTACAAAAACTTAATATTACATGGTTGGTATGATGGTTAATACATTGTATGTCCCCCATGCGATGAAATACAGTCCGTACAACGCCTAGGCATGCTGAGTATCAAATTATCGAGCTGATCTTGGGGAAGATTACTCCACTCAGCAAGCGATGCTCTCCCAAGTTCCGGTACACATGTAGGAGGTGGTTTACGGGCTGCAACTCGTCGGCCAAGTATGTCCCACACATGCTCTATCGGATTCAAGTCAGGTGAGAATGCTGGCCATTCCATACGGGTGATATCCTCAGATTGCAGGAATTTGTTTACAATGTTTGCTCGGTGAGGACGGGTGTTGTCATCCATAAACAGAAATTCTGCGTCCATGGCACCCCTAAACATGTTGTTCCAGAATAATGTCCCTATAAATGTGGCCGTTCATGATTCCGATTTGAACATGCAGATTTGTTCTGGAGCCCTGTATAATTCTACCCCAAACGAGCAATCCTGCACCACCGTAACCTGGCGTTCTCCATATGAAAGTCCGACGTGAATCAGACTGCAAGCTAAACCTGGACTCGTCGGAAAACATCACACAAGCCCACTGTGACGATGTCCACATTGCATGTTCTCTACTCCAGGCTAATCGCTGCCGGCAGTGAGTTGCCGTGATCGGAATACATCTGACAGGCCTGCGAGCATATAGACCAATATTTCCCAAACGTCTGTACACGGTTTGTCTTGAAACTGTGGTACCAGTGGCTACAGATAGCTGACGAGACAGGTCGGGTGCTGTGCTCCGTCTGCTTCTTTTGACAGTTATTGCCAAATACTTGTCTTCATTCGGCGTTGTAACTCGGGGGCGACCTGTACTGTAACATCTGCTGACATTTCCATCATCTTGGAATCGTTGCCAAAGCCTAGAGATGACACTTTGGGGAATTCCAAGTTCCTCGGATACTTCCATCTGAGTACGCCCACATTCCAGGCAGCCCTTAATTCTACCACGTAAAAAATCATGCACATGCGTCCTCTGTGTCATAACTATTCGGTTATGGCACTGAGCGGCTTACAGAATACTTGTGAACAATTTTACTTCTTTGCCACCATTCCATATATATCCCTCTCTTACACCCTCATCATTGTAACGTACTATCGGCGTCATCTGGTGGCTTCCTGTAATTTTCATATTATTCTTGAAGATGTGTGTGATAACTCTACACGTGAAATTTTTACTATAGAGTTCGATTTCCGTGTGATTCTGAATTATCCTTAATTTATGGACATGAGTGTCAGTGAATAGTTAGAGAAGGAATCCGCCTTGTGGAACCCCTTAAATACCCCCTGTTAATTTTCTTCCAAATCTATCCTTATTTCTTTCACATGCACAAAAAATAAATAGATAGATAGGGGGTGATCCTCCATTGGAAGCCCCCTATGCATCCCTTGTTAATCTTCTTGCTAATCTTTCATTATTTCTTTCGAAAGGGAAGTGGTGTGCCAATGGTGGCTCAGATGCCCCCATAGCCACGCCCTTGTTAATTTTCTCTCTAACTTACAATTATTTCTCTCTGATGCCCACAAAATAGAATAAATAGAAAAGAAAGTTATCTACTTTTGTAGATCACTTTCTTTTCTATCGATATATATCGATATACACTCATGGACAAAAAAATTAGCGCACTAAGAAATAATTGCTGGATCGTAGCGAAACTTGCAATGAAGGTACAAGTCGGGGAGATATGCAAATGATTAGAAATGCAGCGTGATTGCGCATTACGTATAGCTGGTAGAGGGCGTTGAACATCGTACTCTGTGGAGTATAAAACAGGTAACCAAAGCTTGTTTGAGTGTGCTGAATCATTTACAAAGGAAGAGCTGAGATAGACATGCCATTACGCCATGTTCGAAGACAATATAAGCAGTTGTCGCTGTTTGAGAGGGGAAGAATCGTCGGGATGATGGAAGCTGGGTGGTCAGCTAGGCGAGTAGCTCGTCAATTAGGCCGCTCTGATTGTGTTGTGAGGAGGTGTTGGGACCAGTGGACCCGAGAGATGTCATGTACACGAAGACCAGGCTCAGGACGCCCTCGACAGACCAGTCGTCGAGAAGACCGCCACATCGTAAAAAATGCACGCGTACAGCCAACTGCTTCATCGGCCGCCATCCAGGCACAGGTAGCC
>OU015490.1:38464594-38744263 GCA_907164885.2 Dolomedes plantarius | reverse complement strand
ACAAAGGGGGTTTGAATGGTGTATATAGACTTATATGTATTTTTTCCTCTTTCCTTTAAGAACTACTTACCACACTATAGAGAGCAATTAGTGTATATTGTGTTTTTGTGTATATTAGTCTGTTATTTGAAATGTGGTTTTGGATACTATGCAATTATTCACACTCCAGAGAGCAATTAGTGCATATTGTGTTTTTGTGTATATTAGTCTGTTATTTGTAATGTGGTTTTGGATACTATGTAATTTTTATATTGGTTTTGTGCATCACCATCTTTCGTTTTGTTTGTTTTTTATTTGATGGGGGGAAGAGATGTTGTGAAAACATCAGCGTAGAACTGGTTCGGAAGCAGCGTACTTGAAACTAGACGGAACCGGTTTTATTTCACTCCTGATCGCCTAATCGGACATTCTCCAGGTCTTCCTACAAAGTTTTAAAAGAACGTTGGCAACAAAAAAGGTGTGAAAATTTCTCCGGCGGAAGGACATTATAAAAGGTGACTCCTCGAGGGTTCTCGGCGAAGCTAACGTCTTTGTTCGTGGAGAGAGGGTGCTCTGAAGCACGTGGTTGCGCGAAGAATAAAGTGTGACTCAACTGGTCTACGAAAGATTTACAGAAATACGGAATTATCCGATGGTTCCTGGTTCCTTTGCTGAGAATTGTATTTTCCAAGAGCACATAGTCTTCGTGCTAACAATTGTGCTGACCTCAACATGCGTGGTATAAATGGTGATGCACCACGTGCAAAATATTTTTTTATGCTCTCCTAACTTGTCTTAAATAAAGTGTGGTAAGTGAATTCCAGTTTTATTCTTTTATTTTTTTGCAATGTGCTGATCTTATATAATCACGGCCACAACTAAAGATCCTTTACACCTTAGTATCAGGGATTATATCTAAAATAGACACTTCGAAATTTACTACGCCATGACTTTTAAGATGAGTAATTTCGATAGTACAATCCTCTCCATTTTCGTTACATCTATAAATTTGGCCTCTATGTAAATTTATACGTACATTTAATGTATTTTTAGTTTGTCCGATGTATGCTAATTTACAGATCTTACATTGTATCTTATATATACAGTTGTAAACTTTACAAAATGTCTTATGTAAGTTATTATTACTAATTTGGCAAGGATTTGCTTTAGGGCACAGTTTACATCTTCGATTTCCACATGTACGATATTTGAAAGTACCTATATTAGGATAAAAACTATTACTATTAAGATGAGAATTGTGACACCCCGGTGTATAAGGGTTAAAGTCAACATTAATTACAGTTTTTTTGTTGTCTCTCTTACCAGTGGGACCTGATACATTATAATAATTAGTAATCAAGTTGGGGTAGCTGGATGACGGTCTGTTACACACCCCCTTATTAACATACTGAGCACCTGGTAGTGAATTACCAGTCTTGCCAGTCGCTATAATATTTAAAAACCTATCCATGTTAAAATTAATGTAAGAGAGAAGTATTACTAATAGCTAGCATTAAAAAGTATAAACCCATTTTTTAAAAAATACTTAGCGAGAGCTAAATAGATTTTACGGTCATAACATTCCTCAAATTATTTACAACCAATTTTAAACATAAGCACTAATCACACCAAGACATGCAAAATCCCACAGGAAGTGAAACATATTTTAGACAATTTTTTAATTATTTTTTATTTTTAAAATTATTATATACAAAAAACACTTAAAGAGAAGCATACTAAAAATCTAAAAAGAATGAGGAGTAAAAGATATGCAAATGATTAAAATTTCGACGCCAATGAGACAAGGGTAAGCGAGCTATGCGCATATGAGATGCGCAGCTGGGAGAGTTTAAAAGCATGATTACTCGTGCCATAGGGTTATTCAAACAAATCTGTCGACTTGGATGGACGGTATTGTGACTAGAGATGTAACCGGCGACAGTACGAGCAATTGTCGGACTTTGAGAGGGTGCGTATAGTAGGCCTCAATGAAACAGGTTGGTCGAACAGGCGTATCGGCCGCCACCCTGGTCGGAGCGATATGGTAGTTGCTCGGTGTTGGCAAAAATGGATCACGGAAGAGATAGTCTACAGTCGCGGAGGGTCAGGGCATCCCAGGAACACAAATGCGCGCGGGGATCGTGGGCGGGGAGCGGCCACGTCCGCACCAACAACGTCGCTAGAATTGGTTCGACGCCATTTACCACCTTCCAGACATCCGGTGGTATCAAGGGAAACCATTCGGAGACGACTAGCCGACGCAGGTATAAGGAGCCGACGTCCATTAAGATGCCTACAACTGACCCCACATCATAGGCAGTGTCGATTGGATTTTTGCCGACCTCGTGCAAACTGGAGTGTGACTGACTGGAGGCGTGTGATCTTCAGCGATGAATCCCAATTCAGTCTCAATGCTGATGACCAGCGCATACGCGTGTGGTGGGGCCAGGCTACCGGTCCGATCCGGCATTTGTTGTCGAGAGGCATACGACGATTACACAAGGTGTGACAATGTGGGGAGCGATTTGTTGGGACACACGATCACCTCTAGTCGTCCTTCAACGCACTTTGACGGCACAAAGTTACGTCGACGAGATTTTAACGCCAGTTGTACTGCCTATGCTATCAAGTCGCGCAGGTGCCATTTATCAGCAAGACAACGCTCGTCCACATACTGCGCGATTCTTCCAACAATGTCTTCAAGGATATGACGTACTCCCATGGCCTGCCAGGTCACCAGACCTCTCGCCAATAGAGCACGCCTGGGACGTGCTTGGAAGGCACCTGCAGCCGTCCCGGAATACTGGTGAATTAACTGCCCCGTCGCAAAGATTATAGCATGATCTTCCGCAGGAGGTCATATGTGACCTCATTGATTCAATGCCACGCCGTGTTTCGGCTTGTATAGCTGCCAGAGGTAGATTTACTACTTACTGATTTGTAACCTTTTTTATGCCATATCTTCTTATTAAAAAGGTCTGTTCTTCTGAATTTGTAATCATTTGCTTATCTCCTCATACACTACATACATGTTAAGTTTCGTGATAGTAGCTCGTTTGCTTCTGGGTGCATATATTTTTTTGTCACAGACTGTATATAGGTAGCCTGTTTTATTTCTGAAAAATTTATTATGAATTTTATTAACTGTACTCCAATTCGTTACCGAAATGTTAAATAAACAGTAAGTATACGCAATGTTTGATATCTGTAGAACCAATCAGTGTAATGATTTTCTGTAAATGAATGAATATTATAAAAAATATAATGGAAAATAAAGAAATTACGAATAAAATAGGGTTTAAAAATGAGTATGAATTTTTCTCTAAATAACTCTTAAATCTTACTTATCAATATTTAGTTTTATCAAATATTCTTGTTGAGATTATCATTTGAAATTTGGGTTTAGTATAAGAGCATATTTGTGCGAAAAAAAGTAGTTATCTTACGCGCGATGCAACACAAATCCGATAAAATACACTATAATATTTATATATTTTATGCATATTCAAACCCAAATTTTTATTAAAATATCCTTTTTCTGGGTAAAAGAATATTCAAATCTACCCTGTCTCAAAATTTTGAACCAAAACCTTTATTGTTTACCGCGTGAAAAAAATCTGAAAGCATTAGCATTTTATTTTTTCAGATTTTTTTCCAACCTTTAGTTAATTATCCCGTTAAGCATATTTTTTATCGTATTTGCATTATTTTCCTAGTCGCCTAGTATAAATAGTATTCTTCAAAATTTATTCTACGATAGCTAAATTGCAATTGTTGCCACAAATTATCGTCTGCGGACATAAACGAGTTTAAATTTAAATATCCGACCAATAATTTTATTTTTAGCGCATATCGTCTGCCACTATCTCAGAAAGTTCAGTGTTATACCTCGTATTTGTGGTTTCAAAGAGTCATGCACAGTTTTGTGACAAACACTTCAATTAACAATCCTAAGGAACTTGAACGAAATTAGAAAGAAATTAATGCGCATGGAGCATTTTGAAAAATTCTAGCATTTTTGAAGAACTTTTTGAAACACATGTCGTATTCTTCCACAAAATACTTATTCGTGAATTCTAAGGGCCTGTTCACATAGGAGTCCGTTGCGTAGCGTTAAGGAAAAGATGACGTTGAGACGAAAATAAACCAATCATAGGCGTTAAAAATTTCATTGCTAATCGTTTGGAGGCATACGATTGGTTTATTTTCGTCTCAACGTCATCTTTTCCTTAACGCAACGTAACGGACTCCTATGTGAACAGGCCCTTAGAGTCCGTTGCGTTGCGTTAAGGAAAAGATGACGTTGAGACGAAAATAAACCAATCATAGGCCTCCAAACGATTAGCAATGAAATTTTTAACGCCTATGATTGGTTTATTTTCGTCTCAACGTCATCTTTCCCTTAACGCTAAGCAACGGACTCCTATGTGAACAGGCCCTAAGGGGTCTGTTCACATAGCAGCAGTCCGTTAGCGTAAGCGAGCTTAAAAGGAAAGTTGGCACTGAGACGGAAATAAACCGATCATAGGCCTTAACAATTTCGTTGCTAATCGTTTGGAGGTTTGTCATAGGTTAAATATATTTCAATACGAGTATTTCCTTTTACGCTTACGCTGACGGATTACTTTGTGAACAGGCCCTAAGTGTCTTCACTGAAGCAAAAAGAATATTAATTACTCTCCTTTTGTATTTAGAGTAAAACATTGAAAATTTTTAAAAAAAGAGTTTGAAGGTCCCTTGCCCTCTTAAAATTAATTATTCCCTAAAACATATTTTTTATCGTGTTTGCATAGCTTTGCTAGCCCCCATGTAAGAATTGTATATATCGCATAAATTTGTAATATTTTCACTTCCAGTGCATCCAAAGCACCAGACAGCGACCGACATAGCAGCTAAAGCATTACAAAACTGAGTCCCTGACGGTGAATAAGCTGCCACCACAGTTTTGGCCGATCACCCTCAGAGGCGACATCTAGGGCGGAGGGAGTCCTTCTATGATGTCCTAACCTCTCTGACATCATAGGAGGACTCTCAATTCTACAGATTTAACGTGCTCCAATCCGGCCTAGACACGAAGGTATTTAATGGCGTCGTAAGGATTCGAGCCAAACACATCCATCCAAGGCCCAACGCGCTACCACTAGGCTACAACAGTCCCGTAATAATTTCCCTTGTCTTCATATTTAAGAGCGAATATGACCATTGGGAGTATAAAATCTGAAATAATGACCATTTTGTCAGAGATTTTTTCCTTCTTTGTGCTTCTAAAAAGTTTACGATCCTTTTAAGCATATTTTTTATCGTCTTTGTATTATTTTGCCAGCCCCCTATATGCAAACTTTATAAATTGCGTAAATCTTGCACGCGAGGGGAAACCTTGAAAGTATGAATTCTAAAAGAATCACCATTTTTTCCCTCTTTTCCTGCGTCATAAAAGTTAATCGTTCCTTTAAGCATATTCTCTATCGTGTTTGATTTTTCGCCAGCACCCTTGAATACGTTTCATAAAATGGATAAATTTGTGTAAATTATGCACGACTTTACATATAAAAGCGAGTATAAAATAAACTGTTTTTCTCAACAGACTAGAACAAATCCTCACGCAATATGAATCAGCTCGTAAATCGCTAAACATGTGATAGCATAAAATGTTATATATATATTTTTTTGTTACAGCTTCCAGCTGTATAAAATGCAGGGTGCAGCAGAATGGACTTCTACATTTCTGAATGTCACTGGTAAGAGAGTGGTGGGGGGTAAGGCGGCAACAGTTCGGGTGGATTTTCCAGTTGTCAGTAGACACCATGAGTTGGTCCTGTGAACCTCGAGGTTTCGTTATCGAAGCGTTCTTTAAAACACAGAGGGCATTTACGACGAACTTCGGGCCCTATACGACTAATGCTGATCCTGATTGATAAACAATCCTGGGTCGGGTTTCAAACGTGGCAGCAAGTGGGTCTGCATTACCAAGGAAACCAAGCGGTCGTCCTCGAATCATTAGAACACCTGAAAATGCGCAACAAGTCTGCGAGTCGACTATTCGTGAGGAGGTTGCCGCCATTCCTCCAGAGATGGCAAACAGAGTGATGGAAAACTTTACAGAACGGCTTTGGCACGGCATCGCCAATAACGGGCGCCACCTGAGTGATGTTATTTTCAAAACCTAGTGGTGTAACAGCCAGTAGCTACCTTCCCTAGTTAGTTCGTTTTGTATGACCAACAGATGGCGCTGTCGCCACCTTTGGCAAAATATCGACAGATATTTTGCCAACCTAAAAAAAAAAGATGAACTGCAGTGAAGTCAGTGCAGTTGTGCAGTCTGCGGGAGTCGCGGTAGCAACGGCTCTCGGCTCTGTGAATTTTCTTATACATCTATTGTTTAGATATTTTGTTTGTAAATATGTAAAATAATCGTGCTCGTCATTAAAAGTTGTTTCCTGTGAATTGTGTTCTCATTCTAGAGGAACAGAGACCATTACAATGGCGTCCAACGCTAAAAGTTCCCGCCGTTCGAATAACCGGTAGAAAGAACATCCTGTTCTTATGGAAATATATGGAATGGTACTGCTTACTATCATACTGAAAGTTAATTCAAGTATTGAAGTCTCCTCGACTTAGCTCTCCTCTGCGAAATATCAGCACTTTATATGTCATCGAATATTTTCTACTCCAAGAACATACTGATCGTATTAAGTTTGGATCATAGCTTTCGTTTTCCCAGTCTGCCAGTTTGTGTTTTGGTGTTTAAAAGAACATCCCGTGGCGCTGTCGCCACCTTTGGCAAAATATCTGTCGATATTTTGCCAACCAAAAAAAAAAATGTGAACTGCTGGAAGTCAGTGCAGTTGTGCAATCTGCGGGATTCGCGGTAGCAACGGATCTCGGCTCTGTGAATTTTCTTATACATCTATTGTTTAGATGTTTTGTTTGTAAATATGTAAAATAATCGTGCTCGTCATCAGGGCCCGATTTAGAAAATTCTTGACTATAGGCACAACTCGGGATGGGAGCACCCTAACACTGATGTGGGCATAAAAATTTCAAAATTAAGACACAAAAAAAATAATCATGATTCATTGTGAAAGTACCATTTTACCAAGAATTGGCTATTTGAAGCATAGAAGCCTAGAACATTATCAAATAACAAAAAGCAATGCAACATATTAACTTCATCATTAAAACACCAATGCAATGCAACCAGAAAAACTTATTAATCTCTTATATACACTATAACACACATATGATGAACTATACATATAACTATACATAGGATGAACCAATCAATCAATCAAATTTGAAAGGATATATAAAAAAAAATTGCAATTAAAAAAAGTTTTTAAAAAATTGAATTGGGAATTTTTTCTTTTTTCCTTTTAAAATTAAAATTTTTGGAGGCCCCTAGGCCCGGGCCTAATGGAAAATCAGGGCCTGCTCGTCATTGAAAGTTGTTTCCTGTGAAATGTGTTCTCATTCTTGAGGAACAGAGACCATTATAGTGGGAAAATAACCAAATAGTTAGTACCATTCTAAACTGTAAAGCTTTTTTTTTTTTTGTAAATTGATTTGCTCGTTTCTTATTACCTTTTGAAATGCGGTAGTCCATTCTGCCGCACCCTGTATTAAACTATAAAATAATATACAGCTGCATATAGTAATTCTACCTCATGAAAAAGAACATTTTTTCTTAAAATTTCTTTCACAACTCGCATCATTTATTTTCTGAAAACCTAGATAACAAGAAAACAGACTGCATACTGAAATTTGTTATCAACAGGACATAGTTTGTTTCCAAGCAAAACTTATTAATTTGCAGCGAAGGAAAGCTTTTGATACACTCAGGTGAATTTCCTAGTCGCAAACATGCCTTTAATCTTTCTTCCAATTTCACAAGACATTTTGATAAGAGTCATTTGATGAATGGTCCTTCTAGAACAAGAATCATTTTTCGTGTCTCTGCATTTACAAACACTCCACCTTCGCCTAGAAAAAAAAAAAGGGTAAAGTGATATGAATTTACTCGATCATATTCCTGAAAGACAGTGATGGAAGTTTTAGGCTTAGGGTGAAAATATGAATTCCAACATTTTATCAATTGCTTTCAAATATATGGAATATTGCTTTTTTAATTTACAAATAAATAAATATATATATATATATATATATATATATATATATATATATATATATATATATATATATATATATATATATATATACAGGGTTTCCACCTATATCCATTACACCCCCCTTAACTTCTAAATGGTGACAGCTTAGGCCATAAAGTTGGTGTCCAGGTATAGTAAAAAGGCTATACACTACTCGATGAGACAACTTACATCGCCATCTATCGGCAAATTTTGGAATTAGCGTTTTTATCTCAAAAACGGTACGAGATACGGGGAAAAAAGTCAATTACAAAGTTGTTCAGCATCATCGATTTAGTAAGAAAAGACACCTTGCACGGTTTCTCAAAAGTGTTTTCTTTTTGCAGCATTAAAGCAATTATGTTAAGATAAAAGAAGGAATTAAAGGAGTGCCCGTAACCTGGGGGCCCAAAATGTTTTTATCCAGCCCTGCTCGTGCCACTATTGAGCGGCGAGAGGAGAGATGGACAAGATTCCGCCCTCTGGCATAGCATAAAAAAGTATTTGATTAAAAAGTGTCGGGAAACTGGAATTAACTTCATCGTTGCGTTAATAATCTAAACGAAAAGAACGCCTAGAAAGAGAATTAAACAAAAAATTATAAAAAGTAATTTTTATAATGTTGTAAATAATGATTTTCTGTCTATCCTTAAGGAAATTAATTTTTCTCTAGGTGTATCAGATCTTTTCGCCATTTAAGCACGTGCAGCGACTCGTCCTTGCGCTATAAACCAAGCCTCATGCTTGCAACCAAGCGCCTGGCGAACGTGACCCTTTCATAAGGAAAAACACGTGCGCAGGAACGAATCAGTTCTCAAACGTTTATTTTCTCCCCCTAAGGTATCTCTGGGGGACACTTGACCAACGAACGGATTATCGCTAGCACGCATTTTACTCATCGCTGAAAGGGGGGATCCTTCACGTGCTACAGACATGTTTGAAATGCAAGTTGCATTTCAAACAAGGCTGTAGCACGTGAGCAATCCATTATAATATATATATATATATATATATATATATATATATATATATCCCAATTATAGACAAATCATGGGGTCTGTAATTGTAACTTCGAACGTAATTAAATACTTTAAGTTTAATTTAATCTTTTTGTCGTTAGTTACGTTGCGTAATTCAAATTTTGTTGTACAGTGGTTTTACAGTGGTTGTACAGATACTGGAACATTAAACCCATAGACCTGAAAGTCCTTCCACAAGGTCAATGGGTGGGGGAAGGTGCGAGCCCTCTGGATGTCACCCCTAGAGGTTCTTGATCAAAATTGAGGTGGCACCACAGGAGCAATGTCAACTCGCCTGTATGGTGCTCCCAGATAAAAAATAGTTAACAATTTCCACGGTTCTGTGCAAATGTCTCTAACAAAGTGCTGCTACATTAGAGGAAAAAAAATGGTTTCCATCACATAAAAATCCAAGAAGACTAAATCTCAAGCTTGGCCCTGGCTGCTTGGCCACCTGCCTCTTTTGAATGAGTATTCTTTCAGATCCATCATGTGCTTTGTGCCGTTTTTTAGAACCAATGAACGAAACTCATCTCAGAGGCTGTATCATCCTGACATGTTATGCCATTTGGGCCATTTTTTGCTTTTATGTTACATGTTCCTTGTTATAATTTTTTCCTCTGTAGCATCTTGTCTGCAACTGGAAATATAAAAAAAGAAGTTAACATTTCTTTGACACAAGAAATTAATTAAATTTTAACACTGAGTAAAAGCATGAAAAAATTTTTAAAACAACATTGAGAGACAGCTCTGGAATGGTTCTACAGTTTTTAATCACTGGTACTTTTAACAATTTTTTTTTAACATAACATCGGTAAATGTGCTTGTACTTAAAGAACTGCAGTATTTTTTTCAATTTGGTATTCAATTTCAGGAAAAAATTGGAGTGGAGACATTTTACAAAACGGTTTTGATGGAACTGGAAAAAGAAGAAAGAAAAAAAAGAAAGAAATCAATATCTCTTCTTACATGGCCACGCATAATCACAAACCACTCTACACATATGATGATATTGTCTATCTAATGCTTTTTATGGAGCACTTTCCATTTTCCTGTACTTTGTAGAACTTGTTATTTCTGTCCCATTTTCTAAGCATTATTCGATTATTTTTTTTAGAATTATAAGCACTTTTTTTCCTTCCCAATAAATCTGGCCTTTTTGGTATACACAAGGTTTCTGAAGAAAATTTGCAGAATGAATTTCTTAGTAATAAATACATAATTGTCTATAATTATTTTTACTATACTGTTACAAATAAAATATGATGCATATAATCAATTCATCTTAGAAACTTTCCAATGAGTAAATTGAACATAACACACTTTCTTAAGACTTTTCACTTTTCTTAAGACTTTCAGGTAAGGTATATCAAGCCCAAATGACTGTTTCACAAAAATGCTAAAACCCTCAACATTTCTGAGGATCTAGGAATCAACACCTCTACTTTCAAAGAGAAAATATTTAGAATGCTTTACACACCAATTTTATGTCACAATATAGCTGGAGAACCTCAACATTTCTGAGGATCTAGGAATCAACAACTCCACTTTCACAGAGAAAATATTTAGAATGCTTTACACCCCAATTTTATGTCACAATATTGCTGAAGAACCTCAACATTTCTGAGGATCTAGGAATCAACAACTCCACTTTCAAAGAGAAAATATTTAGAATGCTTTACACACCAATTTTATATCACAATATTGCTGGAGAACACTGTTATTTTTGAATGTGATACATATGTTTTCTCCATCCACACGTATTTTTCTCAAAAATATGTATCATACAAATACATGCTCAAAATTTGAAGTATTATGTACTGCATGCATATAAAAGAAATGGAAAGATTTTCTGTATAAAACCCTACACTGTTAAGTTTACATTACCAAGACACAAGAACAAACAAAATTTTCATACAAGCATCTTAGCCGTTTTGGTATCCATAATGTTTCTGGAAAAAAAAACAGAACCCTACAAATTTTTCTATAGAATTTCTATGTAATAATTACTTTTATTATTATTATTATTGTTATTATAGATAAAATATATGATGAATGTAACAAGTTCATCATAGTGATTTTCTAACATTTCTTTTCCATATAGATGATCCAAATGCTGTGGTGATCAGGAAATTACATTCTTCTGTCTTTTCAGTACAGTTGACCTCCATATTTGTTAGGATTAGGGCATGGTTACTTAACCTGTGGTCTGTGGATCCCTTGGGGTCCATGAATTAATTTCAGGAAGTCTACCAACTTGGAAGAGAATTCTGGTCCAGGAATTTGCTCATTCAGCAAAATACACATTTCAAGACTTCTTATTGGAAACTTAAATGGATGCATGCCTTCAACTTGAAGATTTAAAAAAAGAACTATGTAGTAGTCTTTGAATATGAATTCAGTCAGATGCAAAATCATGCAGTAGTTACTTTGTAAATACTACGTCATTAAAGTATAAATACCTTATAAACCCACAAGTTTGTTCTTGTAATATATTGATATATTTTCTAATTCTCGTATTTTACTATCTTAAGTCCATCCAAAGGGGGATGGGGCCTAGACATAATAAGGTTGAGAATCACTGTTCTATACTAAGAGCAGGATTCAACCTCATATTCTGGAACCCAATGCAAGCAGCCCATATACAAACAATATAAAATTATCTTAAATTCAACAAAACCTAGAACTAAAACTTGACACACAAAAATTTTATTAAAAAAATTATGATTTAAACAGAATGAATTAATTATATTTGGCCAATAGAAACCTTGTATAAGTTCCAAATTAAATCAAAAACAGAATTTAGAATTCAGTTGAAACTAGTCAATCAAAAAGCAGCACTTATTCATAAGTAAACATGAGAATATATACTGCTAAACTTGTGACTTATAAGAAAGTCATAAAAATACGGATGTAAGTCAAAAACAAAATATTTTTGATACTATTAACAAACTATACACATACAAAATTAAATTTTGCAGGAAAAAAGACCAAATCAATTGCAAAATCTTTATTCTGAATAAAGTTTGTGTATTAACAATGTACACACCACTGTAGTTAAAATACCCCAAAGTAATAAGAAGCTCTATTAAAAATTCAGGATTATATTTGCAACAAAATATATTTCCTCATTAGAAGAAACTATTTCATACAGTTTTAATTACTATTTATGGAAGAATGATGGCAAATTAATGACGACAAAAAATGTCACTAAAATTACCACTGATCTCACTTGAAGTTACCACTCTAAACATATGTACTCGGCTTAGTTAACTTTTTCAATGGATTCCAACCCTAAAAAATTTCTTTTTTGTGCATTGAAAAACACTACTTAGTATCAGTACTACTATTTCAGAATTTTTCTAAAATATTTCAACACTGAAAGGATTGTTACAAGTAAAAGATAAGCTTATGCAGATAGATGAATTTATTTTTGTAATGCATTATCTTTGATGACATTTCACTTCTAATATTTTAATGGTAATTACACAATATTTTTTGTATGAATTTAATATAATTGAGATATATTTAAAGAAATTATGTTGAATTTTATGTTTTTAAGCATTCTTATATTTTATGACATAAGCCAACAAAATGAAGGATTAAAATAAATTTCAGACAGAAATAGAAAAGAAAAAAAAATTCCCTTCATATCCGAAAGAAAGGAACATTTTTTGTATTTCATTGAACTTATCAGTATAATCTCAAGACCAAAAAACTTGCAAATTTGGCTCACAAAAGTTTTTTAAATGGGAAAAGAAATGTGTTTTTGAATGTAAATAGCTTACATCAGGGATTCCCAACAGGGTTCAGCTGGACTCCTTGGGGGTCAATGGAAGTTTAAAAAGGGTCTATAGTATTCCAGGGGTCTATTGGGGGTCAATGATAAATTTTTGTTTTAAAATTAATTTTTTAGAAGTGTAATTAATAGATAATAATATCCATTTTAATATGTATAAATACAGATTTGCATAGGGCGGAATGATCCACCCATCTAAAGTTGAATGCCATGACGCTTTTGTATATATTTGTCAAATGAAATTATAATATAATTACATATAAGTCAGTAAAATTGTTTAGTGAAATATATATTTGTTATGTTAGTTATTCTGACTATACAATGATAAGCAATTCCAGGCTAAGCATTAAAAAAATTGTATCAATTCATCAAGCACAACCACCACATTAATTGAAATCAATTTTTTGTGCATTTACAATCTGTGTTTCTGAAATCTTGTTTATATTTGTGAAATTAAAAATTAAAATAGTACAAAAATAATAAAACATAAACCTAATGAACCCCTTTTTCTAATTTTTTGTTCATATTCTTAGTCAAATTGTTATCTTTAAGTGTTTTATGCGCAATTATTAGTATTATAATTATGCTGTATGCTGCATATTATAGAGAAAATGTGGGGGGGGTCAATGAAGAAAGTTATTCTTTTAAAAGGGGTCGATGTAGAAAAATGGTTGGGAACCCCTCGTTTAAATGCATGTCCTAAATGAAAAACAAATTTTATAATTCCAAGCTCCCATTGATACAAAATTATAACTTTTTTTGCAGTTGAGAATCAAGCAGGCTTTCTGTTTTAGTAAGGTGTGTTGTAAATGTAACATTAAATGATATTTCACATAAATAATAGAGTAAGATAATACTCGATTAAGAGTAAGATAATACTCGCCTGTTCTAATGCTTCGATGAAGGGTTCAAAAATCAAGATTTAAATAATTTTTTGCGAAATCTTGCAGTAACTTTTGTATATTAAATAACACTTACACAAAATTAAAAAGATCTTGAATAAATGATAACATAATGATTTATGATTTTTACTCAAATTTGTTTAACCCACAAATATATGTCAAAAAGTGCTTGTGAATGTGACTGAAAATGTTAACGAATTATGGTAGAAGTCTTTGACTTTAGAGGACTAAAAGTCACATCAACAAATTAGTAAACTTACAAAAGCCATATCAACAGACATTTAAATCTTACTTAGACCACATGTCAATAAGAAGAACAGCTGAAAGCACATTCAAAAGCAATAAATACACTGTACTTAATGAAAAGAAAAACTGCAATACATATTTACAACTATATTACCAGTAAAATTTATTGCCTATAAGATACTCATATTGTAGCATTGATACATGGTTCCAGTCCTAATGAAAAACTTGACTTTCTTTTCATTTG
Source organism: Dolomedes plantarius (assembly GCA_907164885.2). Taxonomy (NCBI): domain Eukaryota; kingdom Metazoa; phylum Arthropoda; class Arachnida; order Araneae; family Dolomedidae; genus Dolomedes; species Dolomedes plantarius. The sequence continues at coordinate 38,729,930 of OU015490.1, read as the reverse complement.
CTAAACAACATATATAGGTTTACTCCGTGATTTACAAAATGTCCTCCACGATATTTTTTCTGTCCAAAATATGTTTTAGATTTAACATTCTTCATAAAAACACCACTATTCAAAATCAGCTGTATACTGGAATTTCTTTCATTTATTCTCCCTCCCAGAATGAATTAACATCTATAAAAAAATATAAAGAGTTTAGATATAAATTTCATTTAATCTTGTGACCATGAAGGGTTGAAAACTCTGGATTATAAACTACAAACTCTTCATTCCTAAGACTAAGAATTAAGGTAAGAGAGGGATTAAGTGAAAATATTTCCCTCTACCTTTCTTTTTCAGCCAGCAAATAATTAGCGTTTTTTAAATTTTCTGAATTATTTTAATGTTAACTACCATTTTAACATGAAGTGAAAGAAAATGGTTCAGCTAGCCCGCATTATTTTATGGGAAATAAGTTTTCAAGGCTTGAACAAATTATTCCTTTAACAGATGAATCTTAGCAAGAAGAAAAAAGCAATCAGGAACATTCTGAATATGTAATTTGACTATGAATTTTCATTGTTTATGTCCTCCTAAGAATAAGAATTAAGGTAAGAGAGGGATTAAATGAAAAATTTTCCCTCTACCTTCTTTTTCAGCCAGCAAATAATTAGCCTTTTTAAAATTTTCTGAATTATTTTAATGTTAACTACCATTTTAACATGAAGTGAAAGAAAATGGTTCAGCTAGCCCGCATTATTTTATGGGAAATAAGTTTTCAAGGCTTGAACAAATTATTCCTTTAACGGATGAATCTTAGAAAGAAGAAAAAAGCAATCAGGAACATTCTGAATATGTAATTTGACTATGAATTTTCATTGTTTATGTCCCTAGGGCCTCATGTACAAGGTCCCCAGTCCAGAGTACATATGAAGAGAGAGAGAAGACAACTTACAGAAGGAAATACACAGACACAGAGATAGTTTATTTTTAAACAGATGATGACCCTGGTGATGGACAGTGGTATTTTCACAGCTTTCCTTTTGAGATAGGATTCCTGTTTCAGGCATAAGACTGAATTTACCCAAGATGATAACCAAGCCTTACTCCAGAATAGAACCAAAGTCTACAGCATGGTAGGTGATAGTGCTATCTACTATGCCAAGTGGGAGGCACATTATAAGTTACACAAATAACAACCAAGTTATATACAACAAATACTGTATTAAATATAATGGATAACAAAAGTTAAAAAGAACTCAAAACACATAAAATTGGACTTTTTGCAAGCATGCAAAAAATAAGCAGTGGTGGGATTCAGCTGGTTTGCACCGGTTCTGTAGAACTGATACCTAATGTAGGTATTGGTTCTGTGAACCGTTTGCTAATGAGTGCCAGCTTCATCGTTCACAGGACAAACATTTTTTTAAAATAAGCATACCTTACACCGGGCGGCTGGTCCAGTCTAATCGGAAAGAAATGGAATCCTACTCCTACAGTGCAAAGATTGTTAAGAATAAATCACATAGCCTAAGATAAAAGCAAAGAAAATTGCAAGGGAGGACGCCAATCAAACAGTTATATGGAAACATCTTCAATAATAGTTTGTCAGGCATTTAATATTCTAAAGCTCTTTTTTAAAACATAATCTAGTTTTGTGTACTTCTTATTGTTTTTATTTGAGTAATTAATGCATGAATTATTGAACTACGTTTCAGTATATCTTTTAGTATACTTAAAATGGTTATTAGAACATAGAATATGTTGTTAATTTATTTGAATCCCACCACTGAAAATATGGTATATCATACATCTGGGGGTTATTTAATTTAGAACATTTTATACAAAATCTTTATGGCCAGCCAAAAAAAAAAAAAAATTATAATTTCTGACAAGTCAAAATACACCAGAAAATGAAAGATACTAATCTAATGAAAAAGAAAAGAAAGTTCATTACACAGATGATTTATCAGATGAGTAGGAATACAAAAGCTAAGACATGGCAGAAGAGCCAGGAGTTCTTGAGCAATATATAAAGCCCAGAAGTAAATGTGCATAGCAGTAACTTGAAGACAGGTCAGCTTCCCTGTATTACATCTTGTTTTATAATATCTTTCCCGCACCATACAGCACTACATACTGTATTTATAGCTGCCTAGGAACACCAGATATGTAGATCAATGTTTTATAAAATGTGATCTTGTTATATCCACTACAAAATAACCTTCAGTAAATAGCATAAACACATTTCTTGCTCTGTCTAATGGTTCTTAACATTAGACGATGACTAACCAGTTTCTTAACATTTTTTAAATTTAATCTTTTTATGATTCAAACAGCCATTGAATTACTGATATTGAACTGCTTATTTTTTCAACTGGGCTAAGGGGTTTTCAATTCTGTGTGTTTAACTTATTTTTATCGGATAACAGCACTTCTTTTTATAAACAGTTAGTCTTTTATTTTTTAATTGTGGGCAATGTTTTACTCTTGGCATAATTTTGAAATATAAACAGGAAAACATGGCATAACATTTTTCTGATTTTTAAAAGCTTTATTTATAATATGGTTTAAATACTTTAATTTCAGAATAATATAAATCTCTTACTTTAAACTGAATTTGATTTTTTTTTCTTGCATCTTGCTTACTTTGTGATGTTAAAAACTAGCTTATGAAAACTTATACCTCTTTAATATGTATGACACATCTTATATCTAAACTCTTGATGTACTTGAAATAATGCCACATGTATCATAAATCTAATTACAAGTATTATGACCTGATGAGGAGGTGTTAATCTGTACACATAACATATATAAAGTTAAGAATATATCTTTTAATGCATTATATCTGATTGCTTGTTTATTCTTATGCATAGAACAAAGTTACATGTTCTAAACAAACATGAAAACAGTTACAAGCATCTTTAGAATGAAAGGAAATGCTCTTTTAAATTATACAGACAATAAACTCTAGGAGTTATGAATAAAAAAGCCTGCATTAAAGATCAAGTTTTAATTTTGTAATAAACCACTATAATTTCAAAATACAATACAACCTCCCGAATCCAGAATCGTTCAGGACATGGCAATTCTGAATTTGGGAATTTTCTGGATTTGAGAAGTTTTTAAATAACATTATAAAATTTTAGAAAAAAATAAAAATAAACACGCTTAAAAAATAATAACATATAAAATGATTTAATTATTAAATAAACCTGAATAGAGAACATATAATTAGATTATAATTTAAACATTTCAGTCAATGTCTGTTGCTTCAGTTTTGGTTTATTGGAAATTATTTTTTCTCAAATCTGATATACTGCCATAATTTCATGTTCCAAGATAAAATTTCGCTGTTCTAAGCCTAATATTATTTTATCTAATAATTTTATCAGGTCTTCCATTGACATTTTTTAATTTTCAAGGCATTCTGAATAACGCCATTCACGTGGTTTAACATTTTTTGCAAAAGATCATTTTTATACAGGCATTTCATAGCATTCAACAATCCCATATCCATAGGCTGTATCAACGATGTGCAATTCGGTGGCAAAAATTTAACCTCAACATTTTCTTTATTTAGAACTGCTGAATCAGGATAGGCAGAACAATTATCTATAATTAACAGAATTTTTGAATCATTGGGAAGTCCTTTTTCAACACAATGGGCTCGAGCTTCGGGTATGAAATAATTGTCAAACCATTCCTGGAAGATATCTTTAGTAATCCATGCTCTTTTGTTAGCTCAGTAAATTACAGGATAAACGATAATATCTTTCAAGCATCGAGGTTTCTTACTTTTTCCAATAACCAATAATTTTAATTTGTGACTTCCCAAGGCATTAGCACAAGCTAAAACACTCAATCTTTCTTTTATATCTTTAAATCCAGTAGCACTCGTTTCTTCTGCCGCTGCCAATGATTTTCGAGGAACTTAACGCCAAAACAACGATGCTTCAACGCCATTGTATATTAATTCATGGGAAATATTTTCATTAAGTATTTTTTCAAAAAATTCATTTATAAATGATACGTTGGCTTCGTCATCAGAGATTGCTTTTTCTCCGCATATACATAATTGGCATATGCCATGTCGTTTTTGAAATTTATACACCCATCTGGAAGAATAGTTGCATGGAGAATCTATTTCCATCTTTTCGTGAAACATTTTCACCTCCATAATCATATACCCGGTAAGTGGTATATTTTCACTTCGTTTCTGCCGAATCCACTCGATCAAAACATTGTCCAAATCAACATTATTTGGCGTTCGTAATATTTTCCTCTTTTTCATTTCTACTTTTGCAATGCTTTCACTATAAAATTGCATAATTTTTTATTTCTGTTTGATTATATCATATACTGTATATTTACTAATTGCATAATTCATGCACAAAGTCTGGACTGACATTCCTTTTCCATATTTTTTTAATAGCTCAACTTTTTGCGCGATTGAAAGAGAAATATGTTTTCTCTTTTTACCTGCTACTGTAGCTGACATAGTCATTAAAATAATTACTTATTATGCAAGAACGAAAATTAAATAAATGATCTAAAATACAAATGGAACCAGAAAGAAAACACATGCTGGCGAACAGCAATCCAAAGTGTTATGACTTAGGGCTTGTTCACATAGGAGTCCGGTAGTGGAAGCGTTAAAGTATTGAAATATATTTAACCAATGACAAACCTCCAAACGATTAGCAATGAAATGTTTAATGCCTATGATTGGTTTATTTCCGTCTCAGCACCATCTTTCCTTTTACGCTTCCGCTACCAGACTTCTATGCGAACAGGCTCTAACTTGCTTGAAAGGAAGCAAGTCATTTCATCGATCATTCAGTTAAATTGGTATATTTTCAAGTTAAGTTGTTATATATTTCAAGTTAAGTAGGGGAGGGGGATGTGCCTTCCCAACTTAACTTGAAATATATTAAAACGTTAATAGAAGTTAAAATTGGAGAATTGTAGAAAACTTTTATGAAAGTTAAGGTTTTTCCCACTTTTTCAATCTGTGAAACTGAAGATTCCGATTATGCCTTTAACCTTAACATAGTTTTTAACAATGATATGATCCATAACAAAAATTCAGTGCTATATTTTTTTCTCATTTTATTTATATTTATTTTTCTCATTGTATAACTTTTGAATACTACTCAAACATCAATTCTATTGTTATTTAATTTTAAAAAATCATAATATTTCATATTTTAAGGACCGTCCTGTAGTCAGTGTACTGAGGAAGGCTCTAACTGAATTCAATTCGTGCCCCCCCCCCCCCCCCCAACAAAAAACAAAAAAAAGTTAGAAGCACGCTATGCCTATGCCTCCTTAAGTTGATAAAACTTGTTAGTCTAGTTATATTATATAATTTTTATTCATAATACTTATTTCTAGCATTCAAACAATCTGTATTTATGTAGATGAGCGTCATTTCTTTCTGAGGAGGTAATATTCAAAGATGCCAATCAAAAGAAAGCTTTCTCTGAATATTTAAAACTATCATTAGGAATAATAAAAACAAAGTACTGTTGATATTGAGAAAAATTTACATTTTACCAAATTTATATTGAATATTCTCACATTAAAATACGTATATTAGGTGCAGCAAATTCTATAGTAAACATTTCATAAATTTATATAAAACGCAGCAAAATTAAACATAATGAAAATTTACACTGAGATAATAAATCAATAAAGTCACTAAACATACCTTATAACTTAAATCTTAGCAAAACCTTTTTTCACGTTCATTTAATTCATGGTATTCTATAAATCAACAATTCAGAGTGAATTTTTCTACTGTCCAGGTACCACTCCTGGAAAATAGTAACATGGTGTTAAAACTTAAAAAATAATAATGCTGTATTAAATCTGATAAATTAATAAAAAATATTAATAATGCATAATCTTATATAAATGAGCTTATAAAAATCCCATTCTTCAACAAACATGAAAATCAGATATATTCCTATCTAAGTTAGCATGTTTCTTCCAATTTATTTCATTAGAATAAGTTTTGAGTGTATTTAGTTGAACATTAAACAATAAAAAATTTCATATTCAATGTAACATAAATTTAATATTTCACGTTGATAATCATCCTGTAAGAAAGATTTATCTACATTTCAGAAAACTCAATTTCCTAAAGATAAATAAAGGTATTCCAAAAACTTGTCATGTTGCATACCTAAAAGTACCAAATTACAAAATTTATCAGTTTACCAAAAATGTTGCACTAAAAGAGAAAGTAAAAATAAAATTACGTACTACCTTTATATAGACCTACACTTACAAAAATAAAAGTAACTTCTTTACCTAAGATATTGTACAGCACAGTATATAAAAAAACATTTGAGTTAATTTGAAAGTAAAAAAACAAACTTGATATACAGGGTGGTCCAAAATTATTGAGCACATTTCATGTTTGAAAAAAAGAGAACAAAATTGAGGTACATACACGTTTATTGTTTTCTTGGGAAGACAATTTAAAACAGTTTTACACAACAAAATTTTAAACATTAAATAACTTCCATATAAGCTGGTAGATTGCGCGACAAAATTTTGCAAGAAAAATTTGCTAATTGCATCAGTCTGCAAATGGCTACCATGCAGGAAAAGGCAAAGTGGGTTTTGTGTTTTTTTTCATTGAAGGAATACCTGCTGAAATGCTGCAAAACACTTGGTGTGAACTTGAGAGCCCATTTAGAGCATCACACAATCGTGCACACCACGTGTTTTGCACGATTAAAAGCAATGCAGGTTTCGTGTTTTTTTTTTCATTACAGGAATACCTGCTGAAATGCTGCTGCTGGTGTGAAATTGAATATTGGCTGGATTGCATTTGTGGCACGCAAAATATCCAGCCGATATTCAATTTCCCGCCAGGTGTTTTGCAGCATTTCAGCAGGTATTCCTTTAATTTAAAAAAAATGCACATTGCTCTTTCCTGTACAGTAGCCATATGCAGACTGACACAATTAATAAATTTTTCTTGTGAAATGTTGTCGCGCCATCTACTAGCTTATGTGGAAGTTACATAATGTTTAAAATTTTGTTATGTAAAACTGTTTTAAATTGTCTTTCCAAGAAATCAATAAACATGTACGTACCTGATTTTGTTCTTTTTTGTTTTTCAAACATGAAATGCACCGTGTATTATCATTTTATCTATCATTATAAACATATGACATCATAAGAAGCAGATGTTACATCAACAGAAAAATGTTGAATTCCATCAACAGCCACTGACAATACAACAGGAAAATAAATATGAAACTTACTGAATACGTATATTAACCTATCAACCTACATGCTAATTTCTGAAATATGGGCAAATTTCATTCAAGAACTTCAGACTTATACTTTAGTTTCTTAGACTTATTCTTTTTTTTTATTAAGTCAAATAGAGCCAACATTCTTATTTAGTAGATAATAAATATGTACTCAGCATACAATGTCACTTTGTAGAAAAGGTAGAGAATTTATCACTTCAGTAAATAAATAAATACAAAACTGCTGCATTTTAAAATTATTACTAGTCACTTTATATATTTCTTCATTGAACATTATGACTTGAGAAATGGAGGGCTATAGTTACTCCATTTGCTTTTACATTTCATCTAAAATACTTTATAGAAAATTCCAAAGCTTACACATCATTTTCAATGCAGAATATTACCATATATAACTAACACTGAATTTTATTTCAAGCCCTTTAAGCACATGTTTTCTTTACTTAACTCTCTTCCATAAAACTTAATCATGATGATAAGTATATTTATTTGATTTCACCATCATTAAACAGGCTGTTATATTTTGTAAATTTGATAAACATATTTTATAAATCAATGGCTTTTTGCCACACAGTTGGAACAGAGAATCAAATTATGGTAAAACTTAGCCAATATACTATACATAAATCCTAAAAATCTAAATTATTATACATGTGTCCATCTATCCTCACAAGACTGTTTATACAGAATGACTGCCTAGAGTACTAGATGAGCAATGACTTAAATGAGGTAAACAGTTCATGAACATTTTATATAGTATCTAGATGACCAAACATTCAGGTTTGAGAAGCATACAGAATTACTGAATACCACAGTAGTAAACAAATATTCTAATAATGGAAATCAAATTTTGTTCAAAAATGAATGCTTTGGTCTTTATTGTTTATAGTATTACAAGCACAAATTACAACTAATTTTTAATAATTCAGTCACAAGTTATTCTATTCTTGTTTCAAGATTAAGAACACAGGATTTTCCCAGATAATCACTTCCATTATATTTTTGTAATATCTCATTGTAATTGACGTATAGAAAATTAACTGAATACAAATATTTTTATATGTGTTGCTGATGCCTTATATTAATTATGAATTATAAACCTAAAAAGAATTTGAAAATAAATATGAATACTTTAGCAATAAAAGTCCATTTATAACTGTATCTCAAGAAACTGATAATATACAAACACAATTTACCCTTGAACTTTAAAAGAAATCCATCTAAATAACAAAAACACTAATAATTTTTAAAAGGTTCTAAATGCATTTAATTGTTACAACAATGTAGTCATAACTTTTTTAGATAAGTTGTATAATGAGCATCTTAACAAAAAAGTACAAAATACAACAAAAACTATATCATTTGTTCAATATTTTATACAATGAAATCTATTAAGCTAAGTATCAAAGAAATTAGATATCAAAAAATTAAAACAATTTTCTAGTTCTGAAATATGTAATTAAGAACTAGATACTTAATTTTCTTATGAATTTTGTACCACCCCAGAAAGGTGCTACAAAACACAAACTATAAAAAAAAGTAAAAATACCTGGTGTAGACACTTTTGGATAAGGAACAAGAAAATCCATACATTTTAAAAACGAATGAATATTTTATTTTTAATAATCTCTCATACAACAGTATCAAAATACTTCAAACTAAATTACACATGAACTAGCTGCACCGAGCAACCATGAAGGTGAAACTCAACATCAGTACACTTATGAAAATAGATACGTGGTGGATCTAGATCCAATGGAATATGTTGTAACCATGGAATAAATTAATTAAGTTAATGTTGCAATAACATATTTATGATGAAACCTGCGATTTCAATTTTACAATATTTTCTTTTGCTTCAGCAAGGCGAGCTTTCAGTTCCGTGATTTCCTGTTTAACTTTCTTTTTTGCTGTCAATATTTTTTGTAAATCTTGAATTTTCTTTTCTTCATAATCAGTTTTATGAGCTGCCAATACTGAAGTAGACATCCTTGGATGGCTCAACAGGCGATGCATTTTCACAGTAGGGTCCATGAAAACCAACTCATCATAGAATTCAGAATTAACAGCTCCAGTACTCATTTTAACGTTTCCATCCTTCTCCCGATCAAATAATTTAAGGAAATGATAAACGGTAACTGGCCTTTCATTGCTATCAACAAAAAATATTTTAATTGCAATTTCGAACTCGCCCCAACCAGTTTCTGTAATAGAATAAGGCGGAGAAGTAAAAACACGGGTTGGTTCTGCGTAACTGTCATGCAATTTAAATTGAACTCTTCTCACGTAAACTGACATATCTTCATTATCATATGACCTAAGATATACATTCCACTGATGTGTATGTCCATCCTCTTCTCTTTTTTTGCCAAGGTACCACGCTACATTTCCATAAACAATAGGTTTAACAATCGTCACTCCTTTCAGACGTCCACTAGCTTCAGCTGCACCAGCAACTTTAGGTTTTGAAACCCCTTTAAAAGCTGGAGCTCTAGATGGCAATATATTGGATGCTAGCTGCTTTGAATCCATGCAAAATTAGTTCTATGGATTTACCGAATACTCACAAACACGCCGACAAACACAACAGAAATAAATACACGCCTTCGCGAAAACAAAACAGAAAACAAACTTGTCATCTTCTGTTGCCAAAAAAGAATTATAAATATAAGCAGGATAATGTTTCATGGTAGAAAGTACTTTATGGTAGTTAAAAAGTCTCTGCTGGAAGATAAGGCTTAAACTTGATGAAAATAAGGGCCTGTTCACTCTGATGTGATTGATTTTGTTGGTTGTTCGTGTTCCATCGTGTTAAAATTTATTTATGTCATTTTTGCAAACAAACTAACTGTATAAAGATTCCGACGAATGCTGATATCAATCTTTTTACCAGATTGATTGCTATTTATAGCTTGTACATTTTTAGCTGCTGCAATACGTTTCTTCATATTTTCAATATCGTTTCTCATAGCTTGAGCTCAGTTGCATATTTGAAGCCATTTTCTGACGCCATTTTGGCGCCAGAAAGGAAGCCAACTTGGAACCTTTTTCAGACAGCAGTGGATTGAATATTTTTAATATAATGAAATCCACATCTTTGCCAACTATCCTACGGATTACGAATGTTGGAGAAAACACTTCTCCTGACCCTTCCGTCTCTGATGTTGCTACTGCCGCTCCTACGAAAGATTCTCCCTTCTGTCTCGGTAGAGAGAAGACTTAGGGCCTGTTCACATAGGAGTCCGTGGCGTTGCGTTAAGGAAAAGATGACGTTGAGACGAAAATAAACCAATCATAGGCGTTAAAAATCTCGTTGCTAATCGTTTGGAGGCCTATGATTGGTTTATTTTCGTCTCAACGCCATCTTTTCCTTAACACAACGCAACGGACTCCTATGTGAACAGGCCCTTTTTTTGCGAATGCTGTTATGGAATGCGATTTAGATCCAGCTGTTGCTTTTCAAAACCTTGACCCTCATCATCTTCATATTGAAGAAATGCCAAACGTTCTGAACTTTTTCAAGATCTGCGGTGATAAGACACCTGAATTTAAGGACTTCAAGAGTTCGATCGACTTCATTATACAAACTTTGGACGAGACTTTAGCGAACATCTGCAGCTCAACTGGACTCGACCATGACTTTGAGATCAGAAAATTATCAGGTATGTGGAAGTACATTGTTGCTTTCACCCTTGGTCCTAATTTTGATAATTTAAAAAACCTAATTGCTATTGTGAGTAAATTTAATACTACTCCGGTAGTTAAAAAATCTAGTAAAAAAAATAGAAGAAGTAATGAAGGTAATGAGCCACAAGATAAGCGAGTTGCTCGCCAAAACTTATTCGACCAGGTAAAATCGGATGTCATCGAAACAAGAAATAAATTTTTCCCCCTTGAGGAAAATTCTGATGATGAAATTGTAACAGATGATACCATCCAAGTAGAAAGAGAGCCTAAACCAGAACCATTCTTTATTAAAATGGTTCCAGGTTATCAAAAGATTATCGAAAATGTAAACAACCTAATCCAATTTAATTTGCCCAAAACTGTCTCAGGACAGTTTCTTAAGATCTGTCCCACCACCATCGATCAATTTAGAAATATCCAAAGGTACCTTATCGCCACTAAAACTGATTTTTTTGAAAAAAAAAAACCCAAAACTGAAAGGCCTCTTAAAGTCTTAATCAAAGGTATCCCCATTGGCATTCTAGTAGAGGAAGTCAAACAACAACTCGTAGAATTTGGTTTTGAGGTGAACAGAGTTTCACAACTCAAACGATTTAACACCAAGGAACCTCTCCCGATTTTCCTATGCCACCTCCGACAAAATAAGACTCTTGAGCATAAATATGAAATCCGACACTTTTTTGGTTTCGTAGTTAGGGTTGAAGCCTACAAATTCAAAGGTACCAAGCAATGCTTCAACTGCCAAAAATTTCACCATAGTAGTGAAGTTTACCTTCTACAACCTGTCTGTATGAAGTGTGCTGGTGAACACTCATCAGCAGCCTGTACTAAACCACGTGACACCCCAGCAAAATGTGCTCATTGCAATGGTCACCACCCATCAAACTATCGTGGTTGCAGTGCTCACCCGGAACAGGTAAAAATTAGACGTAACCAAATTAAGACCATAAAAGAAGCGGCCAACGCCGGTAATTATACTCCCCAACTAATTGTCCCAACAAACTCAGGAAATACCTTTGCTAGCAAACCCGTTAATTCAACAATTTCTTACAGCCAGGCTGTTCAGCCCAATAACTTCCCTTGTCCCACTATAACGACTGAACAAACCACTAATATTGTAACTCCTGCTAAATCTACTATTGAAACTCCAACCTCTAGAGTAACGCCAATGGGAAACCTTGACGGCACACTAAATAAACTTTTAAAAATTAGGGATGTTCTTAAAGAAATTAAACAACACTGTTACGAAATGAATATACCAGATTTTAATTACTTAGTTGATAAAATTAACTTACCGTCTATAAATAACGTTCTTTCTGCTGCCTCACAAGAGGCAGCCACCTCTTCTACCCCTTAATGCTCCCCTCTACTTCTTCTGCAATTTCTGTTCTGAGCTGGAATGCTGATGGCTTGCGTACACGTATTCTTGAGCTTCGGGAGTTTGTTATTAAGAACCCCGTTGATCTTATTCTGGTACAGTAGGTGAAGTGTCCCACCCCCAGAACTCTTAAAATTCAAAACTACAGTCTGTACTTCACTCCCCGCCTTGACCCTAAGGACCTGTTCACATAGGAGTCCGTTGCGTAGCGTTAAGGAAAAGATGACGTTGAGACGAAAATAAACCAATCATAGGCGTTAAAAATTTCATTGCTAATCGTTTGGAGGCATATGATTGGTTTATTTTCGTCTTAACGTCATCTTTTCCTTAACGCAACGCAACGGACTCCTGTGTGAACAGGCCCTAATACTTACGCTCCCTCTACGTTTCGGTGGCACGGCGATCTATGTCAAACGGAATATTAAACATAACCATCTCCCCAGTATTAACTTACATACCATTGAAAACACAATTGTTAAAATTTGAATAAACTCTAGTACTACTCTCACACTCTCACCCTTGTTTCCACTTACTTAAGAATTATTGATGGTAGACCCGTAACTAATGAACTTTCTCAACTTTTTAATCTTGACCATAACGTTATACTTTTTGGTGACCTTAACGCTCACCACCCCCGTTGGAACTGCCAGAATGGCTGTTCAGTAACCAGATATGGTACTGAAATTAATTCCTACTCAATTGATAACTCTATAGATATTGCTTTCCCACTTTATCCCACCAGGCTTGGTGTTTCAGGCTCCCAATCCATCATTGACTTTGCCCTTTTAAACAACATTCACTATCCGTATGAGATAAATACTATTAATGATTTATCCTCTGATCACTTACCTGTTAAACTTGACATTAACTGCAACCCCGTGCTCCCTTCTATCATTTCTCCTTATACTAATTGGCAGTCCTTCACTAAATTTGCTAACCACTCCTATAACCACTCCTATATAGGGATATTATATATATATATATATAACTGTATTATATATATATATATAACTATTATATATATATATATATATATATATATATATATATATATATATATATATATATATAATATATATATATATAATAAATACAACGATCAATGTATGCAATTGATGTAAAAAAAAATATATATTTATAAAAAAATTGTAACGGATATTTTGATAGACAAAATAATGTAGAAGAAAATATTCAAATTAAATCTAATAGAACATACTAAAGAATATAGTGCAGTTAATATAGTACAGTTTGAGGAACATATCTTTTACTCTATTTTAGTATGTTTTTGTCTATTTCATTGTTATGCACGTGACGATAAATTAATTTAAAAGTACCAGAAAAAGAAATCACGTGATCAGCATTAAATAAATTAAATTCTAAAAATTAATCTTTAAAAATTCACCAAAAATCAGAAAATAGAGGTAAAGATTCGCAAAAGATTTCCTTTTAAAGGAATTTTTATGATCTTTCTCGTGATATAAATTTTATAACCCTCAGATTATTATTTTAAATGCAAACTTAAAAAAAGTTACAAAAACAGATTAAAAATTTAATTTAAAAAATCTAAGAAGAATTTTTCAAAAATCTTTCTGAGTGCACCCCTACACTATAAGAAGAATAGACATGCAAAATTTCAGCCCTTTAGGCCCAGCGGTTTGGTCTGTGCGTTGTATGTCAGTCAGTCTATTACGGAACTGTGTATATATATACAGTCGAACTTCCATATATCGAACTTCCCTATATCGAAATTTTCTATATATCGAACTCTTAGCAAATCTCCATGTTCATTACATAGAAAAACTGTTTCTATATATCGAAATTTTTTTTCACGACATATTGGGAGATTTTATTCCACTTTAAAATAAAATCTCCCAATTTTTGGCGTTTGAAACAATACGTCGTGGACTTCAATTAGCGGAAAATGTTCTTGGTGAAATTTTTAGTGGACTGAATAAATGCGAGCATTTCTTTGATGAACTTTCCGCAAAACTGACTATTCAGCAAGATATTCGTACCTTTTTTTTTTTAAAAGAATGTAACTGTGATCGCTGTAACCACTGCCTGGATTGTTTTTTTAAAGGTATATAGTACTCAATAAATCTTTCATATTAATTCATTTTTTAGTTATTAACTTTCATTTAATGCGATTGGCATATAAATTAGAAATGGAGTTTCGTATACGAAAATTAGCTTTAATTTTAATGTTTTAGGAGAATTATGATAAAACTAAGATTAATTCTATATATCGAATTTTTTCCCGGCATTTTGCTACTTCGATATATGGAGGTTCGACTGTATATACAGTGGAATCTCGATCTATCGTTTTCGAAGGGACCTACTGAACTAAACGATGGATGCGGGAAAACGATAGATGCGGGAACATACAAAAAAGTATTACCATACCTTAAAGTTTGATATTCCTAAAATATATTTACTCACATACATAAATGCATACATACCCGTAGTGTAACTGAAGATAAAATTACAAAGTTGTACTGATATCCAACATAATAATAATAATAAAAAAAATTGATACACGTAGATACACAGGAATTTTGATTCAAATAAAAGTACATAATCGTCGTTTGTTTTTTGGCGGTTTTCTCTCCAAAAGTAAACAATATTTTTTTTGTGTTGCAAATTGCATTCTTTTCGGTATCGGTTATTGTGTGAGAGTATAAAGAAGCGGCAGCCATGAATTGTTTGTAACTAGAACCATTCCATTGCACTGGATGGGGTCCGACATAAGACCACCAGGAAGTTCTCCTTCCGGGTGAAACACTCATCGGCCAGTGTAGAACTGCAGTAATCAGAAACTTCTCACACACTAGACCAAACACCAGGGCGCCTCTATCCCAAGGCCAACAAAAAGCTGCCTGTGAGCCATTGCTGATAAGAACAGAAATGTTGAATAGTCGGTGAATTTGGAATGAGTTGCCGAAAATATGGTACTCCAGGGGCTAAAGAATTAAGGAACATCAACGACGAACGATAATGGGAGTGGTACAATAAAGCGAAACTAGGCTAAACGAGAGAACAAAAATACGAGACCGTGCTTCTCAAATGTTCTGCTCATTGTTTAATTAGAGCATCATTCTAGCTCAATCCAGACATTTATATTTCAGGTTCAGTTACTATGAAAAAACGATCGATCCGATAAATTAATGTAAAGCTGCGATATTCTGAACGAATATTGCGGGAAAACGATGGATCGAGGAACGATCCGTGCGGTCTTTTTTGCTTGTTTTCTATGGAATTTATTCGGGACTGGGTGAAATAAACGATACATACGGGAAAACGATCGTTCGGGGAACGATCGATCGAGATTCCACTGTATATATTTTTTTTCCAATGCGGAGGCACTTGTAATCAAACATTCACCTATACAACGCCGCAGTTCCGCTGACCATTTTATTATGGGGGCACCATATAGGTGGACAGCATTACCCCCTATGAAGGGACGACACAAACGGAGGCATTTTTCGTGGCGCAACGCCGGGATTCGATCTGAGCACCGTCAGCACCGCAAACCAGCGCGCTGAACCACAGGACCGCTACAAGCCCCTGTTTATATATATATAGTATTCGATCGAACGTTTTGCTACTGTTTTATGTAGTAACGGATCTCCCACGCCGATCTTCGCTTGGACAGTGTTCTGATCTAAGACAATAAACAACCAAGAACATTATTTTCCAAAAAAGGGACTACAACCCAGGAGATCTCCAAAGGAACTAAACCATACTCGTCGACTAAATCTGTGAAAAAAAAAATAACTTTTGAGTTTTTATAACTATTGGAACTGTGCCCGTCCAAGACTCCGAAAAAGTTTCAAAGACTGTGATACATATGTCAGGGACTGAGAAATGCACAAATTTTTTTTTAACTTGTATTTGTATTTGGAACGTCTTTAAATCTGTTGTTATTAGTGTTTTCATTTAAGTGTACCATTCCATTTTTATTTTACTCCAGCTATTTGTTTTTAAAATTATGTCATTTTTCCTACTATTATGTCTTTCAATAGTAATTTTTAACATAAACGATTTGTGATTTTGGAGCCTGCTTCAACCTAATATTCTAACTACTAATTTTCATGTTCTCACTATCTGGAATGTCTTCACGTTGTTTAGAAAGTATGGGAGTCGACGGCCGCGGCTCCAATCCATTTTAGATGGGGGGCTATTCTGTGATAATATTATTAATAATCTTTAATCGCCCTTTCTGAACTTTCTTTCTCATGTTTTCTCATGTTTACTTTCTCTTTCTTTTTGACGTTTCTGACACCTTGGCGAGATGCTTGGCCTTTCCATATACTAACTCTCTCCGCCAATTCCTGGCAACCTCTCTTTGACCTAATTCTCTACTCGCGCGCTACTTCAGACGCGGGGCTGACTTCGAGCAAGTAAGATGTGTTGCTGTCTTCGTGGAATAAATTCTTCTTTACGTGAATCTGACTTTTATTATCTTCGGCCATGATGTATGTACCTATTTCAAGAGATGACCATTCGGGTCATTTCATATATATATATATATATATATATATATATATATATATATATATATGCGATGTGTGTGTGTGTGTGTGTGTGTGTAAGGCTAAAATAGGGGGGGGGTGATCGCGTGACCTTAAAACGGGATATTGTTTAGAAAGTATGAGAATTATCAATTAAAGTCTGGGAGTTTTCAAATAATCGGAATAATGCATTGCAGTGAAAATAGAGTTAAAGGTTCGGCTTGATTCAATCTCCGAAGAACTACATCGAGAATTTTAAAGTAGACGTATAGCCTTGAAGCTTGGCGCTAAGAAAGAAAGTGTTAAATCAGCAATAGAACATTCGAAATGACATCACGCATAAGTAATGAGCGTCATAGCGCGTCAGTTAAAAGCTTAAGAACAAAGGGGGTTAATTTAGAGTCATGGAAGGTTAGGAAACGATAAAGACGTGCCGCTCGGCGGTACGCGTTTTGGGGAAGGGATGAGAATTAGTTTTATTAATTATGGAGCTGAGCACCAGATTTGGTTTAAATAAATATGTTCGGAAAATCAATTTGGACCGTTTTATGGCTATTGTATCAACACCTTGACTGCTGGATGGAGTTTAATAATTTTATGAGTGTCCTCGCCACCGGACCATCGTCGACTGCTAAGTAATTAGATGATAATGTTAATTTTGGGCGTGAAGAAAGATAATCCGACATATATATATATATATATATATATATATATATATATATATATATATATATATATATATATATATATATATATATATATATATATGGGCATACAATTCTTATGGTACAAGAAACGTTGATTAATTTCCTTTGTTCCTTAATTGAACGAATGTGAATGTACAATAAAAACCAGCAAGATCGTGCTGTCATAATGGATCGAGACAGATAACAGAACATACTAAAATGAAAACTACATTATGAAAATGGACCCAGTCCTTTCAAATTAAGTAAAAATATAATAAGTACAAATCTCTTCAAATTAAATGCTGAAGCACTCTTGCACATTTTCATTCCTTTTTTGATGAGTGTGCTTTGTGATATTTGTTAATTGTCAAATATTTTGGTGAAGCTGGCAGTGCTTGGAAGATTGACAATATCAGTTAGTAGAGAGAGACAAAGATTTGCAGATGATTCCCATATAATTTCTTGATATTTGAATTAAAACTATTTCCACTGAGAGCATCAAAGTCACATAAAATTATAATTCCAGCAGCGCCTGCCAATAATGCCAAAATTTAGTATTAGAAACCAGCCTTACGTAGATGAGATAAAAATAGGGTTTTAATTAAATATTTAAATTTTTCTTAAATTGTTTCATTTTCTTGTAGGTTATTTTTATTAACTTGCCTTTTTAACATAGGATTACGTTCCTCCATAACGGTCCTCCGGAAAGCAAAATTTCAGACGCTAAAACCGTCCATCCATCCGTCCTCGCGAGTTATAATTTTGGCAGCGTGCCAAACCCAGTCTGTATCGCTTCGACAAGCAGTAAATAGTTAAACAGAAAAGTATCAAAATGAGTTAAAATTTTGACATACATATATGTATATATATATACATACGTACATATATATATATAGATACATATATGTAATAAATTAAATATTAGGCCCTCCATTCTATCCTTTAAATTCCCTTTCCTAAATCCAATCCCCAGTAACATTACTTTAGCGCTTTAAAAAACCATAGCAACAGAACTTCCCATAAAACAGCAAACGTTGCATTTTTACACGTATATACGTCTCGAGAAAGGCGTGGGTTCGCATCGCCAGCCCCAAATTCCGCTGACACTTCAAAATAACAGGCACATGTACCTCGCTTCTAGCACATAAGGTTGAAAGGTGATATTACACTTCGCTCCGAGCTGTCGTCTGAGATGGACGGATGTTACTATCGCTCTAATAAAACTATTCGACACGACTGATTCCAAATTTGATTTAATCCCTTTCAGGCTGAGTCTAGCTCCAGCCATGTAAATACGAGCTAGTTTTCCTTTTCAGGTTGCGTTTTAAGAACGAGATGTAATGGTTATATTACATATATACATAACACATGCATACATATACACATACAAAAGAGGTAAACAACGATAAGTAATCCTACGTTAATAACCTGCAGTAGTTTCGTTAGAAGAGACTACCTGAATTTTTTTTTTCCTTTTACAAATCATGCAGTGGCTTTTGGGGCACAGTTTCATGTAAATCATAAAAAAAATCGGCCCTCAAGTATCTTCATTGAAATTTTTAATAGTGCAAATAAATAAATGAAAATTTAATAATTATACAGTAAGATAAAAAATTAATTATTGATCAATAATTAACTAAAATTAATTTCCAATTATATTTAAATTAATACTTAAGATACTTTGAACAGACTATTTCCTCATCTCTACCTTCTAACACGTAGATTAAACAACTTATTTTAACCATGATTTTCAAAATTTTGATATGCAAAACGTAAACCTGTGTATTTTTATCGCCAGTGAAGCATTACAATATTCTTCATTTGCATTAATTTTTAATAATTCCTCTTCATCATAAGCAAAAATTAGTGTACACAAAATCATAATTTCTCGTTCTAACTATCAGGGCCGTTCCTAGGGTAGCTGCCGCCCGTGTGCGAGAATAATTTTGCCGCCCCCCCCCCCTCATACATTATGGATTAATTGAAATTTATCTGAAATATTTTTACCTTAAATGAAACAACGAATTACAGAAAATATTATAAATTCAGTTTATTTTTTAATTTTACAACCTAACATAATAATTATTAATGTATTGATATAGTAACCAAATGAATGCGTTATATTAAATACATACAACACATATCTATTAATATATATACTTAATAACAGACAGTCAAAAAGCTTAAAAAATCTTTGCTTTTCGTGCCTTTTTTAATGCAAATTCTGTTATAATATCTGATGCATCTATATCTTCCGAAATGTCCCTTTCTATACTAATAATAGATAAGTCTGAAAGCTTTTCTTGTCCCATTGTTGATCTCAAATAATTTTTTATTATTTTAAGTTTTGAAAAGCTTCTTTCCCCGCTAGCCACAGTCACGGGTAATGTTAAAAAAATTCGTATGGCAATCACTAAATTTGGAAACAGATAGATGAGGTTACTTGTAAATAAGTATTGAATCACATTTAACGCGTTCATTTCAGGGGAAATAAAGGATGCAACGTTGTCAATTTCATCGCATAAATCTTCACCTATAATATCTTTTTCATTTTTAAATTGATCATGTAACATAATTTCCACAGATTTACATTTTGTAGACCTATTTAATTTATCTGTTTTAAGGAAATTATTTAGGTCGTTGAGAAAATTGAAAACTGTGTGATGTTGTTTTATTTGTTCGAACCTTTCTTCTATTTTTGATAATGCAGTGTCCAATATTACAAAGTAAAAATTAATTTTGAATTGGTCTTCTGGATTTTTTGGAGCCTCATCTTTACATTCGTAGTCAAATAAACGTTTTTTTTGTTCGGGGTCTAACAATATTAACCAGAGGAAATGAAGGGTCGCAATCGATATCTTCTGCAATATTTTTTGCCTCTTCTAAAATATCACTAAAACCTTTATCTGACCTAATATTATATAAATATGTTTTGGTTTGCTCTAACATTAAAATAATATTTGGTAGTATAGCATCCGATTCCTGCATAGCTTTACTTACGATATTAATTTTTGTTAACACATTATACCATGTAATAATGGAACAAATAAATTTAAACGACTTCATTTTCAAAAGTAATGAATTTGCCATGTTTCTAGTTTCAGAGTCTCTAGTATTATCAGAATAGAGGGTATATAAAGCATCATATATTTTTGTTAGATTGTATCTAAGAACTTTTAGCGCATCTATTCTGCTTTCCCATCTAGTATCTGAAAGGGGTTGAAGCGTTAAAGTTGGGATTTCATTTTTTAAGACCTTCCAACATTTAGTGGATGCGGAGAAGAAAACGTATAGCTCCTGTAGAATTGCAAAAAAGCTTGTAATTTCTAAAGACGCTTTTGCAGCGTCATTAACAACTAAATTTAAATTATGGGCCGCACAAGGCACATAAAAAGCTCTAAGGTTTAAGTCAAGAACTTTTTTTTGTAAACCCTTATTGCGATCCTTCATATTCGCACCATTATCATAACCCTGCCCCCTTAAATCCCCCAAACAAATGTTGTGAGTCTCCAAAAAATCTAATAAAATATCAGTTAAACCCTGTCCTGTCGAATCTGGTATTGAAATAAATCCCAAAAAATGCTCCCTAATTTCTATTTGCTTTGATTTATTATTTAATAGAACAAATCTTACTACAACAGTAAGTTGGTCTTGGTGACTTAGATCAGGGGTGGAATCTAAAATAATAGAATAATATTTACTAACTTTTAAGAGCGAAATTATTTCATGTCTTATTTTTTGACCCAAAAGGGAAATAAGTTCATTTTGAATATGAACACCTAAATAATGAGGCATACTTGATGGATTTCTGCTAATTCTAGTGAGGTGGTCTGATATGGTATCATTAAACTTTGCAATTGCTTCAATTAATTTTAAAAAGTTTCCATTTCGTTGCTCGTATAACTTATTATTTTTGCTTCTAAAGCTCAAATTTTGACCGGCTAAGAATTTAACGGTATAAATTATAATTTTTAACACGGAAACCCATCTATCTTTTTACATATTTATTAATTTCTCATTTAGAGAATCAGTAGTTGTTTCAGAAGAAATTGATTTATTTAAATCAATCCAAGATTTTGTATTACAAATGTGACTTTTTGATTTTTTCATGACGTTCAATAATCTGAGTTAAATGTCTCCAATCGCTATATCCCTCAACAAAGGCACTAGAAAAAGTTTTAAATAATTTGCAAGGAAAACAAAATACACAATCTTTTAACTTAGAATACACTAGCCAAACTCTTCGAATTATTTCCCCATTACTTAATTTTTTTTTATAATAAATAGATGAGAAACCTCTGCTATCTTTATTTACAGGAAAGTTTAGATCCGCTTCTGTAAGTTGGGTAGGGCCTAACTCTACTAAAGTTAATTTAATTTTGTCAGATAGTACGGAAGGCCAACAGCTAGGATCCTTATAAACATCATCTTTGTAAGAAAGATGAAGAAAATCTTCATGATCTTTGGTCACGGTTTCACTGGTTTCAAGACTTGGTTCTGCTATTAAAACATCTTCCTTGGGGTTTGTGATTTCGGTCTCCGTCACATTTGTATCTCTGGAACTTGATGGCGCCTCATGCGATCTTGCTGGGATTAAAAATGTTTTTAATGAACCACAAGCTTTCTTTACTAATTCTTTTTTTCAAGTTTTCTTTTTCTGTATTGGGTCCCAGAAAACTTTTTACGTTTATCAGACATCTGTAAAAAAAATGAGGTTCTTTTCATAAAGAACTTATAAAAATGGCGCAATGTAAGTTAAGCTGTTTCTCGATAAAAAATGACTTTTGCAAAGAAACGTTCCAAATCGATTTTATTTTAATTTTGTTCATATTTTAAATACAATTCTCCGTACGTTTTCTTTAATAAAAAAAATCGTATTTTCCCGATTTCTGAATTGCCATATTTCACGTACCTGTTAAAAAAATAAGGTGATGCAGTTCAAAAATTCAAGTTTACACTTGTTCCTGTAGTATATGTTTAACATTTGCAAAATAAAATAAAAACCTTTAAAATAGAATTAAGTAATGAATCCTAGCTTTTTTTAAAACAAATGTCAAACCATAAATGTATTATTTCAATTTCTAACCGCTAACCGCTCAAAAGAAAAAATATCATCAAGTTTACTTACCTGTGAAATATTTTTATTGGTCAGCAATCACAATATCGAGCACAAAAATTAGAGACAAAAAGCTTTGTTTTCAGTTGTTGAGATGGACAAAATTAATATAGTGCAAAATTAATATAGTTCAAAATTAATATAGTGCAAATTATCCCGGGCCGTGTATTTATAGGCTCAGGGCATAAAAGAGTATTTTCCTGCAACCTGACAAAAACCGCCCGCACCGATGCGATGCCGGCAATGCGACGCGATTTGATGGGATGATGGGTTAAAATGTGCTAAAACAAAAACGAACAATATATTTCCCAACTGGTTGCGACGTGGAGTAGCGCTGCTAAAACCAATGTGGTTTTGTTTAAGGCGACAATGGACCTTCAGATTGACAAAAATATGTTTCAAAAACGATTTTTTTTTCAGAAAATGATTCTGAAACTCATCAGCTTTAAATTAAAAAAAAAAAAGTTATATTGATCCAATCATTATTAACCGAGTTATAAGTATTTTTCCAAACGTAAACAATGGAAATGTTACGTTAAATTAAAACTTTAAATGCTATTTTCTCAAAGAAACTTTTCATGTCGTTTCGGTAAGTTCAAAATGTTCCATGCGTCATAATTTTTCTTGAATTTTCATAAAATTTCATAAAATGATTAATTATATATGTTAGAATAAAACTTAGTGATAAATTCATTATACTATTTTAAAACACCTTAAAATTTTTACAATTAAAAAAAATTGATAAAATTTTGCATAAAATGACCTATTTTTATCGATTTCTTTTCTAGTTTTTATAAATATGGCTGCAAATCTAATATTACTACTAACTTTTATTATAACTATATAAAGCTAGCTTAAGAAAGAAAATTAGATATCTGAGACAAAAATTGATGCACATGGAGCATTTTTAAGTAGAGTAATTCACAAACTGATTTTAATTAATATCTTAATTAATTACATTCTGATCTTTTTTTTAATTTAGCATTTTCATCTCTAAACAACACTGTATAAGTATACAAAATTTCATAGCAATTGGTTGATAAATAAATTTAAAAAAAAGTGTTTCATGGTCCATTGTCGGGACAGTGGACTTTCAAAATTGTGAAATTTGTCCAAAAATTCGATTTTTTTAAATTTTATTGAATTATGAAACTACGGACGAGTAGAAATGTGTTGCAAAAAGAATTTTTAATGTCTGTGATTACTTTCCTAGTTATAGGCATTTGTATTTAATTTAGATATTATGTGGTTACTAACAGCAATAACTTTAAAAGTGTTTTTCTCAAAATAAAAATTTTCATGTCATACGAATATTCAAACTACTCCAGGCGCATTTCTAATGATCGTATTGCTTTGAAATTTAAGTTTTATATACTTAACTGTATATCAAATAAATATTATTGAAAAAAAATTATGCTTCGTAGCTCAGAATTTCTAAATTTTGTACTTGAAAAGATGATTTATAGGAATTTTGCGTAATAAAAAGGGTGTTTTCACTATTATTTTTTTCTCTTTATATTTTTAATGAATGCTTAAAATAAGCAATAAGTTTCGTTGTTAGTTCTATAAGGTATCCTGTAAATAAAAATGACCATATTATATGCAAAAGAAATGCGCTTGGAACGTTTTTAATGAGGCCAATTTTTGATATAATTAATAATTCATGATTCATAAATTATTAATATTTCATCTTTAAATTTTAACCACTGTTACATATCTATGGTACTAATCACATATTCAAATCTCAAGCAAATCCATTCAAAACAAAAAAAGTTAGGTTTGAAGGTCCACTGTCCCCTTAAGTAAATTTCTCCATGGCCGAATTTAAATTATCATTAAAATATAGGCATTCTTGCTTCGCCAAATAAAAACGAAGTCTTAATTTAATCAAACACATTTGATTATATATAGCGACACACAGAGTTACAAAACGAAATCACAATAAAAATAACATACCGGGAGCGCAAATGATCTGACACGACCTCAGCCTAAGACAAAATCTCCCAGAATAACCTTCTTTTAACATTGTTCGCGAGCAAACCTCATCACATCCGGCATGTGCAGAATAAACAAAAATTACACTAGATCAGCAATGTCCTGTAGACACACTGGCTTCGCAAAAGCGATAAATCTAAGGGCCTTATTATACAGAGCTAGTTGTGCAGTTGTGGCTATAGGTCGCGACTGTCGCCTGGGCGCGTCACTTCCCCTTCTGAGTCCAAACCTTACTGTTTATTTCCAGTTATACTTGTAAAATGCATTTTTTAACTCTAAGTAGTTACCTAGCATAATGGTAATATTTTTATATTAATTATTTTTCTAATAAATTAGTTTTAAATTTTTTTTATCCGGGCGGCTGACTTGCCGCCCCCCTTGATGTGCCGCCCGTGTGCCCCGCACCCCTTGCACCCCCGGGTTGGAACGCCCCTGCTAATTATAATACTTTAGCGTGTAAAGGGATGAAATTTTTCTGCATGAAGAGAGTCGACACACCTTTAGTAGACTTAATAAAGTATTGATAAGTTATTAAGCTGTGTTTACTTTCTCAGTAGAATTTTGTGACCTTCTTACGTGGTATTCTTGTAGAACCTTTAGCTTTAAAATGACAGCAAATGCAAAACAATATTTGATCAGTAGTATGTAATCAGTAATTATTCATACTCTGACAGGCTGATGAGTCCATAATGCAAAAGAACTGGTCTTTTCATGTTGAGTGAAATACGAGAGAAATGCATGCAGTGCCATAGCTAGCCCATGTAGAACAATGAGTAGAATTCTGGTTTTGGATCATATATTGTATAAAACGTTTCATAAAAGGCATATATACACAGTATAAAAAAACACAAGAATATTGCTAAGCTAAATTTTCATTTTATGTAAAAGTACACAAAATAATATTTGCAAAACATCATTTTTGTCAATTTACTTAAAGCTAAATTGCAGAAATAATAATATTTATTCAGCCAGTTCAGAGTTTACGTTTACATTAATGTTTCTTATCGTGAGTCTTGCATTCGACATCCATTAACAATAAATCCGTATGACTATGATTGAACCTAAATTTTAAAAAATTATAGGATTAAAATTTTAAAATATTTTAAGCTGAATATTTTTTCCCGATGGCATTTCTTCCTCTCCTTTGTCCTATGCATTTAACCTTTTTGATGAGCCAGCCAAGTTTTGGCACTAGCCAGATGTCTATTTCATCTGTATACCAAACACGTTTATGCATTACCTGTTTTTTTATCTACGAGAATTGTGAATTTCGTGTTTAAAGTCCACGCAAATATTCAGAGTTCTAAGTCGAAACTGTTTTGCCATTTGATACATTCCTTGTTATCACATATAAAAAAAAAATTAGTGGCAAATATTTTTATCCAACTGAATTTCTGGAAATTTTTGGTACAAATATTTCGACTGAGAATACTATAATTGCCAAAATTTGTCCAATAATTAGGAGCACGAAGGCACCTGTCATGTCGTCAAATGTTAGTACATGCTTAACATCAAAATCCGTATCGATTGAAGCGTATTTCAAGGAAGCTATTAAATCTTTATGACGCAGGAATTTTTCATACAGACCTACTTCAAATATCCGTCTGAGGATTTTGTCCAATGCCTCTTTGCAACAAAATGTTTTCCTGACGCTTACTGCAATCATCATTGTAAAGAAAGTGTCCTGAGACAGAAAGTATTTATCCTGAAAGGCTCTCAGGAAGACCTTTCCTTGAACGACTGCGCTTTTTGGGGTCGTTCTTCTCATGTACTCTTCAATATCTAAGTGCTCTTCGCTATTTTCCTTTAAAGATTTTCCAATAGTTCTTATCGAATGCTGCTTGGACTCCATTAATGTAGTAATTAAATAGCTGCGTGGGAAGGTCCTACATACGTGAGAGCCTTGAGTAACAGCTTCAGACAGCTCGTCTATATTACTGACACCTTTCATCGCAGGAACTGACAAGAACGATAATAAAGTTCCTTTATAGCAATAGCTAAAGAACATTACGCTTGTTATCCACGTGAACACTAGAAACCATTCTCTGGAATATCTGAAGCTTAATTCCAATGGTTGTTCAAGTACGCTTCCAAACGTTCTCAGTAATATGTACTGAAAAGACTTAGCTTTTCGGTGCATGGCATAATAAAGAAGAGATACGACGAATAATAGTGGCACGAAAGCAATCCAAACGCTGTACGAAAATGGATAGAAAATGGCAAATCTTTTCGGCACAGGTTCTGGATTACGAGTCAGGAACGTGACATCAGTAATGCTGTAAGGATTGGTGAAATCGATTACGTGGGATCTCTCCTCTGTCACTGCTATGGAGTTCACTGCAATGTCCGACTCTTCCCGCTGTAACATCCCGAAAATACCTGACCAGTTACCGTTGCCCAAATTCTTTCCAAAATGACCATCCTTTGGGTTCACTATATGGAAAGAAAAGTTAAGAGCGTCTGAAAGCAAGCGAATAATATTTGCATCATGAGCATAAATAGCCTTTCCATCAGCATCATATAATAAATACTGATCATCTGCAGGTGGATTCGCAAAAACAGCGATATTTACATAATGTGGAAAATATGATCGCATATTTCAGACCTTTTTCTGAAGATATTCAATCTATAGAGGTAACCACAGATATTTTTGAAAGATACCTTTTTATATTACAAGATCCTCTCATTGATACAATTTAGATAAATATACTGCTCATGACAAAAGAGAAAGAATTCTAAATGCTTTCATGACAGAACGTTATGAGTGTTTCACCAAGTCTAGCAGTCAAAAACGACACCATTTGAAAGATTTTCATTCGCCGATGACTACCACATGACCTAGAATATTTAAAATGGTGCGACGAATGAAAGCGCAGATGAGAGAAGTTGCCAATCAGTGACTTAATATCGTGGCTGTGGAAATTGAGTTTAGACTGACAAACAAATTTGTTTGTACACGGGAAAATGAAGCCTTATTGCCATCCAAAAGCATAGAGAAATAAAATATTGTTCATCAGACTTTTCTATTAGATCATCAAATTTGGGATAATTACATTTTCTTGCCGGTGCGTCAAAATTGTAATTGTTCTGGGGGACTAAAATACAATAAGTTTTTTAACTGTTCATCATTACATGCACGCGAAGGTATAAAGTCAATATATTTCGCAAATAAGATTGCAAAGAGTTGCGTGACCGTCACAATTTAAGTCTAATTCACATAACAGGAGCGTTTTAGAAAGATTCCTTACCGACATCTTTAAAGTTGTTTTTTCGTTCATCAATATAAACGAGAATTACAATTCGCGTTTTCGGTGAAAATATACAGCACGTGTCCACTGATGAGCAATTTAGGCAAACAAACACACAAAATAAACATAATCCTGTTCAACTACAGGAAATATTATAAAATAAAAATAAATGCACCGAAGAATAATCAATAAATATACACTAAATAGATTAAGAATATTAAAGTAAACATATTGAATACATATGTGTGTTGATTATGGATTTAGTGTAATGAGGGTGTGAGAAGTACACATACACATACAAAAAAAATCAGTAAAAAAAACTCTATTCGAGATTTTAGATACGCACGATAGATGCAAGTCATTGCTTTTTCTTCCCTGTTAAAACGTCGCCAAGACATATACCCCAGTCAAAATAGACCCGATTTTGACGAATGGCTAAAAAAAATATGAAAGTTTTGAAATTTGGTGGAGATGTTTGTTTAGGCATGCTAATGAACATACTAAAAGTCCCCACCGATCAGACTTGAGCTTTCGCCGCCATCTTGGAAAATGTGTACACTTTTTTGGTTTTTTGGAAATATCTTTAAAAATATTGATTTTATAAAAAATAATTAAATGCAAAAATTAAAAAGCATTAAATTATGAACAAAAATCATTCATAACATTTTTTTATATGTCTAACAGGAACAAAGATAATTGACTTTGAAAAGAGCGCACTATTACACCTTGGACGCGCAAGCGCGGTTCCCCATCGCGGTGGGGGGAGATACCCGCGCATGTGCATACCATAATTAGCCAAATTAGTTTTACACTAAATGGGAAGGTTTTTTGTATTTTTTCAAATAACTAGGGAAATATTAACTTTACGTAAAAAAAGTTTATTTCAAAAATTAAAAAACATTAAATTATGTACAAAAACGATTTTATACATTTTTGTCGTAAACCTAACAGGAACGAAGATATTGACTATAAAATGCGCTTTGATAATGGAGGTAGCTTCTACAAAAAACAATGCACAAAAAACATAAATTATATTTTTTTAAGTCTAACACGAACAAAGATAATTGACTTTGGAAAGAGCGCACTATTACACCAGGGACGCGCATGCGTGGGTGCCCATCGCGATGGCTGGAAGATACGTGCATGTGCATACCGTAAGGCGCCAAATCGGTCTTACCCTAGTATTTTCCTAGACAGTTAATAGTTAGTCACCGTTCCGTGTGCGTCTGTGAACAATGGCTGATACGGAACTATGTGTTATAAGTAAAAAAATTAATGTCAAATGATGATTTAGTGAATGTAGGAGAAAAGGGGATCGACGCTTTAAAGAGAGCTAGTGTCCAAAGAAAAGACAATAAGCATGAACAGTTGGAACATTTAAAATCTGTTTCTGTTCATTCGTTGTGTCGGAGAAATTACACCAGACCAGGAAATATAAAAGTTAATTTAAAAAGAAATGCAGAAATCGCGTCAACATCCCAAAGTGAAGAGCGCGTGGTAAGTTTACGATCTTTTTTACCTCAGTTCGATTTTCGAACAAAATGTTTCTTTTGTACGGCAGTGATAGACGAAGAATTCAAAGCAAGACAAAAGAAAAAACCAACTGACAGACGAAGAACTATATACGAAGGAGTCTCGAAATGAAACACAAAGTTCTTGAAGCTGCAGAGAATAGACATGACCAGTGGAGAGAGGAAGTTCAGTGTCGTATAATAAACGTTGCTGATTTAGTTGCAGCTGATGCGATTTATCACCAAGATTACTTCATGACTTTTTTTCTACACACTGCACCAATCAGAAAGAGAGGGCGGCCTGAGTCGAATTACGCCTCAGCAGCTGTAGACGAAATATCCTTCTTCCTTGATAATAATGACGACTGTCAATTCTCACTACCTGAACTCAAATCTCAAATTACAGGGCTAGTTCCAGACGACATCACTTTGAGAAATAAGTTGAAATAAAAATACGGGATGGAATTATTTTTGCTTCAAACTCCAAAAAAGTTACTGTCATATGTTTACGTAATACTGGAATGAAAGTCTTATGAGATTCTTGGTACGGCAAAAAGATACGAAATGATCGTGAGGAGCGTCTACGAATAGTACAAACTGCTGCAGCCATAATAAAAGAAGATATCCAGACACCAGTTTATGACACTCATTGCTACCCTCCAAGTGATAATTTTTTCAGAGATGTGAACAAGGGAATTCCAGAAAGCCTAAAATCTTTTTTGGAGCACTTGATTATTAAAAAAAAGACTGCTAAGGTGGAAAAAAAAGTCACTTCAATAGCTCACAACATTATATCAGCGCTAAGGCCACGATCATTTATGTCTCCTCTGCTCAATGGTCTTGATTTATTTTTGTACAAAATGTTCTGTTCCAAGAATTTAATAACAATGCTCTCGAATTTGGGATTTTGTTCTTCTTACTATGAAGCCCAAACACTTGAGATGTCAGCCATAAATCATCCGCAACCCCAAATGCGCGAGGGATCATTCTGCTAATTCGTATTTGACAAAGCAGATTTCAATGTGTCGACAATCGATGGCCTGA
Source organism: Dolomedes plantarius (assembly GCA_907164885.2). Taxonomy (NCBI): domain Eukaryota; kingdom Metazoa; phylum Arthropoda; class Arachnida; order Araneae; family Dolomedidae; genus Dolomedes; species Dolomedes plantarius. Next base: position 38,699,480 of record OU015490.1, on the reverse strand, counting down.
ATACGTTTCATAGCATGGGGGGCATTGCTTGTTTTACTCCAGCGTCAGCAGTGGAACCCGGGACGAAGATAAACAAATTAACCAAACTTACATCTGCATTGACCGTAGGCAAAATGGGAATCATTCCTCTAGAAACGTTTGAAAATTTTGGAGGGCCTGGGTTACAAACAATTACTATCGAAGATTTGAATGTCTTAAATCCTTTAGCGGAAGATTTACCACTGCCTAAACAATCTGATATCTCCTGGATGTGTGCTAAGTGGTTAGGTCTTCCACAGATACCTGAATGGAAAGGATTTTTCCATTGTATAACCAGAAACCAGCCTTGTGCAAAGACCAAAGTAATACTCCTTCCTTTTGATAATTTACCACCAAGCAAGTATGACACCATTTTCACTGTACGGAAATATGCTGCCCAGCAGTGTGTTAAAATGCACCAAAAGTCTTGCATACTCACGTTTGACCAACCACTGTATATTAAAGCTCGAGAGATAGTCGCAGCAACACCCAATCCATTATTATCAAGTTGTATTGTGAGGCTTGGTGGATTTCATCTTTTAATGTCATTCTTAGGCTGCATTGGGTACATAATGGCTGGAAGTGGGTTGAAAGAAATACTAACTTTCATTTATGCACCTACGTCAACGTCAGTAGAAAAAATGTTGCCTGACCATGCATTCGCTAGGGCAGTCCGAGCTCATTTATTGACCCAAACAGCTTTAGCAAAAATAATTTTTGACGGCATGGACATATCGGATTTGATATGTAAAAATCTCCGTGAGTTGTTTCGAGATTTTGCTACTGAACCACCATCGCAAGAAACCTTAAACGCACACACTCAAATACGAGCCATCGAATTAAAATGAGGAAGACTTTGAGAGCACCTGAAAAAGAAAGGCCCAACTGTCTGTGGGGCTGGAAGCGTCAAGAGAAAATTCTTGTGCCCATCACAACTATGGATGCAGTAGCTCCCGATTCAGTTTTAAACATGGTGTTTTGAAACTGTTTTGAAGACTGACAATGCATTTGAAGACTGACAATGGAGAAAGATGCGGATGTCGGAAAGCAGGCATCAACTGCACAACGGCCTGCAATAATTGCAATGGGATATGTCAGAATGGCATCAGCCCTGTTGATGATGACGATCGAATGAAACAAGTTGATGAATGGGCCGATGCTAGCGGATCCATAGACGATCTATACATGCCTGACGAAGGGGAGAATCCCGTACCGAAAAAAGCACGTAAATCCTGAAGTAAGTAAGCTTGAACAATTATTCGCAATGGAAATCTGATAGTGAATACCCCCAAGTTTACTACATTCATGTATAAAATTAATAATGATTAATTATCTACATAGCCAAAAACATTAAAGTCTATTTTCTTGTGTTTAAAAAATGCCGAAATGTGGGAGAGGTTAGATATTCATCGCCTGAAGAGCTGCAGGCCAAGAAGAGCGCCTGCAACGAGACTTTAAAGCTACCTCCATTATCAACGCGCATTTTATAGTCAATATCTTCGTTCCTGTTAGTTTTACGACAAAAATGTATAAAATTGTTTTTGTATAAGATTTAATGCTTTTTAATTTTTGAAATAAACTTTTTTTACGTAAAGTTAATATTTCCCTAGTTATTTGAAAAAATACAAAAAAACCTTCCCATTTAGTGTAAAACTAATTTGGCTAATTATGGTATGCACATGGTCGGGTATCTCCCCCCACCGCGATGGGGAACCGCGCTTGCGCGTCCAAGGTGTAACAGTGCGCTCTTTTCAAAGTCAATTATCTTTGTTCCTGTTAGACATATAAAAAAATGTTATGAATGATTTTTGTTCATAATTTAATTCTCTTTAATTTTTGTATTTAATTATTTTTATACAATCAATATTTTTAAAGTTATTTCCAAAAAACCAAAAAAGTGTACACATTTTCCAAGATGGCGGCGAAAGCTCAAGTCTGATCGGTGGGGACTTTTAGTATGTTCATTAGCATGCCTAAACAAACATCTCCACAAATTTTCAAAACTTTCATATTTTTTTTAGCCATAAAACCTATTTTGACTGGGCTAATAGCAACATGACTTGTTTTACTGGAAATTTCAGCGAACATGAAAAAGGAAGGAACGCAAGTCTGCCAAACTGTGATAACAACAGTACCTTATCGCTTATTATAATGTTAATATTAATAACAATAAAATTTAGTTCACGGTTCTAAATACGCACTTTTGAATAATCGTTACTTTTTATTTTCTCTGTCAAACGTCACCAAGGTTTGTATTGCTGTATTACTTGCTTTTTCAGGAAATTTTGGCTAACTTGATAAATGCAGAAAGAGATGACAATAGCACCACAGTGTTAGCAAGTAAAAGAAGAACTGTGGGAATATAAAGGAAGTAAAATTTTGATCTTTCTCTCGAATTCATGGGTATTTATGAACATGAGCAGTTTGGAATGCTGTACTGACCTCCGTTACCTATCCACAGAAAATTTTTGGAGCAATTAAGGGCCTGTTCACATAGGAGTCCGTTGCGTTGCGTTAAGGAAAAGATGACGTTGAGACGAAAATAAACCAATCTTATGCCTCCAAACGATTAGCAATGAAATTTTTAACGCCTATGATTGGTTTATTTTCGTCTCAACGTCATCTTTTCCTTAACGAAACGCAACGGACTCCTATGTGAACAGGCCCTTAGGGTATAGGCCAGTGGTGCACAAACTAAGGGTCCCCACCCCCATGGGGGGTCACTAAAATAATTGGAGGGGTCACGGATTGTCTAAAATAAATTTATATCATATTGATTTATATACTTAAAAAATAGGCTTTACATTTTCTATAATCACCTATTTTTAATATTTTAATTATATTTTCATGTTTAGAAAATATGTTATGATATTGTTAAATGAAGTCTTATAATAGAAACTCCTATAGCAAAAGACTATTCAGTAAAACCTTGTTTTCCGGACTAACTGAGACCATAGGCAATCCGGATAATCGAAAATCTGGATAATCCGGGTAATATGGGTAATAAGCAAAACAAAATCCTTAACTAAGCAGACTTACCGTTTATTACGATAAAAAAACTATGTTTTGTAACAAAATTACATAGTATTGTCTACAAGACATTAAAAAATATAAAAATAACTTTTCACATCATTTCATAACAAAGAATCGGTAAGTCTAGTAAAGCTTTCTTAAACTCAACAAAAAGCATTTCATTACCATAATTTATTGTACAATCTATGCAGGAACTATACATTGAATCAAACTAAAAAGCGACTATTTGGCGTACTTGTTACGTTCTTGCTATCATAGTTAAATATTATTATTATAATAATTATAAACAATTCAACATAAGTATAAAAATTAAAAAGCGGGCATAGACTGCCAAGCAAATTAACTTAAACCCTACCCTAGCGTTGAAAACTTATAACTTTTCAATAAAAGATTGCGCAGTTGCAGCAAACCCATATATTGAAAATAAACAAATATAACTAAAAATAAATAATCCAACAGAGCAAGATAATTATAGGAAGAACCCTATAATTATCTGTTTCATACTTTTTTTAAACTTCATTGGGGTGTGGCGCTGTGGTTTTGCTACAGTGGCGTAACTACTAGGGTAAAAATTGTCTGCTGTTTTACCATAACCGTCATTTACTGTTTTTAGGGTACGTGTGCTTCTTTGATTTAGTCTTTGCATTAGGATTGTTTGTGTACTTGCATATATGGTGCGTTGAGCCCTTGGTGCAAGTTGTCCGTGTCTTTTCATTTCATTTGACTACTATCTGTTTCAATGGGGATCTCGGGGCCTTGGGATGTCTTTTGGTTATACAGAGGCTGTTCACACATTTTTTAGACGATGTATATTGTATTCACAAAACTAAATTACATAAAATTCTTGTGTTTTAAATGTTCTATTTGACATCCCTTATTCTGAACAATCTTTCGACACTGCAATTTCCAAGATAATAATGCCTTTTGAAGTGTCAGAAGAGGTATTCTATCCCATTCCTCCTGAACAGCTTTCCAGAGTCCTGTAAGGGTTTTGGGACGACGTTTGGATAATGCAGATTTTAAAAGTTCGAAAGCACAAAAATCCATAGGTGATACATCGGGAGATTTAGTAGGGATATCAGTGAAGGGTATGGCCTTGATACCAGTTTTTTGTTCCATTTCTTTTAGGAAATTTACAATGGATTTTGATGTGTGACTGCTAGCTTTGTCCTGATGGAGTCTCACAAATTGATGGCACTGTGGGTAAAGCGATGGTATTTCATTCAGAAAAATTGGCGATAAAATATGTTCCTGATAGTATTTGGAGTTAATCTTGACATTTTTTTCCACTCTCTTTATTTTTAACTTGCCATTATAAGAAAAACCAGCAACAATCATGAATCCCTTAGAAAAACTTTCTTTCGATTCTTTGAACCATGTACTTAAATTTTTTTCTCCCCTTTTATGATAATAAATGCCTCATTTTTTGTTGCAATCATTTAAATACACCCATGATTCATCTATTGTGACAATTGTTTTCCATTTTTCTTTGGATAAGTGTTTCTCATATAGAATTCTGCAGCGTGTCCTGCATTCAGCGATATGATTTGGAAGAAGATGATGCACATTGCGTTTTTTCGCTTTCTTAAGATTTAAATCAACGTTTATCATTTTGTTTACAGTGGACACCTAGCATTTTAATGATTTTGCAACTGTCCTTTGACTAGGGGGATTTTCTTTTAACATTAAACAACGTACCTTTGCAATAGTCGAAGATGTCCGTTTTTTCCTTGGATACTTGTTTGGAATTTTTGTCCCACTTGAGGCTCCAATTTGACGTTTTTTTCCTTTCTTGTTGACGATATTACCTATCGACGCTTTAGATATCACAAAACCATGACTCTCACATCGTTTTTGGATAACGGAGTATGCATATTTCTCTTCGGAAAGAGCATAAATGTAGCCTTCGAACCACTGCTTTGTTAAAAACGCCATTTTGAATGAAAACAAAACTTTCAAGCCGCAGACGATAATTTTGACTTTTAAAAACATTGTACAATTGCAATTATTTCTTTTGCAGCAAACAATTTTTTATTACCGCTTACCAAAATCGTCTAAAAAATGCGCGAACAGCCTCTGTACTTGCATCCTATTCAGAAAATTCCCCTTGAGGTAACAGATTTAGTTAGGCTCCCTGATGAAGAGACCAGTTGGTTACCTCAATTTCTGGTTTAGTTCCGGCACTACTACAGAATCTTGCCTTTGGTGCGTGGAGCCCTACGTACTTGGTTTCTGTTTGTTTTTTCTTCCTATAATTATCTTGCTCTGTTGGATTATTTATTTTTAGTTATATTTAAAAATTATTATCTAATGTGAACATTAAATAAAAATGTCTACGAATCTGATCCGGATTATCCGGATATCCGGATCAACGAGGGCCGGACAGACGAGGTCTTACTGTACTTACATTGCTTCCATTTCCATCTGTACTTATCTGTGTGAGACAAGGTTCTCAAATCTGGATTTTTAAAAGAGTTTGTCAAAATTTGCTTATATACTTTATGTGGTTCTGATTCTTATGTACCCTGTGAATCCTCTAACGGTGGACTAACATAGACCGACTTGGGGCTTCAAATAATAACACAACAGTATCGCAACTTGCGGTACTAAGAAACTGAACTTTAAAGTCGTAATGAACCCTTTCAAGCAGAATATACGTTCACTAACAATACCCGTAACCATCGGGCTCTGAAATAACTATCGAAATCGTGCAGCCACCTAGGCTAAATACTAATACGTGCTCTATCAGTTAAATACCGCTATCACCTTCAATCTGACTTTTCTCGACTCTTTCGTATCTCTACTAATAGCGTAACGCACTACAGTACAAATCTCCACTCCCTTCTTGGGTTCTTGCCAACTCAGCGTGTGTCACTTAAATAGACCAGACACCTGCTCCGAACTCACTTCGACTGACCTGCACTGCGCAGCTACCAGAAATTTGCATCTGAGCAACACGCGAACCCTACAACCTTTTTTTGAAAACATTTTCCTAATTTCTTAAATTTTGCTTTTACTAAAATTTTTTTTCGGAAGGTCAAGTGATTTTTTATTTACAGAGAGAGGATCAAAATTAGCGCACCACTGGCATAGGCGACAGAAAATTTTATGTTTTTTTTTTTTTTTTTTTTTCACGCATTTCTGATTGTTTTCTGCTTCAAACATATGAGAAATTCTTGAACAATTCGAATATATTTTTGAAACATTCAAATTCAAAATTTAAAGCATGTTCAGTTTTATCTGCTGAAACAATGGCTCTATTTCCGTAATGTTTTCTTTTCTTGTTACAGGAAATGTTTCAAAGTACAGTCGATTCCAGTTAAGGGGAGAGTGGAATATAGGCAAGAATGCCTATATTTTAATGATAATTTAAATTCGGCCATGGAGAAATTTACTTAAGGGGACAGTGGACCTTCAAACCTAGCTCTTTTTGTTTTGAATGGATTTGCTTGAAATTTGAATATGTCATTAGTACCATAGATATGTAAAAGTGGTTAATATTTAATGATGAAATATTAATAATTTATGAATTATGAATTATTAATTATATCAAAAATTGGCCTCATTAAAAATGTTCCAGGCGCATTTCTTTTGCATATAATATGATAATTTTTATTGACAGGATACCTTATAGAACTAACAATGAAACTTATTGTTTATTTTAAGCATTCATTAAAAATATAAAGAGAAAAAAATAATAATAGTGAAAGCACCCTTTTATTACGCAAAATACCTCTAAATCATCTTTTCAAGTACAAAATTTAGAAATTCTGAGCTACGAAGCATCAATTATTTTCAATAAGATTTATTTGATATACAGTTAAGTATATAAAACTTAAATTTCAAAGCAATACGATAATTAGAAATGCGCCCGGAGCAGTTTGAATATTCGTATGACATGAAAATTTTTATTTTGAGAAAAACGCATTTAAAATTATTGATATTAGTAACCACATAATATCTAAATTAAATACAAATGCCTATAACTAGGAAAGTAATCACAAAAATTAAAAATTCTTTTTGCAACACATTCCTACTCTTCCGTAGTTTCACAATTCAATAAAATAAAAAAAATCGAATTTTTAGACAAATTTCCCAATTTTGAAAGTCCACTGTCCTCTTAATCGGACCACACCGGGACGCGATCATTTTGGTCCTATAATTGGCGGGTCCAATTAAACGAACATGCCTAATGTTGCAAGACGGGATTCGGTCCGAATAAGCAGCTGGTCCGATTAACCAGCGGTCCAATTAACCGGAATCGACTGTATATATATCACAATAAAACCCCGGCTTCTCGCAGTTTCAGAACAGGATGTGGATACATTGCTCTATCAAATCTGCCTCGATGTAAATGCAGATGGACAAGAACAACAAAAAATTTCCAATTGTTCATCTGCATTTTTCTACAGAGCCACCATTGGTGACGGTGAGTGTTTTTCAACCCCGTTTCCCAGAAGGTGTGACATCAAAGCGGTTCAACGATTTCTTCGCGTTTTCCTTCGAATAGGAAACCTTGACTGTTGATGGGCCCGAATGAGAGTGGAAAAATTTATGTCGTCTGAGAACTGGGATTTCGAATAAAAATGGGCACGCGAGATTCATCATTTCGTTCCAGACATAAAAAAAAAACCTTGCACTCGAAAGAAGTTTTATTAAAGAATCTCATTACTTAGATGTCTTTATAAAATCTTCCCTAATCCAATTCAGAATGACTGATAGGAAATAATAAAACGTGAGTGTCCCTATTCGAATACTGCCTTCATTATTCATACTACAGATATGCTGAGTCTATTTTTACCATGTTTTTATTAGCTTACTTTCTTGTTTGTGTATGTGTTTGTCCGGTACAAATCTTGCAATCGATTTTTAACTAACTTCCCGACTAGCTAGACATTTGAAACTTTTAGAATAGCTCAGAACACGATGACAATACATTTTTTTAATACTTTTAGCCATCTTTAAGCAGAATTCAATTCTTTTTCGGTTAAATTTGTTTTGTAGACTGGTGCAGCCATCTATCGACCAGGACGGGAACGAAAAGTTAAATGCAAGTTAACTTCCAATTAACTTCATTTTCTTTCAAGTTGATGGGATAGTTCATCAATAAAACTTTAAAAAATTATTTATTAATACATAGAATTGCCAAGTTTATATGATTCAACAGCAAATTTAAAAACATGGTATATAAAAAGTTCTTTTTATCTTTTAATTATTTTCTTTCACAGTTACACCTTTATTGTTGCTGCTTCTGCTGTTGTTGTTGTTCCAAACGCCCCCTGCATGGAATTTCCAAACCTGGTCCATATAGGCTTCCGGATAAGTAGTGCGTCACCGGTTTTATAATAGCACCACAAGAGTCAGTGTCCAACTTGGCTAAGTGCCACCACAGTTTTGACCGCGCACCCCCTGGGGAGACATTTCGGGGGCTCGTACCTCACCCACCATCTGAGCTCTTAGGAGTCTCCAGCCAAAATTCATAAAAAAAGGAAGAAATGATAAAGAAGTGCAGTTTGCAAGAAAGGGCTCACAAGGAAGTTGGATTTTTTTAGCAGCAAAATAAAAATTTAAAAAGTCACTGGTAAAGCTTTGCGAGCACTGCTACTCCCCGTGGACGGTTCCTTTGCCATAACAGTCATTCATAACGGTTTTATAATATATATATATATATATATATATATATATATATATATATATATATATATATATATATATATATATATATATATATATATATATATATAACGGTTTTCACCGCAGTAATGCGGCCCTCCGCCAACGAAGGTCTTCCACTTCGTGGACGATGCTCCAAATTCTCGTGTATCAAGGTTTTTTATTGCAAGACTAGCTTAAACCCGCACTTCGCTAAGGAGTACATTCAAATTAAATACAACGGTCAATGTATGCAATTAATGCCAAAAAATATATATATATATATTTATAATAAATACGACGATCAATGTATACAATTGATGTAGAAAAAAAATATATATTTATAAAAAAAATCGTAAGGGATATTTTTATAGACAAAATGATGTCCAATCGTCTGCCGCATTAGCAAGAAAAAAAATTTTTTTTTTTGTCTATTTAGTTGTTATGCACATGCCGTTAAATTTATTTAAAGTACCAGAAAAAGAAATCACGTGATCGGCATTTAATAAATTAAATTCTAAAAATTAATCTTTAAAAATTCACTAAAAATCAGAAAATGGAGGTAAAGGTTCGAAAAAGATTTCATTTTAAAGGAACTTTTATGATCTTTCTCGTGATATAAATTTTATAACCCTCAAATTATTATTTTAAATGCAAACTTAAAAAAAGTTACTAAAACAGCTTAAAAATTTAATTTTAAAAAATCTAAGAAGAATTTTTCAAAAATCTTTCTTAGTGCACCCCTACACTATAAGAAGAATCGCCGTGCAAAATTTCAGCCCTTTAGGTCCAGCGGTTTGGTCTGTGAGTTACGGAACTGTTTTATATATATACACTGCTGGCCACCCAAATTGCAACACCAAGAAAGACAAGAGATATCACAACAAAATTTATTTTGAAGATAACATGTTGACCAAGTATCAAATGATTAAATTTATAGACTTCTGTGAAGTGTGGTTCCTGCCAAAATCAGTAGCCAGAGTAGCCGCCATTGTTGGAGATCACCGCTGCCACACGCCTCGGCATTGATTCAAAGAGACTTTGGATGAGTTCTTGGGGTACAGCAGACCAAGCAGCTTCCACACGTTGCCAAAGTTGATCTGCTGTGGCAGCTGGGGATGGAATCTGGGTCAATCGTAGAGCAACCATGGACCACATGTTTTCTATCGGCGAAAGATCCGGAGAGCGAGGCGGCCAGGGAAGCAATTCAATCTGACGATTGACGAAGAATCGTTGGACAATGCGTGCCACGTGTGGTCGCTCATTATCCTGTTGAAATATGGCTGTGGGCAAGCCCTGAAGGTAAGGAAGGACAACTGGCTCCAACACCTCGGAGATGTAGCGCTGGCTGTTTAAAGTACCGGTAATGCGTACTAGAGGTGTGCGAGAGTGATATCCAATACCGCCCCATACCGTAATTCCCGATGCAGGACCAGTGTGGCGGTGCATAACGCAGCTGTTCAGCATTCTCTCCACGGTGTCTCCAGACTCGAATGCGACCATCGTGGTGTTGCAGACAGAAGCGTGACTCGTCAATAAAGACAATTTCATTCCATTCTGCCGTCCACATCCTTCTGTCATCGCACCATTGGCGGCGGAGACGTCTGTGGTTCTGCGTCAAGGGTAGACAAAGCAATGGACGTCTTGCGGACAGACCACTCTGCTGTAAACGGCGTCGAATGGTACGCGCAGACACTGGATGATGCGTTACAGACTGCATGTGCTGTGCTATGGTTCGTAATGTGACTGAGCGATCCGTCACTGCCATGCGCACAATTTGCCTGTCATCACGTGAAGTGGTGAGCTGAGGTGGATGCGATCGAACACGCCGGTCCGTCGTACCCTCCTGCATCCAACGATCACATATTCGCATTACAGTTGTTTGGTTTCGTCCAACACGACTACCGATTTCACTGAAAGATAATCCACAATCTCGGTAGGCCACTATCCTTCCTCTGTCGAACTCGGATACTTGATCAAAAGATGATCGCTGTTTTCGACGAGGCATAATTGATCGTTTTTTTGAAAAAACCACAAGAAAAACACAATTGCCGAACTTGAAATCGTCGAAATCTCCAAGCCTTAAATAGCGCTTTGAAGTGGCGCCACAGGCGCGCGTGATGTGCGTCTGCGCTGAAATTCTAATCATTTGCATATCTCACCTCCGCTAATGCATGTTGTAAATTTCATGTTATTTGCATGTTTCCTTCAGGGTGTTGCATTTACAGTGGCCAGCAGTGTAGATTGATTTGCATAATTCTGCTGAATCTCTCACATGTCAGCGCCATTTACCAGTGACTTGTTTAACTTTTTTAACGTTTTAAACTTTAAAAAAATCTTAACTTTTCTTTGGCTTTTAACTTTTCCGACTTCCCTGTGAGCCCTTTCTTTCAAACCGCACTTTTTTTTTTATCATGATTCCTTCTTTTTTTTATGAATTTTTAAAATGTTTACGAAATTTTGGCTCGCCCTATATATAGAGGAGAAGGTCCAAATATAGGCTAGGGTCTAAAAACGGGCTAGTTGTTGAATTTTATACAAGAAGTTTCTGCCATCTGGCAGCAAGGTCATCAAACAATCACATTTTGGTAAGGAAAAAGATATTAAACATGATACATCTTTGCCGTTTGCGTATAAAGCAGTCGCCATTTTTTTTTTGAAAATCACATATTTTCAGACTTTGAAACTTTTTCAGGTAAGTGTATTCGAATTTCTGTACATTTTAATCCTTAACTATTGCACGTTTTGTTGTTACCACGTTACTGATGAAATAGTTAGGTACGTTTTGAGATGATTAATCAAGGGATATCTTTAACTGGTAATGGCTGCCTATCAGTAAAAGTTGAACATACTGTTGGTCTGAAAATGGGCTAGCAGAGTCGGTCTAAAAACGGGCTAGCCCATACTTAAACCCTTTTCCCACGTATAACATATCTTTTTTACAATTTTTTGGCCTTTTTATTCTAAATCTAAAGTATTTTTTAATTATATATTTTTTAAAATTATCTTTGGGTGTTGATATTTTATTTTATGTAATTATTTCAATTCCCGTTTATTTTATGTAATTATTTCACCCGTCTATTTAGGGACCCGCTCCCTTCAGCAATCATTGTCAGAGAATGGAAACACACAAAAAAAAAAAAAACGAATAAAGGTATTTCAATTTTGTGGTTACGCATCCCACGTCCTGCAAACAGTCGCAAGCAGAACAAAAATTATTTTCCTTTCCCCCGGAGGGAAGTTTCCTTCCCTCCACCCCTCCGCGTATGGGTGAAAAATTCTTTCTTCGAGAAGTTACCTTCCCCTCCCCGCGTATGTGTGAAGAAATGGTTCTCTGGTGTCCGGAACTGGCCGAAAATAAAAATGTGAACTCGGAAAAAGAATTAATTGAAAACAATGAATAAAGGTATTTCAACCGTTTTTGTTTTAAATAAGGGATTTATAATCCTGTTTTTTTTTTTGGAAGATAGACAAACACTTCCTTTTATTAGTATACTATCTGAAGTACCCGGCGTTACCCGATTTTCAAAAAATAATATGCCTATGTTTTAATCTGAACTATCAACTATATTTATACAAAATTTCAGCTCAATTGAAGCAATACTTTTTCACTTATAAAGGAACAAACATTGACCTATTCGAAATAATCAGTAAATTTCACAGTTTCAATGAAACACACTGATTTTGAATAAAGTTCAATAATTCAAGTTCGATTTACGCAAATTGTACATAAATTCAAAAAATAAAGTTTATAAGTTAAATAAAGTTCTGCAATATTATACCAATAAATTTCCAGTTGATAGCAAATAAATTGTAAATCTTTTTTTACCTTAAATGTTCAGTAAAAACCGTGGTTCCAAATGCAATTTTCTTCAATAAACCCTTACACGTTGCCTATTTCAAAAATCTTTTTTGTATTTATCTATACCTCCCCCACTTGAATCTTTAAAACATTAAATGATTTACTGATAATAAGTGAAAATGCAGTTTGATGTGTTGCTATGGTTACTTAACTATGGTTGACAAAGAAAATTCAAATGTTAAATGTTTTACTGATAATAAATGAAAATATCGTTTGATGTGTTGCTATGGTTACTTGACTATGGTTGACAGAGGAAAAGTTGTAAAGGTGAAGCATCAGCTCAACATTTAGGCCCCTAACTTTCTTTCTACTGATCAGATATACATAATATATAGCCTACGTCCATCTGGAATAATTTACCTTTCAAATAGTGAAAGAATTTTTCAAATAGGTGAAGTGGTTTCGGAGATTACCCTCCACATACAAAATCCACTCTCTCTCTTTATATATTAGTATAGATATATACCGGGTGGGTCATAAATTCGTGCAAAGTTCTCATTTAAGGAGAGCTCTATAGCTAGACATGAGAGATTAGGCCCAATGGTTCTACAGGAAATAAAGTCGCAAGAAATTTAGGCCGTAATTCGGAGTTTGGAGATTCATGACGTTGTTCCAGAAGAAGATGACATGACTGTACTCCAATAAATGTAAATTTTTGTACATGGATATATGAATAAATGTAGACTGATGTAAATGAATATGTGTAAATTTTTGTGCATGAAAAAAATAAGACATCCGCGAGAATAAGAAGTCCTAATGCGTCTTTTGGAGCAAAAATTAATATAAGACCCGGTCTTATTTTCAGGGAAACGCAGTATAGGATGATTAATGACATGTTACGTTAATTTAACGAATAAAAATCAGTACTGACTTTTTGGAATACACTGAGAGATAAAGCATGTGTAATTGTGGGGTCGCTACGAATCACTCAGTAGTGCAAAAGGAAAAATTAAGTAATTTCGAACGGTTTGAGCCTGGAAAGCCATGGTCTGTATTTCGTCTGCGAAGAGCTTAATCATGGCCTTCGCACAGAGGTCAGTGAAAAGAATATTGGCGGAAGTGGCAGAAAATAGTGGGTTCGATTCCTACCACTCAGTAGTATGTATGTTTTCTTATTTTTTATCACGGCAAAAATTTTTGTGAGTATGCTGTAAGAAACGAGATCCTTAGAAATTAATCCCACTTGTAATTTCCAAATTTTTTTCAGTAATATATTTGCAACGAAATGGGAAACTAATTTGGGTTTTACTCTTTGAAAATAAGAAACTTATTAGAACATCCGACTCTGCTGTTATGGCTGCCATGTACAAACCCTATTGGATTCGCTCATCTCAATGTTAACCTATGGAGAAAGCGTGTCCAAGGATTGCCGACTACGATTGAAAGATTTTTTTTTTTAATTGTACTTTGTAATAGAGAAATTTAATTTTACACCTTGGAGCCATTTTTCGTTTAAGGCGACAATGGACCTTCAGATTGACAAAAATAATGTCCCAAAAACGATTTTTATTTCTTTTAGAAAATGATTCTGGAACCCATCAGCTTTAAATTAAAAAAAGCATGTTGATCCGATCATTATTAACCGAGTTATAAGTATTTTTTCAAACGTAAACAATGGAAATGTTACTTTAAATTAAAACTTTAAATGCTATTTACTCAAAACAAGTTTTCATGTCGTTTCGGTAAGTTTATAATGTTCCATGCGTCATAATTTTTGTTGAATTTTCATAAAATGATTATTTATATATGTTAGAATAAAACTTAGTAATAAATTCATACTATTTTAAAACGCCTTAAAATTTGTACAGTCAAAAAAAATTTTTTTTGATAAAATTTTGCATAAAATGACCTATTTTTATGGGTTTCTTTTCTAGTTTTTATAAATATGACTGTAAATCAAATATTGTTAATAAATTTTATTATAACTATATAAAGCTAGATTAAGAAAGAAAATTAGGTATCTGAGACAAAAATTGATGCGCATGGAGCATTTTTAAATAGAGTAATTAACAAACTGATTTTAATTAATATCTTAATTAATTACATTCTGATTTTTTTTAAATTTAGTATTTTCATCTTCAAACAACACTGTATAAGTATACAAAATTCCATAGCAATTGGTTGATAAATAAAAAAAAAGCTTTTCATGTTCCATTGTCGCCTTAAAAAATTACAAATATTGTTTTAAAATTTAAATTATTCGGGGGGAAAAAATCTGGAATAGTGTGTTTTAAACTCTCCCAAATTCCTTTGGGGGACGCAATTTATAAAATGAATCCTGTTGCAAGGTGCAGAAAAGTTCAGGCTATCTGAAAATACCATTTTTATTGGATTATCAGCATTCATGTAGTTATAAAGAATAGACACGTTTTGTTCGTAAGATAACACTGAGGTGAGCTAATCCAGTAGGGTTAGTGCACAGTAAGAATTTTCAAACAGCTGCCATGCAGAAAACAATGAATGAGTCACTTTTTTTATTTTTTTATTTATATAAAATTCCAAGACAGAGGGCACAAATCCTGTTCCCTTTACCTATGGATACACTCTTGAATCTACGTTAGATCAAGTTTTCTAAACTTTGAATTAAGCGGTGCATTCATTCCCATTACTCTGAAATAAATAATTGAATGAATACATATAAAAGTGATTTCCATAATTTCACTATTTTAGGCAACTTTCTTTGTTTGGGCTTCGGGCGAAAACGTTATAAATCAGAGGTTCTCCCCTCAAATGACAGAAATCCGTGAAACAATTTGCTTCGGAAAGGCTGAAAACCGCAAAAACCGAAAGGCAGGACGTTCTCCCACATTTACACGCTCCGTTGGGCTCCGTAGAAAATATTTCGTACCTTTATTTTCGTTGAAAACAGTATAAAAACAAAGACGCGAAGGCTATAAAAGGGTGGGCATTCGGTTCCAGAACAACTCATTTTGAGAAGAGACTGATTTACCGTAGGGATAAGTTCTGTTACAATGACTCTCAGGGTAAGTAATCCTTTAGAATCATTTTGTCTATATATATATAAAACAATTCCGTAACTGACTCACTGACTGACATACAACGCACAGACCAAACCGCTGGACCTAAAGGGCTGAAATTTTGCATGGCGATTCTTCTTATGGTGTAGGGGTGCACTAAGAAAGATTTTTGAAAAATTCTTCTTAGAGTTTTTTAAATTAAATTTTTAAGCTTTTTTCGTAACTTTTTTTAAGTTTGCATTTAAAATAATAATTTGAGGGTTATAAAATTTATATCACGAGAAAGATCATAAAAATTCCTTTAAAATGAAATCTTTTTGGAATCTTTACCTCGATTTTCTGAATTTTGGTGAATTTTTAAAGATTAATTTTTAGAATTTAATTTATTAAATGTTGATCACGTGATTTCTTTTTCTAGTACTTTATCGTCACTTTAATAACAACTAAATAAACAAAAAATATTTTTGTTCCTTGCTAATGCGGCAGACGATTGGACATTATCCAAAAAATATCAAAATACAGTAAAATAAATGTTCTACAAACTGTACTATATTAACTGTACTATATTCTTTAGTATTCTTTATATTAGATTTAATTTGAATATTTTCTTCTACATTATTTTATCTATAAAATTATCCTTTACGATTTTCTTATAAATATACATATATATATATATATATATATAAATATATATATATATATATATATATATATATATATATATATATATATATATATATATATATATATATATATATATATATATATTTTACATCAATTGTATACATTGATCGTCGTATTTATCATATAATATAAATATATATTTGGCATGAATTGCATACATTGACCGTTGTATTTAATTTGAATGTACTCCGTAGGGAAGTACGGGTTTTCAGCTAGTTATATATATATATATATATATATATATATACAGTGGAATCTCGATCGATCGTTTTCGGATCCATCGTTTTTCCGTATGTGTCGTTCATTTTATCTAGTCCCAAAGATCATATTGCTTTATGCTTCCGCCTCTATCGTTTTCCAGCATTTATCGTTCATTTCAATCGGTCCCTTGAAAAACGATAGATCGAGACTCCACTATATATATATATATATATATATATATATATATATATATATATATATATATATACACACCAACGATTGTTAGAGAAATCTAATTTTCTGATTTATTTTCCTCCAAATTATTCCATTTTTTTTTAAAAATAAGCACCGAGTTATTTGTGAACTTATTTGGAATGATTACCTATTAATTGAATTGAAATGATTTACCTACGTCTACATAACATGATATTAATATGTAATTTTTTTAAATAATTTTTGTCTTTTTAAGGCGACAATGGACCATGAAAAACTTTTTTTTTATTTATTAACCAATAGCTATGAAATTTTGTATACTTATACAGTGTTGTTTAGAGATAGAAATTCTAAATTTGAAAAAAATCAGAGTGTAATTAATTAAGATATTAATTAAAATCAGTTTGTTAATTACTCTATTTAAAAATGCTCCATGCGCATCAATTTTGTGTCTCAGATATCTAATTTTCTCTCTTAAGCTAGCTTTATATAGTTATAATAAAAGTTAGTAGCAATATTTGATTTACAGTCATATTTATATAAACTAGAAAAAAAACGATAAAAATAGGTCTTTTATGCAAAATTTTATCAAAAAAATTTTTTTATTGTAAAAATTTTAAGTTGTTTTAAAATAGTATAATGAATTGATTACTAAGTTTTATTCTAACATATACAAATAATCATTTTATGAAATTTTATGAAAATTTAAGAAAAATTTTGCCACATGGAACATTTTGAACTTGCCGAAACGACATGAAAACTTGTTTTGAGAAAATGGCATTTAAAGTTTTAATTTGACTAACATTTCCATTGTTTACATTTGAAAAAAATATAACGCGGTTAATAATGATCGGATCAACATACTTTTTTTTAAAATTTAAAGCTGATGAGTTGCAGAATCATTTTCTGAATGAAGTTTAAAAAAAAATCGTTTTGGGGACATGTTTTTGTCAATCTGAAGGTCTATTGTCACCTTAAAGTTATTAATAAAATGTGAGAAGAAATTTACCACTTCTATTGATTCACATGTTCAAGAAAATTAGTTTAGCACATTTACTAACAACAACGTGTTTTTAGGTGTTATCCATTTTTGTCGCAGTTTCGCTGTTTAGCTATTCGTCATGCCACGATAGCCCAGAAGCACAGATATCGAGAACTAGCTGGATATTTCCTTTCTCTAGAGCTACATCTGAAACAAGATTCGAAAGACAAATGCCTCCCCATCATGAACCAGATGCAGAGGTTTTTAACGTAGGCGGAGGAAGTGGGTTCCCTCGTATGCCTGGCGGTGGTGTTCCAGGAGTACCTGGACCTGGAGGTCCAGGAGTTTACGGACCTCCTGGAGGACCAGGGGTGTTTGGCGTACCACCAACACCTGGTGTATTTGGTTTTCCAAACGGCTTTGGCTTTCCAGGCTTGCCAAATGGCTTTGGTTTTCCTGGAAGTCACGCAGCACCGGGCAACCCACGTGGTCCTGGCGTGTTTCTGCCTCCTGGACAAACCAACCCTGTCCAGCCCAATGGGCCTGGTGTGTTTCTGCCTCGGGGACAAGGAAACCCTGGAATGTCAAATGGCCCTGCTGTATTTTTTCCTCGAAGACAGGATAACCCAGTAATACCAAACGGATCTGGTGTACCTGGCGTATCATTTGGACAAAGTGGTCCTGGATTTGTTGTGGGAACAGGAGTGTTCGGTGTGGCTAATGGACCATCAAGACCAGGATTTGGCCAACCAGATGTGTTTGCTGTGGCTGGAAGCGGCAATTTTCCTGTCCATGGAGTTCCAGGATATTTCGTCCCCGGTAGAAGCCCTAATTTACCAGAGAATCCAGGTAGTTTTCCAGGAGCGGGAGGAGTTCTACCAGAAACGTTCGTACCTGGGGGAATGAATGGATTTCGACCAGGTGGAATGATTCCAGGTGCGCTTTTTCCCGAAGCACCTAATCAACCAGAAGGTCCAAGTAGTTTTGGTGGAAATTTTCCAGGAAGAGAATTTTATGGTGGAGCAGGAGAGCGTGAAATATACGACGATCCTGATGTTGGTTTATATCCACTTGTGCAAAAAACACTTTTACTTTCTGAAGTTCCCAGTTAGAAAGGTATGTAAATAAAAAATAATTAGTTTCCAAAATTTTTATTACTTTAAAATGTTCTTTTTCTCAAACATATGTAAAAAAAAACAAAGGTAAGAGAGAGAAAAATTTATTTACTTTTTGCTTAAGTTCTTTTTCTTTAAAACCATAAATGTAAGTTCCAAAAGAGAGAGTGCATATATACTATCAAGCACCTTCTTACAAGAATCATTAAGGATTAAGTTTAATCTCCAAACTTTACGTTTTATTTTTTACTAAAAAGTAGTGATCCATATTTTGTATTACCACAATAAAAAAATATCTAGAAACGATGCGTTATAAAAATCTTTCTGCAAACAGTTTAGTTTTAAACATACAATTCCTCTTTCAGCCAACAGATGCAGCATTGAAATTTTATACAAATTATCTTTTGTCATAGCGGTGTAAACTTAATGATGAATAATTTATAAAATGCAACAAAAAACACCCATGGTTTGATTTCAACGGAACTTATTTATTCTGCTTCTGAAATAACTGGAAACAAATTTAACAAAGAATGATCGATTAGACCGTGGTTTCTTAACCTCTGGTCAATAGACCCCTCGAGGGTCCGTGAATCAATCTGCCGATTTGGAGAATTCTAGTCCGGGAATTCTCTCGTAAGGCACATCACGCATTTCGAGACTTTTTATTTGAAACTAAAATGGATACATGGGTTAAATTTGAAAATTAAAAAATAACACGTCGTAGCTTTTGAATTTTAATGCAGTCAGATGTACTACTATGCAGTAACCATTCGGTAAATAATAAGTCATTAAAGTGATAAAAACATTAATAAAACACTTAATTTATTTTTGTAATATATTGATATCTTTTATAATCATTTGTATTTTATTTTATGCATATCCTTCCCATTTTAAAGTAGTAAGACTTATTAAAACTATCTGCCGCTATGATACAATTCCAAATTTTTGGTTTGAAACAATTCGTTGTATGAGAATTCATCATCAGGAAGATTAAGAACCAATGGATTAAACTAACTGTTCACAAAGGGTCCACACCGCACCTAGAGAATTCTCACAAAGTTCGCATATCTCACGGGCCAGGGTCTATATCAGGGGTTTCCAACTGGCGGCCCGCAAAGACTTCTAGGAAAATAATTTACAGCATCAATTTAGATATTCTTAGTTAACGAAAAATGTTTTTGTAAAAATCTTTATTGTTTTCAAATACTGTTTATTTACAAAAAGATTGATTTTCCTCGAATTCCATGAAATGTAGGGTGTCCACTCATGTTTTATTTCATACCCCCCCCCCCCCCACACACACACTTCTTATTTAAATACCCACTTCTTACTTGACTTTTTTTGTGTGTGTCTGTGTAATTTAACGAAAGTTGGCCAGTTATAATCAAGGTCGTTGTTGGAGGTTCATCCTCGAATTTTTAAAAAATTCATAGTATATACTAATCACAAATCCTCCAAATCCCCCTCCCTCAAGAAAAAAAGTCCTGGGTATGGTCCTGATTGAATTGCGGCCCGCCACTAGACAGGTGTTTTCGATTGCGGCCCTTGGACACTTCTAAGTTGGAAACCCCTGGTCTATATATAATCCCCATCCCAAAAAGCCTAATTGTTGGACAGGAAGCCATCATTTTTCCATCCTTTAAATGCTAACACCCCTATTATAATCTTTTATTTTTTTTGCATTATTTTATTTATATATATTTTCTCTTTTTAGAGTTTTACCGTGAACCTTTTTCGAAGTGCCACATTCCGAAGGAAGAAACCCATTTTCATAAATGTCTCAAACGGGGGGAAAAAAAGAAGAAATTAACGTAATTGGACATTTCTTTTTGTAATAAAATATTTAAAAAGACATTTTGTTTCCTCCTTTCGGAACAGTACAATATATTCTCTCTCTCTCTCACACACACACTCAGCGATTTCGTCACTGTGCACAAGAGACAAAGTTACAGTTATAGTGCCACATCAGCTGACCTCACTATTCTATACTAAATTATGAGCTGTTTCGCCGCAGTATTTTTTTTTTTTAATTACAGATTTTCTTCGATTTTTTCTTGCTGTATTTAAGGACTGTCTGTCGAATGGCATTTTTCAGTTCCACCAAAGTGGTTGGGGAGCCCCGGTAAGAAAGCGTGTTGCCGCCTTCGAATGACTATTTCCAGCCATGTGTTGATAGCCTGATTTGCATAAAACGTGTCGAACTGCGACGAGTACCAAGGTATGAGTGTATCACAAGAAAATAAAGCAAAATGCAATAAGCAAATGTGTTTGTAAATTTGTAAGAACTGCAAAAAATACATTACGCGAATAACAAAGACAAATCTGTCTTATTGTTGTGTATATATATATATATATATAAAAGGAATCTATTGGGTTTGGAATAATCTTTCATGCAAACAAATGGAAAATATACTTATGAACATTTTAAAAACAGAAGCCCAAGGTAGCCTGGTGGTAGCTCGTTGTGCTTCGGACTGCTGGGTGCGCAGTTTGAATCCAGACGAACGCCATTAATTACCTTTGTGTCTAGGCTGGATATAGACACATTAAATCTGTAGACCAGAAGGCGGGTGAAGGAAGATGTGAGCCCTTTAGATGTCACCCTTGGGAGTGATCAGTGAAAATTGAGGTGGTACCATGGGGTAATGATTCACCTGTATAGAGCTCCCAGATAAATAGTCAACAATTTCAGCAGTATTTTTTTGTGCAAATGTCTCTTCACAAGTGGCTCCACATTAAATAAATAAAGACATATGAGTGCATTTTAAGGCTTCGGACCAAAAATATGGAGTCAGTTTAGAGGCTCCAAAGTAACTTTGAAAACTTAACCTTTTTAGAGCCCTCAACAACTAAGAGTGAGACCACAAAAGCACTGATTGATGTGTAAAGAATACACCCCACAAACACTTCATAAAAAGGTAGATAATAAGTTTATTTATTAAACTCTAAATACATCTTAAGACTGGAAGTTCAGTTTTGACAAGTATAGGAGGCTATTACACAAAATATGAATCTCCCTAAGATGACATATCTGTACAAAATAAAATACATTAAATACATTTATCTATATGCAAAAAGTTTATATACAGAATGGCCATACATTCAACATTACATATTATTTATATTTACACTAAATATATATCTTTTAAATTAATGAAACAACACTCAGACCAACACACAAATTTGTTGATGACTATCCCAAAATGCTGGCTGGAATCTTAAGATGGCACATGCCTTTTTCCCCCCTCAATATAAGCTAAATCATTATGATTATTGAAGCTTTATGTTACATGAGTTTGTGGCGCACACATAAGTATTTGGGGATCGTTCATTAACTAAATCCTTTTCTGGCCAAAAGTTTCATCAACACAGCCTTACATAGTGTAGTTTTCGGTTTCAATTATAAAAGAATAAAATAAATGTATTCCTGCCATGATGCTTTAAAAGGTCTTAGTGCCTAGCCATACAAATTGACCCTCAGCATTCTGAGCTACAGATTCCAATTTTTCAACAAAATAACCCTATTGATGGAACCATTAAGAGCAATAATAATAGCAACAATTATCCTATATTCTACCTAGCTTTGCATACTAAGGTAAATTAAGGTTAGATATTCAAGTTGCAATTACAGTTAAAAAGGCCAAAATTAATGGATAGCATTCTATTGTATATTGAAAGTAGATGTCCCTAATTTGGAACAAACAGATATTCTAAGAAGCATTTGTTAACATGCAGTTAAACAGCTTTTTTTAAGCAATTGAATTCAAAGGTGATAAAAATTTGGAAGGAATGTGCCCTCTTAAAATTTGAATTGATAAAAATGATATTAAAAGAATGTGACAGAAGAAATAAGAAATTTTGCATACAGCATAAATCAAAAGGTTTTATGTACATCAAATGTTTTTTGCTCATAAAATAAACTTAATAAAAACTATAAACATAAAAATAATAAAAATTTGTACAGATAACAACAATGGCTGATAGAGTATACTTTCAATTTTACTAACAATGCATTATAAATTTAATACAGTAATATCTCAGAGTATTAAACATTAGAGCAATACTGTATATAAAATTTATTAAAACACTCAGATGCTATATAGGGCAAATCAAGTACTTGTATTTGTTTTGAACATAAAATTTCAAACTTAGTACACAAAATTATTCTTAATCTTTGTGAATGAGTGTCTTATAGTGGAAATTCAAAGTATTCACTCATAATTCAATATATTATAATATAATTTATCACTAATAATTCAATTATAGACAGACAGAAATTGGTTATTTGAAAATAATAAACACACACTAATATTTAAAACTCATAACTGATACAATTTTCAGTAAAACTGGTACGACTCCCAAAAAAACTTTTCTAAGTAACAAACTTAATGTAAAGTTACATTCTTTTCTACAAATAATGGTTAAATTTATATAGACTCCATTAAGAACAGCAGATATCATGCACAATTTTATTTTCTGCCATAATTATGGGGTTTGTATATTTTTCATACCAGGAAAACCATTAATAAATGGGACTTGGAATTTGCTTTTAATCTCCATACACCCCCTCCCCACAAATATGTACTTATATTTCAATTGAATCTATTAATACTTAGGGATGAAAAATATACAGGCAATCAACCTAAGTGCTGACATCTTTATCACCTCTTATTAGAAAAATCACAATTCAGCTGCAGATCTAAAGTTAAAACTTACCCACAGTAGAAAAGGCTTATTTTTCAGCATAAGAAAAAATTATTACAGCTATTAAAATTTTGTTCCTACATATTTATCAACTTATATAAAATGACTGTGTATTAAGTCACCAATAAATTCTTTGAACTTTTCTCAGTTTTGCATGAATGTACAATTAGAACTAAAGATAAAACTTTAACTATTATACTATTTCGTATAAGTTAAAAATATTTTATCAACGCTAATTAAAATGTTGAAAAGCTGAAAACACAAATACAGCATAAAACACTTAATAAAATGTTATAAAATTTTCAATAACATCTAATTATTAAGGTTAAAGAAAAGAAAAAAAAAAAAAAAAAACCAATATATTTCGACAAAAATTTCATAAGGTTAAGGAAATTAAAAATGATAAAAAAATTAAAAAGCAGAATATCAGAATTTAAAAAAATATATATACATAGCAACTCTTTTCTTATTACATATGAAATCATTCAAACATTTTTATTTCAAATTTAATATCATTTGACATTGCATAGATATTAAGTATTAATTATAAATTTTAAATCTTTTTTGAAAGAACAAGCTGTTTTAACATTAATAAATATGAAACCTATAAGTCATTTAGGCTCAAAATTCAATACTGCATAACTGCATTATACAAGTTATTATTATAATTTATGAAAAGAACAATCTGAAGGCTGAATGAGTATTTATCAGCATCACAATGATTTGTATCTTAAAGAACAATGTAGACTTCCTAGCAACAAAATTCCACGATAATAATTCACAAATTTTGCTTTAAAGGTTTTTCTTTTTAGCTTCGGTGTACATTTCAAAGGAATTATTCAATTAAAGGAACTGCAAGACAGCTTTAATAGGTGAAAAAATACTCTACACATGATACAAAACTATTTCTTAATTTCCAGATATATCCCCCCCCCCCCCCCAAAAAAATAAAGATAAAAAATCAAGGAGCACAAAATATTAATGCTATCAAAATCTGGATAGATATTAAATCACCTGCATCATTTTTAAACATATGGTAATATAAATAACTTATATTTACATCAAGCTGACTCAAGTAAATGCTTTGTGCGCTAAGTTCTTGTGAGATGAATTTATTATACTTCACTGAGTTTGGTATCATGGTCTGAACTAACTCTATAGACTTTCCAATAACTTAATCCAAGATCTTGTCTTTAAAATTAAGTTGCAGGAATTGATTGAATCAGCTTTTAATGACGACATAACACAGTAACACACACACACATAGAACTTCAGTTGACAATGACAGTAAGAAAATACTTAGACAGGGAATATATTTTTATACACAAGACACAAATAACTCTGTAAAATAGACAAATACAGCAGACTCCTTTATTGTATACAAGAATTATAAATTATAAGCAAGCACGGCTTAATCTGTTAAAAAATTAAAAACTTTTTTTTTTATAAATGTTTTAACAGATGTAAGTCTTTGATTTCTAGGAATAAAAAACATTATTCAGTACACCAATTTCTTCATTGATTTAACAGTCAATTAAACCAACAAAATATCAGGACAAAAATAAGGAAAATCACATTAAAATCCTTTTTGCAATCTAATATTATACACTGTAATGGCAGTTTCAATGAAATGCAACAGGGTCTTTTTAATTTTTATTTTCAGCTTTTAATTTGCTACTCAATTATCTGCAAATACTTATACATTTCTCTGTGTGATTTTCAACCACTTTTAACACTTATATTTAATATACTAATTGGCACTATTTTTCTAACGAATAACAAAAAATAATTTCCACTACGTTTTTTTCTCTTTCTTAAATTGCTTGATATTGTTATTAACTTCTGAACATTTAAATAGCAATACATATCACTGACATAGATCATAAATCTCTTTCGGAAGTGTTATTATCACAGTCTCTATCTCTACCAGATAGCTACAATCTCCAGTTATAACTTTTGGGTTCGCAGACCTAGTGGGCTCAGACTCAACACACTGAGAATATTTAAAAGGCACTATACATATGATTTCAAAGTAAAATGAAATTCCAAGTACATTTGAAATTTATTGAACATAAAGGTATGTACATAATTACTAACAGAAAACAATGAGTATGTAGAAAGTATTTAAATAACCATACACCATTGGTAATCTGCTACAAAGGAGGGATGAATTCCATGAAACACTTTTTATAGATGAATAGATAACTGGAATAGAATGTGTAACACTACAAATGTCTAGCTAACGAAAGATGAATTTTCAACATAATCTATAAGAATTATGAACCTTTATATCTTTCTTCTTATGGGTTCTTTAGCAAGATAAAAACAATCTGACCTATGCTAAAGATAATGCAATTCCATGATTGAAATAATTCTAACTTTCTATAAGTCCCAGATTTTATTTCTGTCAATTTTCATCCTTGAACTGGCAAAGCTGAATCTCTCACATTTCCAACAGCAAAACTTCGATAGCAAAGAAAAAACGAAAATTCCTAATATTAATTTATTGATCCACTCCTATAAAGGTACACCTTCTACATTTTATTATTATAACAGTAGAGGATCAGTTGCCAGACCTCAGATACTAGTATCCAGGTTAACAATGACTGCTATAAGGAATGATTCCAATGGGCTCAAAGGCAAGAATATCAGCTATGATATATAAAAGTTTTGAATTCAGTCTCCTAGGCCAGTAGTTCTCAACCATGCATACCCCTTGGGAAACATGCTAGACTGTTAGGGGTAGGTGGAAAATATTTAGTAATGGTGGTAAACCCAGCCTCTTGCAATAAAACAAATTATAAAAATATCCAAAATTATTTTTTTCTTCTGAAATTATCACAAAACTGTAGCCGAGAAGAATGTTCTATAACCAGAGCAAGTTGAATTTTGAACATCTGTGCCGTTTCTGAGTTCACTAACGTTACTTTCCCTCCAGTTCCCAAACTAACACACCAGTCATTGATGAACTGAATAAGGGTCAACAAACGCAACCATCTTACTTACTGATTACCCAGTAAAATGTTTATGATTATATGACACTTGTTAAATTTTATATGCCGTTTTCTGAGTTAATTTTTATTTGGAATTTATAAAGACAATTTATTAGATACAAATATGTTTAATTTTATTTACATTGTTACACTACAGTTATAATTTTATTTGTCTATACAAGGAGGTAAACCAGTTACATAAACGTTTCAAGAGGGTATACATGGTGTAAAAGGTCGAGAACCACTGTCCTAGGCAGATGATACCGCATCATTCATGTGAAATTTACTAATACGATAATGATGCTCCATTAGATAGAACTATTGTACTTTGTTAAATTCTCTTACTACTTAACGGGGCTTATTACTAGGAAAATTAGTTTCTAAGATGTCCTGAAGAAATCACCAAAACTATTTAATTGTAGTAAAAAATATCTGAAGTTTCTTGCACTTTCAACAGCTAATCCCAATAACAACTAGTGAATTCTAAGGCCACACTGCTAAGGTATTTATTTATTTGTATTAGAGATAATTTAATGATTGATGGAGTAACAATTATTTGGCATTAAGATCATCACTCTGTCTTGAGTCTCACATGATTCATTCTGTAATCCAGTAAGTTTCAATTACAAGAAAAATAGCATAATTCAAAAAATTACCGAAAAAGACAAAATCTGAGGAAGGAAGAGGGAAGTTAGAAGGATAAATTTTATTTTTATTAGAGGAAAATCTGATGAAAAGAACATCTGATGCATAAGATGCATAAGAGTAACAGTAGTAAAGTAAAATAATCAGCTGAATATTGTTCAAAAAGACTAGAGAAAAAAAGTTATTTATATATATAAAACAGTTCCGTAACTGACTGACTGACAGATAACACACAGACCAAACCGCTGGACCTAAAGGGCTGAAATTTTGCATGGTGATTCTTCTTATAGTATAGGAGTGCACAAAGAAAGATTTTTGAAAACTTCTTAGGTTTTTTTAAATTAAATTTTTAAGCTGTTTTTTAACTTTTTTTAAGTTTGCATTTAAAATAATAATTTGAAGGTTATAAAATTTATATCATGAGAAAGATCATAAAAATTCCTTTAAAATGAAATCTTTTTTTTGAATCTTTATTCCATTTTTTGATTTTTGGTGAATTTTTAGAATTTAATTTATGAAATGCTAATTATGGGGATTCTTTTCTTTTTGTGATACTTTAAATTAATTTTGTGTCATGTGCATAACAACGAAATAAATTGGCAAAAGAAATATTAAAGTACGGTAAAAGATAAAAATTTAATTACTAATTGAGATAGACTAATTGAGATAGAAGTTAAGAATTTAATTCAAATTAGTATGTTTTATGGATATTAAACATACAAATTAATTGCATACATTGGCCATTGTATTTAATTTAATATATTCTTCTGCATTATTTTGTCTATAAAAATATCCGTTACAATTTTTTTATAAATGTATTTTTTTGTTTTTCGTTAGGTAGTCTCTTCTAACGAAACTACCACGGATTATTAACATAGGATTACCTATCGTTGCTTGTCTCTTCGGCATTAGTTTCATACATTGGCCGTTGTATTTATTAAAAATTTTTTTTTTGCCATTAATTGCATACATTGACCATTGTACTTAATTTGAATGTACTGCATAGCAAAGCACAGGTATTCAGCTAGTTTAAATATAAAACACAACAGCAAAAAGAAAAGAAAGCACTTTCAAAGTGATACAATAAATAACTGTTAATATCCTAGTTAAAACAATAAATAAACCATTAATATGAAGCACATTTATAACATTTTTTAAGGAGTCTACTGTATTATTATTCAATAACCATTAAAGTCAAAGAGAGCACGAAACATAAATACAGCCGTACAAGATCACTAGATCATACTACCATTAGAAAAATCAGACACTTTCTAAAATTGCTAACATATAAAAGATATTTAAAATGCCTTA
The DNA here is from genome assembly GCA_907164885.2 of Dolomedes plantarius. NCBI lineage: Eukaryota > Metazoa > Arthropoda > Arachnida > Araneae > Dolomedidae > Dolomedes > Dolomedes plantarius. The sequence continues at coordinate 38,671,089 of OU015490.1, read as the reverse complement.
ATATTGCAATGAAAAACTATATATTCTCTTTAAAAATCTACAGTAAAATATGTAACTTGTTCTATAAAGCAGCAAATTACTTTACACCCACACACACATGCACACACACAAATAAACAAAAAGCTTATTAAAATGCAAGTAATATCTAAAAAGACAACAAGTTTGAACTTTAAAAATGCTTAAATAAAAACAACAAAAAAATAAACAAATATTTAAACACAATATTGCATAAATAACTTGTCACTTCATGTAAAGAAAACTGTTACAGTCACAAAGGAAAAAAAATACTACATCAATAAATTAGTGCTCAAAAAGGTGCATTTTTTTTCATGCTATAACACAATAAACACAATAACACAATAAAAAATTTCTTTACATGGAGTTTTTATTTATTTGTCTTGAACGATTATTTTATGAATTTATATAAATGTATGCAATTATTTATAGTGATCATATACCTGCGATGACCTGATAGTATCGCATCCTCTTTTGAATCACATGTAGACAAAAATAATTAGTAATTTAGAGTATTAACTTAAAAAATTTTAGTGTCTTATTTTATGATTAAAAAAAAACATAAGAAATCAAACATAAAACTAGATTCTATCATTATTATCTTTTCAGTGCATTTAACCTCTCAGTGAAATATATATTATTTCTAGGAGAGATTAAGAAAAAAGAATATTTTATCTCCCATAAATACCTCTTTTCAGTGAATATAATACAAAGAATGATGCTTATGAAAAAAATGTCTTTGCGATATGACACTTAGAAATGTTGATGTTATAAAATTAAGTTCATTGCAAAGGCACACTTTCTTATGAAGCGCAGTCACCAGTTTACATTAATAAATGTGTGTAAAATGTATGCACACACATGTATAATTTTTCTACAGAAGTGATGTGGCAGGTGCTTGAGGTTGCACAGGCAGGAGTGGAGGATCTCCCTCAATCCACTAAAAGGAAAGAAATATATGCTTATTAAATTAAAAATAATTTAATGTACATTTATAGTTGTTTGGGGTAAAAACTTAGAACATAAGAACATGAAAACATAAGACAGAAAAATGGGAACGAGAACTGTTAGCACCAAGGGTTAAAAATTAAGTACAGTCGGACCTCTATTTAACGAAGTCGCTAAATCCCGAAAAAAAGTTCGTTATATGGAAAATTCGTTAAATAGAGATTCACCTTTTAAAATACTTTAAACTACACAAAACAGATTTTAAATTCATAAACACTAAATATTATTAATAAAAAAATTAATCACACCTTTATTTTATCTATTATTTGTGTCTATTTCTATAATTCGTGTATTTTTATAATTCGTGTAATAGACACAAATTTCTATAATTTGTGTCTATTTCTTTTAATTAATATCTATTTCTTTTGTATACCTTACCCATCAAACAGAAATCTGCAAGGAAAACAAGAATGAAACAAAACATTGTCCGGAAATACACTGTATTTTCGAATTAAAAAAAATTGTATTAAAATTAATAAATTTTAATGACATTATCGTATTTATTAAAACAAGTAATTTTAAGCATACATTACCTCATGTGTCCTTAAATTTAATTACTGATAAAGTATCTTAATTTTGTCTAAGTTATTTGTTTGAAAAAATGTTTTCTCTCATAATACGTCTCGCATCTTTGCAATGTACTAAATAAAAAGCCCTTCAGGTGTATTTTCTTCAAACTGTAATTCGCATCGGAATGTGTTAAAAGAAAGTTTAACAAGTTTGAAATGTTCAGAAATATTTTGAGAAATATGGAGGAAAAAAAATATTGGATCACAAGAAAAAGTTCGTTAAATAGAGAATGCACTTCGCTATTTAGAGGTTATTTTACGAAGAAATTCGCAAAATGTTCTTTGTTCCAAGGAAAAGTTTGCAAAATAGAGGTTCGTTAAATAGAGGTCCGACTGTATATTTTTATTATCCCAAATAAGTTTTCCCCAGGCTTGACATCCAGTCCAAAAATATAATGTGTAAATAAGATAGAATTTATTTAAATTAAATATTATATAAGCTGTAATTGATAATTACCTTTCTGTCATTTAGTAAACTGCATAGTTAAGTTAAGAACTCTTTATTTACCTCAGGCAATGTTTACATTTGGGAGGTAGAGTTGAAGTTGAAGTACGATAGGCATGTGATGTCATTTCATAGCCTGTTAATTGCTCATTGGGTCCCAGGTATGAGGTCATCAAATAGTGATGCAACACTTGAGTATTTGGAAGGGATGTGCACCTCAACTCTGGATTTAAATTTCTTTTAGATCAAATGGCATCACATGCACATATCTTCAGAATATGTAGATTTGTTATGAATATAATGATATAAAAGCCCAAGTTGGGTCAGTGTGAAGGCAGCAAGTAAGCTGAAGCAGTTAGCATCAGGATGGATGCTATATTTGTTTTTATGTACTAAAAGTGATTATGTTTGTTTTAATAAGCTGCTGGACAGTATCTTTATTTCTTTATGTTTGAGATATAAATAAAAGTCATGAGTTATCCAAGGTACTTAGCCTGATGTTTTCTACATATTTGACCCACCAATTAACAAGAACCGTATCTTGTAACTTTAAAAAATTTAGTTAAGTTTAATGAAATTAAAATAGAGAGAAAATGAAGATAAATTAAGAAAGTACAAAATAGAGGTCTTTGACAAATAGAATAAAGTCAATTCCGGTTAATCGGACCATATCGGGATGCAATCATTTTGGTCCTAATAACTGGCTGGTCCGATTAAACGAACATGCCATATGTTACAAGACGGGATTTGATCCGAATATGCGGCTGGTCCGATTAACCGGAATCGACTGTATTATAAATGCTTAATATAGGAAAAATATGACAAAGATAGCAAGATACACATGAAAATAAAAAAAGTGTTAATTTTTTTTTATATAAAAATTTCATGATTATGATAAAAACAGGAGAGTATCAAACATGCTATAAATCCTATGTTTAAAAGAAAGAAAAAAAATTCAGGTAGTCTCTTCTAACAAAACTACCAAGGGTTATTAATGTAGGATTACTTATTGTTGCTTACCTCTTTTGCATGTATATATGTATGTAAGCATTATATATATATATATATATATATATATATATACATATGTCAAAATTTTGACACATTTTGATCTTTTCTGTTGTTTAACGTTTTACTGCTTGCCCAGGCAATACAGACTGGATTTGGCACGCTGCAAAAATTATAACTTGCAATGATGGACGGTTTTAGCGTCTGAAATTTTGCTTTCCAGAACCATTAGGGAGGAACGTAATCCTACGTTTAAAAATATAAATAAATAAAAATTCAGGTGCTCTCTTCAACAAAACTACCACGGGTTATTAATGTAGGATTACTTATCATTGCTTTCCTCTTTTGTATGTATACATATATGTATGTGTTATGTATATATGTATCTATATATATGTATGTAGTAAAAATTTTGACACATTTTGGTACTTTTCTATTTAACTCTTTACTACTTGCCCAAGCAATACAGACTGGATATGGCACACTGCCAAAATTATAACTCGCGATGCAGGACATCTGAAATTTTGCTTTCCGGAGGACCGTTATGGGGAACATAATCCTACATTCAAAAATAAATAAATAAATAAACTCCAATTTAACCCCAAGATAAGCACTCTTTTTTAAGAGCTTTTGAAATCTTAAAATAAAATCTCAGAATGGTTAAACTATTCAAACATACTTTTTTCTTGAAATAAACATAAATGACTTTAAAAAAGAGTTCAATAAAAAATAAAATGAGCAAAAATTCAGATAGTTTAGAGAGTTGTTGTACGTGATTTGGTTATGCACAGTACTAACCTGAATTAAGTTGTGCTCTGGAAGCTGAGAAGCTTGAAAATGATCTTTTAACAAAAGTTGTGAAAAGTTACTATGAGTCTGAATTGCCTCTTGTTCTCGCATTGGATCACCACAAAGGCGGTATAAATCTACAAGATAAAATTAATTCCAAGATTATAATTAATTATGCAGTAAAACAAATATGAGAACAAATATTATTTTAGTTAACTAATAGGAAAATATAAAGTAACTTGTATAAAAATATAATAAAACTCCTTAATTTTACACAAATGATAAAAAGCCCATTCATCAAATTCACTTGTAAATCTTATTCATGCTTTTAGAGAAATTAAGAAATTAGCAATTATGGATCATCATAAACATTAAAATGCTTTAAGTAATTGCCTTTGTATAGTAGGTTTCTTCAGCATGAGACAGGTATCCTGTAAAGAAGTTCACATCACTTTAAATTAAAACAAAAGTTAAAATTCAAAAATGCTTTGAGAAAATTGATGCCATTTTAATCCTCTTTAGATCTGCAATGAGGGAAGCACAAGTACAAACTTGAAATTTAGACAGTAGATAAAACATCTTAATCTTGATGGCTTTTCCAAAAACAAGAACTGATTTATAATGCAATAAAATTTTGCGTTAATTTATTTAACTTGATCCAAAGGGAAAAAAGAAAAAATGAATGGAAGCAAAGTCTCAAAATAAGTTACCTTTCAAGAGAGCTGAAGCCCACAGTTGGACATGAACGTCGGGAATTTTACTAGCCAGTTGCATCGCTGGGGTCACCATATTCATGCTCTCCTGCAATGGAAAAGAGATGATTCTTACAGTGACATCTTAAATGAAATTATTCATAAGACAACAGTAAATAAATATATGATCTCAGTAAAGCATAAAAAACTGATTAGGAACATAACAAAACTTACTTCACAGATTTCATAATATTTGGGCAAGCATTTTTAAAACTTTAGTTGAACAACAATGAATTTAGATTGTTCAAAGGAAAAGTTAGTTCTAGTATGCTAATGAACTACCTTGTGCAGATTACGCTTTCCCTCTCAAATCCCAAACTAAAAAATAGGTCTTCATATGACTACTTCCAATTTTTCAAAGGTTATATATACAGCAGATGATAATTTGAACAATTCACTTAATTATCCATTAAAAAATATATTTCTGATTTTTTATTGTTAATAACAGTACAAAAATAATTAGGATTATATTTATTAAGTAATCAAATACCAATATACACTATAAGTAATGGAGAAGTATAAGATGCAGAGATGTTTAAGTCAGAAATAAACAGTCATACCTTGTTTATTTCTGACTTGCACACTTTAATAACTTAAAGTTATTCCCCCCGATGCAAGAATTGCATGTACTTCAGCATTATCAGATTCTTTTCCACCATCGCACCTAAACTCCCTGATTCTTTTGCCAGACGTCTCAGCTTCATTTATGAAGGTTTTTATACAGTTTGCTACTTCAGATTTGTGTTCAATAAAGAAGACTCTGCGATATCTTGAGAAGTCATCTTTAAAGTAAACAAAATATCTTGACCTTCCAACTGATCTCTGTTGCATGGGGCCACAGACATCTGCATGAAGTCTCACCAGGATACATTGGCCTATTCTTTCTAGAGCCAAAACATTTTCTGTGTTGTTTTCCAAGCACACATCCTTCACAGAAGAGTATGGGTACCAAGATCACTTGGTACCCGTCTGCTTTGGTACTTATCGCATTTTAATGCAAAAAATTTCTTCAGTACTGTAGGATTTGTTCTCTCTTCATCGGAAAACGCGATATTTAAAAACGTGTCATGAACGGATGGTTTAAAATAAATATGCAGACTTTTCAACTTTGAAGGCAGGACTGGAATTACGAAGCTCTCGCATCACAGCCAATGGGGTTTGTAAGCAGTAACTATTCTGCGAGTGAGTTGGGGCTTTCAGCCATTGTGTTAGTAGCTGTTTTCGCAGCAAGTTTGATATTTAGATGTGTTTGCGACGTATTGTCGAGCCATTAAGCTTGTATCCCTTCTTTCTTCCTGTACCTATCCCAAGCTTTACCATTCAGTTTAAGTAGGTTTTTTCAAAATTAAAGTAGGTTAATTTTCGCCCATTCATGACATGCTTATCTGTATCCTTTTTTGTTTAATTATTAAATTTTGTAAATATTTTTCTTTAAATCTATTGGATCAAATCAATCCCTATTTTTTACTATGTTTTTATGTAAAATAAGAAAAATAAAGGCATTTTAGTTAGCCTCATCAAGTCTACTTTCTTGTGAAAGGTTTTTTATTTCAGATAATTAGGTATGGGACAAGTTATGCTGTTTAATCCACCTAACAAGTACTCGTCGCATTTTGACGCAAAAAAAAAGTGCTTCAGTACTAATAGACATTTGCTCGGTACTCAGCACACATGGTACAAGATGTATAACACAAGACAGCATCCTCAAATTCTGTCTCTCTGGATGAAATGAAAGACCAAAATAGGTTGAATTACAAAATTTTGATCAAAATTATCACCCTGACAAAGCTCTAGCAGGCCAAAATGTGGACTTGTTTAATAATCAAACAATGTCTCGCCTCAGAAAGATTTTGAAACTTGGGCAGAAGCAAGTTGATTGGTTTAGAGCTCTAAGGTCAATTTTCTGCTACACGAGGGTTAATCAGATCGGGACCTACTGCTTAAACCCTTGACTGGTCAATTTTTTTACTAGAAAAGTTGCCGAAAAAGACATATTTTTTTCTTGCCTTAATTAAACACCATACTTAATAGAATAAGAAAACAAAAGAATTTTTTATTAAATTTCACTTTTAATGCTGTTACACTATTTTTATTTAAAATTTTTGGAACAGAAAACCCTTTAAATGTTTGCTTTTTGCAAGACGAAACCCCTTAAATGTTTGCTTTTTGCAAGACAAAACCCCTTAAATGTTTGCTTTTTTGCAAAAAAAACTCTGCTTGCAATGAAGAATGTTTAACAGATCTTACAAAAATTTCTTTCATATTTACTTTAAAATTTGAAGTTTACACTTTTGCAAATTGTTCAAAAGTATTTTTTTGTGTTGTACAATTTGAAGCATGGTGTAATACAAAGTCCTACGTCACAGTCAGGGCAGAAATAATGATCTGAAGAATAATCCAGATTATTAGAAGACAGTTCCGAATCTGAATCAGAATTCAGTCCATCATCTAACAGGAAAGTATTTTCGTCGTTTATTTCATCCATAATTTTTAAGAAAATGTAGTGGTTTGAATTCACAAGCGTTGCAAGCAGTAGAAAAAAAATTCCACAAAGCAAAAATTCCTGCATTTCCGTTTAATAAAGAAAAACCTGGTTAAAAAAAATTTAAATGAAATGGACAAGCTATGACATCTGTTAAAAATATTTGTACTAGGCTTTGTATTAATATTAGTCTTTACAAACTAAAAACACGTGCAAATGAAAAGAGGAAAGGAGAGAATATCGAGGCCCGTACGCTGTACGGGCAAACCGGTTGTGGCCAGGTGTGAGTAGCCCGCACGCTGTACGGGCAAACTGGTTAAGGGGTTAAAGCAGATTCCAAACGGCTACAAACATCCATGCCAAGAGTGGGACTCAAACCCACAGACTCCAGTACCAAATGCCAGTGCCCTAGTCATTTGGCCACCGTCCAGGAACTTTGTTACATTATTATTTATAATTTATACACAAATGAGAAGAAAAAAGGGAAGACTGAAAACGACATAAAAAGAATACTTACTCTACTGTTTCCAAGGGAGAAAAATATATGCCCCAAAAGAACTAAAGAACATGATGTTAAACGATTTAAGTCTTCTGCATTTGCCATTTTCAGAGTTTCTCTTAAGTAACGTCTATATATGAAAAAAAGCAAGAAAAATTAAACAAATATAAATCCACTTATTAAGTAATATGTATTCATGATAAATTAATATTTTTAATCATCAAAGAAAGATAATAAACCATTTACAGGTTTTTTTCAAAGCAGAAGTCCACTTTTAATATACATAAACAATCATTCATTTTTACTACCTCCAGCTGCATGCTAGTACATTTACACCAAAAATTTTAGGAAGTGAAAAGGACCCTCTACTTGAAACATTGAAGATTAAGGCTAATATCACTTGTGCCTGGTTTCACCAATCATAATGAACAGACAGCACTTTTGCACTATATTTTGATGCAATTGTGTTGGGTTGGTTGGATGAGAGCACTACAGTCATTTTTTATGCTACATGAGGGCTAATTAGACCAGGATCTACTGCTTAAACCTGATTCCAAATGGCTACAAATGTCTATGCCAACAGTGGGATTCAAACCCATGGACTTTGGAAGCGAATGCTAGCACCTTAGCCATTCAGCCATATAGGTTTACAATACAGTTATGGTTGGTTAGATGTTTGGTACAGAGCATTACAGTCAGTTTTTGCTACACTAGACCTAATTAGATCAAAACCTACAGTTTAAAGCTGATTCTGAATGGCTACAAACATTTATGCCAACAGTGGGACTCGAACCCACAGGTTCTGGAACGAATGCCAGCACCCTAGCCATTTGCCATCACCTAGCAATAGTCATAGAAGTTGGTTATTTCTTTTACAAGTTGGTGACTGAACATATTTGCAATATTCAAAAAAAAAAAAAAAGTCTAAAGCAGGGGTCCCCAACCAGTGGTCCGCGAGAGCCTTGGGATTGGTCTGGCACCCCATACAAAAAAGTTGCCAAATAAATAGGGATTTTGAAAGCAATGTTCATTGAACTAGATGGGCCGAATATATACGATGATTATCAGGTGTTGAATTAAAATTTCTTAAAAGTTTAACATAATTATTTTATTATTAGAATATATGTTATAATGTGAGTACATTAATCCTGTATCCCTTTTGCCTGAGGGATATTTTATAACCCCCATAACCCCAGAAGGTCCCCCCCCCCCCTCAAGTCGGTGGGGTGGTCCATACATGATTCAATTTCTGGCTTAGTGGTCTGCAGACTTCTATGGGTTGGGAACCACTGGTTTAAAGAAATACTAATGCTTATTATGATTAGAGCAATCTTTCACATTTTCATGGATATTCAGAACTATATACTTCAACTTTATAAAATAATATTTAATGACATCATTCAGAAGTTAAACAAATCTGATAAAGCAAACAGTAAGTTAGCCTTGACTTTGCAACAACTAAACTTTAGTACAAAAGATTTATTCAAATGAGTTGTCTATGCATAATGTAACATGAAATGCTCCTGGGTGATATGGCCTTAGGGAAGTACCAAATATTCACCAAAATATGAAAAATGAAAAGTTTTACAATTTCTTCTCATTGTTACAAACTGAAAACTAGCTCTAAACAGAGAACAGATTATCGTGCACGATATATAGTACAAAAGAGAAAGTAGACAAAAATAAAAAGTGAAGCTATATTTCAAGAGACTTATTGGGTTTCCATATTCAGTAAAAGGCTTTATATTATGAATCAAAATGTAAATTCTTAAATTTTAAGGACCATGGCTGCAAAAATAGTATTTTTATAAAAACATTTTTCAATGATTCTTTTTTAAAAAAAAATAAATAAATAAAAAATAAAAACTTTTTAAGGAGCTACATGGGTTTATGAGCCTTTGGTCTTTTTTCACAAGCCTCTCATTACAAAATAGTTATAAATTAAAAATTATTACAAACCCCTTATTTTGACAAAAAGGGGTATTCTGCTAATTTTTGAGGGGATAGGAGACTGCTTTAAAATTAGGAGAGTTGGCAGGTATGTAAATCCAGTCAATAAAATATTACACTATTATATATGACTTATAGTAACAAGTGTGTACTTTGTTTAATACACAAAATATTTTAAATCACATTCATTTGCAAACATACACTATTCCACAGAATTTTCAAGAATAGTATATTCTATTATCCATTTATCATATGTTCTGTTGCCATGTACATAATTTTCAGCTTTATTCACTTGTAACTAACACACATCTGTATCACAAAAGTATGACTTACATATAACTTTGACAGATAGAGATTAAAAGCAATGAAAATAAAATAAACAGCACATAAATAAAAGTTGAAAATATACAAACTTTGCATCATTGTATCGAGCCTGGAAAAATGCATTCAGACCGTGGACGTAATATGCAGCAGCTCTTAGACTGTGAGATCTGAGAAGAACAAACAAACAAAAAATATTAATGCTAAAGTACATACAAACTTTCATAAACTTTAAGAAAATTTCTTAAATTATTGAAAATCTACTTACACTAAAGGCAAAGACTCCGGGTTTAAACGAGCTAAAAGCTCTCCCAACTCATGATCTCTTTTACTACGTAAATAAACTATCGCTAAGTTTAAACTTGCTAATATGCGTAGCTCACTGGTTGCATTGCTCTACAAATGAAAATTTCAACATTACTGAGAAGCTATTAAAACGAACACAAAATACACGGAATTATAATTGAAAATTTTTTTCATAAAATTAAGTAAACTATAAAACTCACCCTAACAACACAACCGAACTGTGCCTCTGCAGCTTCCATACAATTCATAGACATTGCATATAATCCCTAAGGAACCAAATTTTTAAATGTTATTAACATACTGTATTTTACTTCTAAATTTAAAACAACAAAAACAAACTGGCTTGAGGTTTGTGCCTTTTACCAACAAACTGAACACAGTTTTATTCAGTTAGTAAGATCTATGAAACATTCAAGTAAATGATAATAATTTCCTCAAATCCTTATATATCCACAGAATAATGATGTACGAAAAACATTAATAGTTTGATCATCCTGTGCTCACACTCTGTAATGCTAATAATTTGATATATTGTCTTTCAGTGAGACAGACTGTCAGAAACTTTCGTGAAAATTGTTCATAATAACAAAATTCAACAGTTAGTCACAATCCATGTCAAACTATACATTTTCCTCTTATATCATCTTTCTGTGGATTTAAAAGAATTAAATTGACTAAGATTAGGGAAGAAAATAGAGCTATTAAAAGGGTACATGATAATAGAGGCAAACATGATAGCAAACTCTGTGAATATTTAATGCTGGAAATATTACATATACTATTGTTTTCAATACAGATATTCCTTGACTTATGACCGAGATAGGGCCCCAGACAGTCATCATAAGTTGAGTTCGTCGTAAGTCAAGTTTCAAACTTTATACATAATTTACTAAAGTAAATACATATATTTACTTTATACATAATTTAAAATACATTATATTTAGAAGACAAATTATTCTTCGTCATCACTACTCATTATGTAAGTACAATCCATTGGTTCAGAATTTGCGACAGAAGATATGTTGAAAGTTTTTTTAATAAAGTTATCCAAGGTAGTTTGAACAGTTTGTGTCTTCTTTTCCTCGTATATTTCCTGGTAACAAGCCAGATTTTCCTGAATACGCCGATTTACACTTGTGAATCTTCCTTTATTTGAATCCACTGCTTCTAAATGTTGTAGTCTTTTATTAATATAATGAAACACTAAAGCCATTTCTGAAGCCAATGAAGGTTTATATGATTTATCGTGTGGATATCGAAACTATTGCATCATACATTTTTATTATTGCATCATAAATTTTTGCAGTATTGCAGAATACTGCATCACATTTTTTAATAATGATGTAATACACATAGGTTGGTTGGTTGGTTGGTTTTTTTGGGTTTAATGGCGCAAGGTCCAAAGAGGACATGCTGCGCCATACACAAGGTAGATCCCGAAAAAAAACATGAGTCAGTATTTTTAAATCTTAAACCATTAAAATGATGATAAATATATATATATATGAATATACAATGGTCTAATCAGTCAACAGCTATATTAAGAGTAAAAGTGACTATGTATATTAGAAATAAAACCGAAGTTATGTGTAAAAGCAAAAGTAACTAAGACCGACGATTTAATTATATAAAAAGGACGATTTGCACGTAACACATGAGAGTAGCAAGACCATTACACGTAATACACATAGGTATATACTGTATATTCAAGGAACAGTATTTTTGAGAAAGAAAATATTTTTTATATTTAAAAATTTTAATTGTAAGTGCGAGCAGTCATAAGTCGAGGAATACCTATAATGGATTTTAATGGAGGAAACTGTGACTAATAGCAAATACATCAACACCTATTACCCCAGGAGATGTTAAGTTTTCATTGGGTAGTGTGTTTATAAATTTACTACGTATGAAAACAAGTTTAAAAGTAATAGCGAACTATAAATAGACCCCAACTAACGAGATTTTTTTTGCAGCACTCATAAGAAATATTAACTATTTAAATCAGCAAATAAAGAGAAGCATAATGCTTCAATAGAAGTATTTAAAAGAACAATTGCAGTATATTTATGAACAACCATAGATCAGATTTTTCTCTGACTTTCTGCTCAAATGATAAGTCAATTAACCACCTCGTATCGGCCCATGAATCATCAAGACCAGCGCTGTGTAGCAATTCCCACAAACTCAGACGAAGGTTCATTTCCCCTGCTCGGTGTATGTTTCATATAGGCCTGGGTGCCAGACGGACAGTACAGATCTGCCGACCAATTTGGACAACCCTGGGCCCCTCTGCTCAAATGATAAATATGCACATTTATTAACTGCAAGAAAATCCCAAGTAAGAAAATAAATAGCAAGGAGAAATAGCTTAAGATTCATGCAAAATATAATTAACTTACAAACACATCAATTATCTCGAAACTACACTGAAGTGCCACTGAATTAGGGATAGCAAAGCCTATGCAAATTGTGTAGCGCTCCGCATCATGTATGCACAAGTGAGGGCGCTGTGGTAACTGCATATATAGCACGTACTGTGGTTGTTCTGAATTAGTTGTTGGAATTGCCAGTATGGGTAAACTGCCTGATTTAGACGCCTTCGATCGCGGACAAATCGTAGGTGCGCGACGCATGGGCCATTCAATTTCCGAAATCGTCAGACTAGGATTTTCAAGGTCAACAGTGTCAAGAGTATACCAAGAATACATGGATGGTGGAAAAAAAAACTAGCGATCGGGCAAACTGCAAAGGACTATTAGTCTTGACAGTGCGTGGTGAGAGACGGCTCAGGCGTATTGTACGTAGCCAGCAAAGCCAAACATTAGCTCAAATTACCACCCAGTTTAATGACGGTGCCAGTCGTATAGTCAGTAAACGGACTGTGCAACGCTCGCTTCACCGTATGGGAACCGTCGACCTACGAGAGTACCATTGCTCTATACTCGCCATCGGGCTGCACGTCTTGCCTGGGCAAGAGGGCACAGAGACTGGAGTGTAGAGGACTGGAAACGAGTAGCATGGAGTGATGAGTCTCGATTCCGACTACTTAACGCCAACGGGAGGCTGAGAATATGGCGTCAGGCTCATGAAGCCATGGATCCTGCATGCCTGGCTGGAACTGTACAAGGCCATGGTGGCTCAATCATGGTCTGGGGTGTTTTTTCGTGGCACAGTTTGGGATCTTTGGTGCATGTACCAACCTCCCTCAATGCAATTCGGTACGTAGAGTTGCTGGGTGATCACCTCCATCCATTTATGCTGTTCTGTTATCTGCACGGTAATGGAGTTTTCCAGCAAGACAACTGTACCTCTCACAAGTCCCGGTTGGCTACTGGCTGGTTGGATGAGCATTCCTCTGACTTCTCTGTCATGAATTGGCCACCTAGAAGCCCAGACTTAAATCCTATTGAGCATCTTTGGGATGTTTTGGAACAAGGCGTGAAAGGCCATTACAGAGCACCAAAGAACCTTACTGAATTGTGGACAGCTTTAACCAATATTTGGCAAGCCATTCCCGTGGAACATTTCCAGAAACTTGTTGAATCTATGCCTCGTCGTGTGGCAGCCGTTATCAAGGCCAGAGGAGGCCCAACTCGTTACTAGGTAGGTATCCCTAATTCAGTGGCACTTCAGTGTACTAGTACTTGCAAACCTATCCATTCTTTCAAACATTTTCCAGTTTCTGAACAAAAACCTAGACTACAGGCTAATAAATCAACATAAAGAATCTACTGACTTTCATTACCCTTGTATTGTTTTGTTCCTTTGACTTGCAGTAATATATTCTACACAGTTATAGGCCAAATAATTAAAATAAAGGCATGGAAAAATTATCAAAATTTATTAACTCTATGGCACCCTAATTTCTCAAGAGATTAAAGGGATAATTTTGATTAAAAAACAACCAGTTTTCTTAAACAGAAAATGCACATTAAAACAATTATAATACTTGAAATCTAATGTTAATAAAATAAACAAATTACTCTTGTTAACTCTGTACAATGAAATTTGAAATGTACACTGTGTTACAACAATAAAATAAATACATCATTTTGCAATTCTAAAATTTAAAAATGACCAACCAAAAGAGCATTGATTTGCGGCCTGTGACGAACAAATAATCTCGGCTCCTGTCTACAGATCTGAAGAGCATGTGATGCCTAGAATAAAATTTAAGATATACATATTTGACGACAAATATAAATAATGGTACATGATATGAAACAGTCTTCAAAATTAGGTTACAATGATACTGTGGAGTCCCGATAATCTGAACTTCGGTAATCCAAAAGTCAAAAAGAACTAAGGTTAGAATAAAACTACAGTGATACCAAGTAATATAAAGTACATTTCTGAAAATTGCAAGAAAATACAAAGTTAGACAATGTACTGAACTAATCATTGCTAAACTACATTGGTTTGAAAAAAATCTGTTACATTTTTCTGTCGAAGAGAAGAATACCTCTCCCATGAAGCCAAATTACGCCAACGTGTCAGAAAAATAGTGTCCTCTGGGGTGGCAGTGGAGTGTTGCTCTATGTAGCATAGCACTACATCAAATGCAGGTGATCATCTAAAATCCAACTGTCGAGCAATGTGACACATTGTTAGAACAACTTACACTCTACGGTACTGTACTAGGCAGTGTTCCGCTCTCTTATCACCCATTTCGTCCCGAGATTTGGTTATGTTTAGACAGACCTTATAAAATAAACTGTGTAATCACATGTAATATTTATGTAATCACACTTTATTTTGTGATTTAAGTTTATTTTAAGAAATGTTTTGCATAATCCGAAAAATTCGATAATCCAAAAAGGATCTGGTCCTAATCATTTCGGATTATCGGGACTCCACTGTACAAAAATATATATAATATCTAGGGTTCTTCCGTTATTTTAAGTGTTGATGTTGGAGATGGCCGATTAACTTTATACCACAAGAAACAAAATTTAACATTTATTTACAATTAACACACAATTAGGATCCCCCTGTGCCAGATTATCCATCAGCAACTACAAACAAAACTATCATTACACATTAGTTTTTTTCTTTATAACAATGGAGCTCTCCTGCCACCAGACCATGTGTCTCGTGCAGGCTTATCTTTTCCTTTTCCCTTCTCCTGCCTGCTGAGCTATATATATCTATATATATAAAACAGTTCGATGACTGACTGACTGACAGATAACGCACAGACCAAACTGCTGGACCTAAAGGGCTGAAAATTTGCTTGGCGATTCTTCTTATAGTGTAAGGGTGCACTAAGAAAGATTTTTGAAAAATTCTTCTTAGACTTTTTTTAATTAAATTTTTAAGCTGTTTTTGTAACTTTTTTTAAATTTGCATTTAAAATAATCTGAGGGTTATAAAATTGATATCAGGAGAAAGATCATACAAATTCCTTTAAAATGAAATCTTTTTTGAATCTTTTAACTCCATTTTCTGATTTTTGGTGAATTTTTAAAGATTAATTTTTAGAATTTACTTTATTAAATGCTGATCACGAGATTTCTTTTCTTTTTGTGATACTTTAAATTAATTTTGCGTCAGATGCATAACAACGAAATAAATTGACCAAAAAAATATTAAAGTATAGTAAAAGATAAAATTTAACCACTAGACTAATTGAGATGGAAGTTTTTTAAGAATTTAATTAAAATTAATATGCTTTATGGATATTGAATTAAACCAATACATAAAACAATTCCTCCTCAAAGTAAGCTTCGCCATGACGATAAATAAGTTTCAAGGCCAAACTTTAAAATATGCTGGCGTAGATCTAAGAGAAAATTGTTTCTCCCACGATCAGTTTAACATAACTTGCTCACGTAATTTTGCAGACTAGCCTGGTAATATCAGTTCTGCCCAATGAAGAAACAAAATATACTGTTTATAAGGAAATACTCTAAAAATTTCATTATTTTTTCATTGTAATTATCCTAACATGTACTCCATAGTAAAGCACAGGTATTCAGCTAGTGTATATATATATATATATAATGAAAAGTGAATAACTGAAGTGCAATCTATACAACGTGTCGGTTAGATAATTAAGTTCTTACAACAATTAAACATAGAATTGTGGAGTAAACTCTTTTGTACAAAAGTATATTCTTTTGTATTCCTTTACTATCGTAAAGGAATCAAAATGAAAAAAAACATCTTAAGAGTTTCAGACAACAACGTTTTAATTATTACAAACATGAAACTTGAGAAGGATGCTAACCAAATACACACAGCCTCTTTTAATCCACAGTAAAAATACCAAAAATTGTAGACCTGTAGTCGGAAACTAGCTGCCAGTTTGTATTTTTATAAAGGATTTTAAGAAGCTGTATGTAATTTATTTAGCACAGTTTTAACAACACTGTGTCTTAATATAAATAACTAATATAAAATTTTATTGGCTAATATAACAGCCAATCGACAAATTACTTTAAGGTAGCTTAATTTCAAGTATCAAGAGAGGCAAAAAGAAATTTCAAATATTAACAAAATGCTTTCATTACTTCTTGTATTGCCAATGTTTTATTTCCCATAACAAGACGACACATTGCTATATGCTCCAAAAGCAGAAGTTGAAATGAATGTAAAATTGGATGGCTGTCAATCACTGAAAGAGAAACAATATTATAAAAATTAGAAAATATGATAAGAAATTATATTTCTATTACAGTCACAGTATTGAAATTATACAAGTTAGGTAAATCAGATCAAATCTGTGCAATGGAAAGAATTTTAATTCAAATCTATTTTTATAATTTAAATGACTAAGATAAACTAAAGGGTATGTTAATAAAAGATACACAGCAAAAGGATATTAATGAATTTAGCTAAAATAAATATTTAAAATGTAAATACTATTTTATAACTTACACATTAAAACAAATTTTTTTTTATGACTGTATGCACTCAGTTAACAAATTCTTAGTTTTGATATTAGATAATTTAAATATTTTGATAAAAACAAAAAAAAATGTAATCAGTTCTATCTTTGATATCAAATTTTAAGGAGTGAACTTCAAAATAAATATCATTCATATGCATAAAATTTGAATAGGATATTTTATAAGTAATGCATTTTAGATATAAACATACTGTAATACAGTAGAAAAACAACAAAAATATTAAACTAACTTTTTAACTTCTCAATTTGCATTAATGCTTTATCGGTATATTTCTGGGCTTTGTCCATATATCCTGCTTGCATTGAATGCAGCACAGTAACCTAAAAAATTAAATGTAGGCACATTCCATTCACTAAAACATGAAAATAAATACTTTCTCTGGACTAAATATACAGATGCATAATATGGAAGTCTTGAATTTAATAAAAATAAATGCACTCTCAAAATGAAATATAGGCATTGATTTTAATGTTTACTTTCTATACATCTAATAATATCCTCACAAAATGAGCAAGATAAATAAAACTGTGCAATGAAGTACAACACTTTTACCTCATTAACCCTCTGACGACCGAAGCCCGATTTTGCAGCTTACCCCAAAAATCCGTTCCGGCACAGACATGAGAAGTGGTTTTTCCTCCCTCCCCCCCCCCCCCCCCCCAGAACATCACGACAATTGTACTGAAATTTGTCACGGTGCAGTGCCGCCCCTCTATCAGCATCAGGTCATAAAGTATGCAGGGAATGGTTCTACACAATAAAAGACCATCAAACAGATAAGAGAACAACTCTGTGGTCACATTGAATTGTTGGTAGAATGGCCACCTAGCAGGCACTAGGGAGGAGGCAATCTAAGAGAATTTGGGGTAGGCCGTCTGGACTTCTCAATGTTCAGCCAGCTAGGCCGGCTCTGGCCTTCAGAGGGTTAAACAGTTACAGTTCATTACTTTGATAATAATAAGTGAACAATCTTTAAATTAATTGCGCTATAGAGCACTTTGTCATTGAAAAGTACTGTATACTTGTCAATTATGAAAGAATTCTTTTTCATCAACACAACAGCCTGGTACAGGCCAAGGCAGTCCTAGTCAGTTTTCTCCATCCAGCCCAATCAGACGCCAATATTCTCCACCGGTTAATTCCAATTAGTTTAAGATCTCTCTCGATACAATCAATCCATCTAGTAAATGGTCTCCCTTTTCTTCTAGTACCTTCCATTTTATAAAAAGTCAGTTTTTTTAACAGGGTCAGTGTCTTTATATCTATAAACATGGCCAAGCCATCTGATACAATAAAATTTAATTACCCGTATCATATTTGGTTGCCTATATTTAAGGTATAATTCATAGTTATAACGAATTCTCCAGATGTTATTTTCTCACACGGCACCATAAATTCTATGTAGAATCTTTCGTTTAAAAACTAAGAGTTTATTCTCATCAGAATTACTTAGGGGGCCAGCATTCACAGCCATAAAGAATAATCGGTCTTGTTAATCTATATATATAAAACAGTTCCGTAACTGACTGACTGACAGATAATGCACAGACCAAACCGCTGGACCTAAAGGGCTGATATTTTGCATGGCAATTCTTCTTATAGGGTAGGGGTGCACTAAGAAAGATTTTTGAAAAATTCTTCTTAGACTTTTTAAAATTAAATTTTTAAGCTGTTTTTCTAACTTTTTTTAAGTTTGCACTTAAAATAATAATTTGAGGGATCTAAGATTTATATCATGAGAAATATCATAAAAATTTGTTTAAAATGAAATATTTTTCAAATCTTTACCTCCATTTTCTGATTTTTGGTGAATTTTTAAAGATTAATTTTTAGAATTTAATTTATTAAATGCTGATCACATGGTTTCTTTTCTTTTTGTGATACTTTAAATTAATTTTGCGTCATGTGCATAACAACATAAATTGACAAAAAAATATTAAAATACGGCAAAAGATCAAATTTAACCACTAGACTAATTGATATGTAGGTTTTTTAAGAATTTAATTGAAATTAGTATGTTTTATGGATATTAAACAAACAAATTAATTGCATACATTGACCATTGTATTTAATTTGAATATTTTCTTCTACATTATTTTGTCTATAAAAATATCCATTATGATATTTTTATAAATATATATATATATATATATTTTTGACATTAATTGCATACATTGACCATTGAATTTAATTTGAATGCATTCCATAGCGAAGCACGGGTATCCAGCTAGTGTTTTATATAGATTAAATTTTGTGTTTATAGAAATGAACTTTGTTTATGAAAGAACATGATAGAGAAAATTATATTTCATACAATATATTAAGTCTTGATAAATTTTCACTTGAGACTAAAAAAAAATATAAGACTTGCAGAAAAATATGTTCAGTACTGTTAGATTTGATATTCAGTTAAAGATCTTATAATAAAACATTCATGAATAGTCTAAGAAGTAAATTAAAAGTAGCACACATACCAAATAAACTAAGACACACATGTGTTCTTTAGGCATCCATTGAA
Source organism: Dolomedes plantarius (assembly GCA_907164885.2). NCBI lineage: Eukaryota > Metazoa > Arthropoda > Arachnida > Araneae > Dolomedidae > Dolomedes > Dolomedes plantarius. Next base: position 38,651,516 of record OU015490.1, on the reverse strand, counting down.
ACATATCACCTGGATTTGTGGGGATAACTTCTGTAAAATACAAATTGCACACATTGTTACAGTTGGAATTAATGAATATATAATGCAAAATCCAAATTCACACATTATGTTCAATAATTGATGAAATACGCCACATAAAAAAGAAAATTCTTGAATGACTACAAATTTTCCCCAAAATTTAATTTAAAATTTTGTTATCAACGGATAATGTTAAATTTTTAGGTATTTCCCATCTTTTATTACATTGCATTCTTAAATATCTGATGCATGACACAATCTCAATTCAGATTTATTGAAATCATAATAAAGCAACAGAAAATATTGGGGGCACTGTATAATTATATTTTAAAAATACTTTGATATAACAATGAATTTTCTTGGTTTTTAACCCTTCAGTACTCGCGTCAATAGCTGTAACACGAACAGTCGCGTGGGTGACAAGTGTCACCCACCCTTATGTCGGTGTTATATCCATATGTATTTAATTGTTTTGCAACCTAATTATTTCTATAGTTTTTCGGGAGTATATACTACAAATAAAACAAAATTAAATTTTAGGAAAAGAAACATTATATATTACAAATCAACCATACATTCAAAATACAAAAAAATTAAAACATTCTGCACATACATTTTTCAAATAGTCATTACATATCCACTTTCCGCATTTCTCACACCACTTTCACGTTGTTCTGTCTCTCTGTCGTCCACAAGCATAACAGCGTCAGTGGCGCACCCAGGGGGTGGGCAAAGGGGCCCTGCCACACCCCCAAAGAAATAGAAATTGCATTATGAATACTGAATTTGCATTAGAAATATTTTTATCCATTCAACTCCCCCCCCCCCCAAGATTAAATCCTGGGTGCGCCACTGAACAGCGTCCTCTGGCACCTTCTTTTCCTCTTGAGGTGCACTATTTCAAATACATTCCTTATGGGAGCAAATTTATCAAATTCTCGTTGAGATGCCCTAGCCCAAATGTCATCAAAACGAAGGCACCTGAGAGGAAACGCAAACATGTTTCTGCTCATTGTTAGGTAGCATGATTCCAACCCATTACCTTTCGAGTTATCCCATAACTTATCGATATTTGTCCTGGAAAATTTATAAGTGCCTATCAAAAGAAGAAGACCAAATAAGGTCCTGACTTCTCGTTGGTGTTTCTGGCATCGCGATCCCTTTCAAATTTACATTTGATAGAATCAATGTAAATATTTGTGCAGTCTGCTATTATTTTATAGACATGTTCGTCAATAAACAAATCTAATATTTGTTCTGGAGAAAAAAAAATTGCTGTTATGCCTTTTGACCCTGGAAGATGTGTTATAATGTTTTCCTGCCTTGTTCTGACATTTCTAATAAACTTTTTTTTTTTATCACATTCAAAAATGTCATTAAAAAAGTTTGATGTAAAAAATCTATTAGAGATTGATTCTCTCTTATTAGATTTTTAATCATAAATAAAGAAAAGGATCTAAAATCTAAATTTTATGGAGACTAAAATAAATTCACTTTCCTTGAAAAGTTACGTAGATGGTCACGTGGGGGACAGGTGTCAACCAGTGAACTTTGGCGCGATTTAATCGAAGAACAGTTAGTGACTAACTAAAGTTAAAAGAGAGGGGGCAAGAGGGAAGGCTCATTTGAAGGTAGAAGGAAAATGGGAGACTTACAACCTTCCGATGACCACCATTATTGAAGATGAAAGCAGGTGGGTGACATATGTCAACCGTGCAAGTATTGAAGGGTTAAGAATAAATAAGAAAAACATATATAGCCAAGAAATATATAAAAATGACATTCTACTGTAGTATTAGAGAGGTTTATAATTTTGAAAGGAAAGGAAATGCAGATTTTGATGAAAATTCAAAATATTTTTTTACTCCCGATTCTTAAATGTGAATTTCTGTTTCTATATCAGATTTTATTTTTTCTGTACAATCATTAGATATGAAATGAAAGTGATTTAAACAGAGCAGCAGCTGTCCATTTTAATACAAGTGAAAATTTTAATTGTGAATTCAGAAGAACTTATTTTCACAAAAATGTATATGACTATTGTAATAACTCAAAATATAGTCATGATATGTCTATGAAATTATTTCAGGTCTATAATACTAAAAATGTAATGAACTACAAAATAGGCTCTAGGTATATTATTTAATGATTTATAGCTGTATTTATAAAAAAATCTCATGAGAAATTACTGAAATTTTGAATATAATAACGTACAATGACCTGTAATTTTTTTAGATTTTGGGATATCGATTAGTATTTAGTTTATTACACTCAGGAGAGCCTAAAGTACATATGATAGAGCAATTAATGTTATATGCATAATTATCTTTTTTTCAGAGCTAGAAACGTTTATATAAAAATTTGCTACATTTAAATCAGTCTTCAATTTTGTAAAAAGTTGCATAGTTTTTGACTATTTTTTCATAATTTTCCCATTTTGGAGTTATATTCCTTTGAAAAATTAGACAAAAACTTTCTAAACTAAAGTTTTTGAAAAAAAAAGACTTTAAACATAGTCAGATACCTTAAACAAGATACATAGCTTAATACCCAAATAATCATTACCTCATCTTAATCAACAAATATATTCAAAATATCAAGGAGAGCAAAAAAAAATAAATGTTGTTACTTATCTTTCAAATTTTATTTACAAAATAGTTATTTTCAACAAACTGTGCAAGTAAAAGTATTTATTTTTGCCTGAAGTATGTCAAAAAAACAAACCCTTATATCTAACTAATCACATTTGCACCAATAAATAATATACTGTGTTAAATTAGTTTATAATTTCTATCTCAATCAATTTTCTCTGTTTCATTATAACTCTTTGGCTCTCTTTAATCTAATCTAATCTTCCAATATTTTAAACTGAAAAGAAAAAAAAATCCCTTAGAATCTTCATATAAGAACTAAAGAATCAATAATTTTACCTTCATCTGCATGTAATGAAGTGATGGTTTGAATGCCTTGTTGTAACTGTTTTAAGCATGGTTTCACACTTTTTACCTTAAAAAAGGAATACATGAATATTATATAACATACAAACAGAAACAAGAAATGTAAAATGTATAAATTTATGCAGAATGCATATGCAAATTTTAAAAAAAGTTTTAATGTATTATTTTTCTCTACATAGGCATTAAATACTAAAATTAATTTAAAAAAATTATTCTTTTTTTGCTTCATTTTAAAGATGCAAAACCAACAATATTAGAATTAATGGGAAAAACTTATAATTCCTAGTACATTATCTTTTTTCAATTCCTACTATTAGTTCACACTCTATATATATATATCTTGTTCAAATTTTCAATTGTTAATAAAAGTACTTTTTATTCATCCACTCAAGTTCAAATACATTTTTTTAAACTTGTAGTGGATGACACTTGATGTTAATACAGTTTTTTCAAATATTAATTCAGTAATTAAATTTAATTAATCAATTTTAGTTTTAGACCTAGAGCGTCTCTTGCTCTTGAATAGTAATTTCCCTCTTGTTACTGTGTAAATGGTAGCACTGCGGTATCGCGGGCTTCTCCCGTCCTGTCGGTTGCGAGATCGAATCCCCAACCTGACAAACTCTTTCTCTCTCTTTCCCCCCCCCCCCTCCTAATCTCGCACAGCAGGCAAGGTTCTGGCAGGCAATCCTTTTTTTCAATTCCTACTATTAGTTCACACTCAAATTTTTCTTTGTTGACCTAAGTAGGAATTGACTTTAAAAATTTTTTTTAATATATTACTTGTTTGCATTCAATTTCTTAGTGACGAGGTAAAATAAAAAGTTCATTAATTAATGAAGAAAAAATTCACTGGAAAACCAATTTAAGATTTGCTATCATGCTTTTACTAAGCAGATGCCAAATTGTATAGCATATACACACAATTAATATTTTTGCAGAGAAAATCTGCAATCCAGAGCATTTAACAACTTTGTATGGATATGAATATAAATACACATATGCATATGCACATATTTGTACATGCATACATATGCAAATAGATATATATATACATGAGTAAATTGTTCAGCAGTGTACAGATGATTTATTTTTATTTTTAAGGGTAATGAACTAACTACAAGGCTTTTTATTAAAGGTAATGAACTAACTACAAGACTTTTTATTAAACAGTTTTAAAACATAGTTCCCAATCGATGAAGAAAACATGACAGTTTGGCAATAATTTAATACAGTGGCCATGGGTGTTGAAGTAATTTTGGCAGTGCAGCTCTTCAATTTTAATACTTCACAATTTCTGCATATAATCTCCCTAAAATTTTACAACACTTTTAAAGAATGCAACTCACACAGTTTATTCATTAAATGGATTTTAAAAACTGATCTATTAACATATTTGCTTCTTTTCATGTCTAATTACGCTGTGCAAATACTAGTAATTCTAAGGTGAATACTAGTAAGTCTTAAAGTGTAATTAAACATGCAATTTTTTAAGAAAAAAATTAATGCAGGTTGTCCTGAATAGTGTACTGTCCTAAAGCAAGAAGAATAAAGAAAAGAAAATTTGAATGAGCTATCTTGTTATTTCCCAATGTAAATTTCACAACAATATTGTTTTAATTTTTAAGAAAGATTATTAACTAATGAATTATTTGTTACACAAACAATTTTTCAAAACTTTAACTAATTCAATACGATAATTTTTTTTGCTACATGAGGGCTGATTAGCTTTGGTTTGCTTTGGAGCACTACGGTCATCTGTTTGCTACACAAGAGCTAATTAGACTGGGACCTACAGTTTAAAGCCTATTCCGAACGGCTACAAACATCCATGCCAACAGTGGGACTCGAACCCACAGACTCTGGTACCAAAAGCCAATGACCTAGTCATTCGACCATCATCTGGCTCAATATTATGCAGATTTACAAGAATATTTAGTACAAAAATTCTACAAAACCAGTCCTGGTCATGGCTTTTAAAAAAAGGGGTAAAACAAATTAATGATTACTTTATTGAGCAACTTCAATAAATTATTAAATAAAATACTTATTAAATATTAAATACCTGTCCAGCAGTAAGGTAATGGCACACTTGCAATACAAGGAAAAATACTTTCAAAGCTTCTTTTTGAGCAGTACTTCCCTGCCAAGCTTCCACTAACTGCCCCGCTAGTGTGAGCACCTGGTGGACTTCTTGGAGCTTCCGATCAATCATCAATAACTATGAAAATAATATACTATGAATATCAGATATAAGTAAACCTTAATGATAAAAAATTAGACTAAACTTTGAAAAGTACTTAAAGTCTAAATTAAACTTTGAAAAGCAACTGATCAGAAATTTTTTCCTATGTTCTTAAAAGATAAATTTTGAAGGTTTTAATTACATTTACTGATTCTAATTTAGATTAAAAGCAAAAATTTTCTACAGACAAATATTTTCAATTTCAATATGCTATAAAGCAGCCTGAAAAAAAATCGACCTTAACTCTTTATAATTATTTCTAAAAACTCTTGAATCTCTCATACTACTGAAATTTAATTAGAACCTAAATAAATGTTTATTAAATGCTTTAATAAATGTTTATTGAATCAGTTGACCAAACAGTTTTAATTGCTAATGAAGCATAATTTGAAATTTTAGTCATTATAAAGGTAATATATTTGGTTAGGATATCTAACATGAGAACACATCTTTGAAAATAAATGTAAAAATTTACATGCTAATAATATTCTGGGCAGTTTAAATAATATGTTACAGTCATTAACTTATCAATAATAATTTAATAACTAGGAAATAATTAAGTGAATGAAAATAATTCACAAATTAAAGAAAATGCATAAGTGATGCTCTCATGGCAGAATAATTAAGTGTATAAGTAATATGCATCTCTAGCATTTCTACAGTAGTCTTATTATGCTTGGATAGAGTGAAAATATTATGGAAAGAAATAAATTAAGTTGCCAAGATAAAATTATACTGTGATTCTGTTAATGGAACTTATTGTCTTCCATGTGTCCCACAACTATGATTTGCTGGGAAGCATAAATTACAGCAATATTTAAGGTACAGATGCGTCAGACGCACCCCCTGCCAAGTTTGGCGATTTTGTGTATGGCGTGGTAATCATGCAATTTTGGCAAGATTTTGATTTTTGTGGCAACTCAGTTTGAATGGTTATTTAATCCTGTGGGCTTGTGGCCACTGTCTGGTTATTACGTTCATGAAGCTAAAGATTAGTCTTATAGCTTCATGATTACATGGTTTATTATGGCAGCCATGTTGTTGTGAAATACCAATTAAGTATTTTTGATAGTATTAGATGTAGATTTTCGAAACACAGGCATAATGTTGGGTTTGTTAGGGATATAAAGTGGGAGGAATTTAAAATTTCTATTAAAAACGTTGAATAATGTTTTGTATTTTTTTGGCCTATTTCTGCTGTGCTTTTTTCTTGCGCATCCGTCATTGCTATTTTGTAATCTAGCAAATTTATTGGCTAAATGAGGTTTTTAGTGGTTTATTTGAAATTAACTGTTATTTTAGATGTGGTTTGATGGACTTACATGTTGGTTATTTTATGCATTTCTACATTTGAGTTTTTGAAAATGTTGTGGTTGATTTAAAATGTGGCGGTTTCGAATACATTTGTAATACGTCTGAGCAAATTAATGAATTTTCTTTTCACGCAATTAGATTCCTCAGTTTCTTCCCTTCCAAGGTAAATGTTGTTTTATGTCTTGAAGAGTGTAGTTTGTGGAAAAATGAGTGACATGATTTAATTGAGGTTGTTGTTTAGCATGTTTTTTTTATGGGAAACAGGTGTATAATAGGTTTTTGTATGGAGAATTGACGTTTACACCTACAAATCAGCCACTGGGGATTTCTGTAATGTTTTTGGAAGTTTAATACATCCAGCGGAAGATATGTTTGTTGCTACTTCAATTGAGCAGGTGAGGGTTTCTGTAATGTTTTTGGAAGTTTAATACAGCCAGCGGAAGATACGTTTGTTGCTGCTTCAAATCAGAGGATGAGGATTTCTGTAATGTTTTTGGAAGTTTAATATAGCCAGCATTAAGTTTGTTTTCAACTTATTTTTTGTTTCTTGGTTGCTATTAATGTTTTTTTTTTACATTTCGCACTTTAAGCCTAACATGTCTGCGGAAACGGGAAAAGTTGGCACCAACTTATCGCCAAGGGGGGTGCATCTGACACATCTGTTCCAATAAATGAACAATCAAGGAAGAAACAAATGGAGATTATGCTATTTTTGGCAGACAAACAAACATTTAGGAAAACAAAACTTCTCATGATAAATATAATAAAGTACCCAATTAGAGGGTTATAGCACCTAAAGGAAGGCCAAAGAGTTCTCTGGGGTATTATCATGTTGTTTCTCATTTACAACTATTTTTATACACATTTTCACCATTTAACATTTAAAACATGTTGATTTTAATAGGACTGCAATATGTAACAAGTTATTATAACTAAAGATTTTTGATAAATGAAGGAATACTGCTAAAAGTACATTCAGGTGAATTAAAAAAATAAATATCTAAGGATCACTGTATGTACTAATTTTTTTTCAAATTTCTACCATAGCAAACCTTGATTCCCCCTATTTCTTTTATAAATCAATACCTATTCTTGAAATACATTTTTTAAATGTTTCTTTTACTTAATTAACAATGTCTTTTCATACAAAGTGGCAAGGAACTGGCATCATAGATTACAAAGTTATTAAAACTTGAAAAAGGTTGGGAAATACTGACGTATACATAATTAAAATAAAACATAAGAATCATTCTAGTAAAGATGTCAGCCAACACTATAATTATGTGTACAAACACATCTAACATTCTTTAATTAAAAGAAACACATAAAAGGTAGTCACTGAATTGAGTATATTTCATTACTGAATTCTTCAAAATCTACTTACCATTCCTTTACTTAAAAGGAAAAGTATTCGAGTATACTGAGCCCCTGATATATGTGCATAATCAGCTCCAACACCTAAAACACTACAAGCAGCAGCATACTCTTTTTCACTCGCATGGAAATGCTACAGGAGAAAAAAAAATTAATTAATATAAAAAAAAACTACCAAATTTAGAATTTGTCAAATAGGAGTAAATAGAAAGAAAACTTACTGCGAGTTGAAACAAAAGACGACAATGCCAAAATGCAGACTGCTGGGATATCTCAACAGCTTTACTCAGTATTGATTTAGCTAATGGCATTTGATTCTACAAGACAAAAATTATAAAAACTTATCTGAGAAAAAAATATAAGCATGAAAATATTAAAACAAAAATATACTGATATAGGATCAAGAGCCTATTTTATAACGAAAATGGATTTGCTTCTGAAACTACGAAAAAAAATTTAGCTAATATATTTTGAGGAAAATTTTTATAAATACATACATTCAGTGTTGAAGATACATAGCATGGTAACTTTTAATTTAAATTTATATTAAGTCTAATTCATGAAATAATAGTATATTATTAATACTACATTATTTCAAGATTTTGACAACCTAAAAATTTGATATGATACTTATAACATAGGAAGAAAAATTCTGAAAAAAAAATTAAAAGTGGCTATATAATGGGAAAAACATATTCAGCCATCTCAATTCAAATTTGTAGGTTCTAAGATTACTTAGCATCTTTCTTCAGTCTGATGTTTATTTCCAGCGAGATAAATTCTTCAACACCTAAGATTTCACGTTTCCTTGTTTGATTTTTAAAGTAGATATAGAGCTTGAATTCACAGTATACCCAGCTCAATGCATAGTAAATAAATATAAAGCAATTTATACATTAACTAATTCCAACACATAAAAAAAGATTATTTCTAAGCATTGTAAAAAAATTTTTTGTTTGTTTGTCTGCTATGACCTACAGTTGTCATATACCTAATAGACTACTGAAATTTCATTAACTGACTTCGCTCTTTACGTAATGCATTAAATTTATTGTCTTTGTAATCCCAGTAATTCATTTTTACCACCTCATATACACCTCTCATATATTTAACATATCAAGTCTAATATATAAATAGTTACATCAACTTCCTTAATTCTTGGTAATGTGTGTTATGTGGATAATTATCACTATTTAATTTGTAAACTGTTGGGAAACACACAATTATAGGTTATGAATAATTCAGGTAATCTTAAACATTATTCTGAAATAAAGGTTTAGAGATAATTTAAATAAATATTCCTAGCTATTTGTGTTAGTGACAGTTCAAAAATCGGATTTCATCAATATTCATTCTTTGGGTAACAAGTCGGTGTTCAAAAGGGCAATTTTTAATGGCCATATTTGGCTAATTTGCCCTCTTTCAAAAATGTTTGATTCTTTACTTTTTGTCGTTGTTGTACTTGAACCATCATTAGGGAAATAACACCTTTTTTCTAACGATAGAATAAGTCTTGTTGCAAATAAAAGATCTCTCTTTAAGCTAACAGATTGCAACAAAGTTCGAAATTAACTTGTCTTTCATCTTAAATGAATACACCATATGATTTTAAAACAACTACAGTTACAATTAGCTAATGTTCATGCTTTTTTTTTCTAGTGATTTTCTATTTATTTTAAGGATGATTTATAGATCACATCATTTAATACAGCTTTTTAAAAAAATGATTTTGAACCTAAAAAGAAAATCATGAAGTGACATCTAATCTGAACTACAGCCCTAGAAAAAATGAAATTTAATAACCTTTTGTCTGATTTCAGTTAAACTTATCTCATGCTGCTTCTGAAATCTCAGGGTTACTTACTACAGGGTGGCTAATAAATACTTAACACTCCAAAAAATAAGAGTTAATTTTAATCGTTTGGAAAAACAATTTATCTATCTATTTGTGTGATTGGCAACTTTTTGTAAACGCAGACGATTTTTGTTTAAAGTAAAACATGTAGAATATTTTTTAAAGATGGAAGCCAAAAGGTTAATGGTTAAACAGCTTTTTGATCGCGGATTTTCTGCAGGTAAAATATTTAAGCAATTAAAATTCCTTGGTTTTAATAGGACGTTTATATATAGGACTATAAATCGATTATTGGATACCAATAGCTGTAAAGATCGACCAAGGTCCGGTCGTCCACGCACTGTTCGTACAAAAGAACGTATCAAAAGAATTCGTGAAAAGATACGAAGAAATCCACAACGTTCTGCAAATAAAATGGCTGCAGAAGAGAACATCAGTCGCAGAACTATGCAACTTATCATAAATGAAGCCCTGGGTTTTCGCCCTTATCGCAAAAGAAAAGTTCAAGGTTTGACTACTGCACAAATAGTAAAAAGGTTACAAAGATGTAAGAAATTGCTGAACCGGCACAGTAGCAAAAGTGTTGAAAAAATAATTTTCTCTGATGAGAAGCTGTTTTGTACAGAACAAAGTTATAATGCTAAAAATGATGTTGTATATTCAGCAACCTTCGAGGATATACCTGAAAATCTTCGAACTGTTAAACGCTTTCAGAACAAGAATTCTGTTATGGTTTGGGCTGCAGTGTCACACAATGGAAAACTGCCTCTGAAATTCATCGATAAAGGGGTAAAAATCAATGCTGAATATTACAAACAGGAAGTATTGGCTACACGTTTACTACCACATGCTAACAGATTGTATCCCAAAGAGAATTGGATATTTCAGCAAGATTCTGCACCGTCCCACCGATCCAAAACAACACAAGAATGGCTCCATGCCAATTGCCCGAAGTTTATCAAGCAAGAAGATTGGCCACCTTCTTCACCAGATCTAAATCCTTTAGACTATTGCATTTGGGGGATTTTAGAGTCTAAAGTAAATGCTAAGCAGCACAGAAGTTTGGACTCCCTCAAAGCTTCCATACGGAGTGAATGGGACAAATTACCTCATAAAATGATTCGTGCCGCAATAGGACAGTGGCGTAAGAGATTATCTTTAGTAATCGATAAAGATGGCGGTCGATTCGAGTAAAATTATTTCATGGTAAACTTTCATGTATAATGTTCATAATATTGTTGTATTTTCCATTTTCTATTTCATCTGTGTGTAATTAAATGATTTGATATTTGTCACAGTATTTATTAGCCACCCTGTACATTTTCAGAAGTTTGGTGCTACTGTATACTTTTTTTTGTCAGCACTAAAAATTATATACAATCAAACTTTTAATTTTAATATTTTTCAGATTCTGTGATTTCAGAAAAAGTTGCAAATCACTAATTTATAATAAAATTATAACTTTATCAAGTTAATGGTTAGAGTTTTAATTTTAACATGACAATACACGCAAAATTCCAAATAACTGAAAAATTAACCATTTTTTTAAGAGTTTTGCTGAAATTTATAACTTTTGTCTGTTTTTACCATCATCTGTGATTTGGAGCTCCTGGGCCCCAGATTTAATATGCCTGCATCCCGTATAAATAAAAGAATCTCTGTGTGGCTCTTATAGGCTTTGATAATCTTATGGAACTTTGATTGGTTGGTTAATACATGCAATTTGAGTAAAACTTTTGAGTTTAACCTTCATAAATCAAACTTTGAAGTCAACCATCATAAATCAAACTTTGAAGTCAAAGTCAAAATTTATGTGCATCCACAAAATTATGAATAAAGATAATATGAAAACCAAGAATGATATAATCAAGCATAATTTTGCCAAACACTGTTACGGAACCCACAATGTATAAGCCTAGTTAGCATGATTCTAACAGTTCTTGGACTTTTAATCTCTTTCTGCTATTTTCTATAGGTTTATGAGATGACTTCCCAATCTACAGTTAGGCTTTATTCACATTGAGTCAGTCAGTCAGCATTGCATAATATCAGCATTACTCTTATTGAAATAATTTTAACCTATCACAAACCTCCAAACAATTAGCTTTGAAATTGTTCAAGTCTATTATTGGTTAAAAATATTTCATTACAAGTAAACTGATGGACTGGATATGAACAAGGACATTACACATGACTAAGTATCAAAAAATATAAGATTTATACTTTTATAATGGTAAAGCTTGGTCAGGTACACCAGTTTATACTCAACATTGCTTGGTGCTTTCTCAATTACAAAGATAAAGGAGAGCTTATTGAAATTTATCATTGTTAAAATTTTCTGTCATAAATTTATAAATATAGAAGACAGGACAAGTAAGGTTATTTATAAAGTTTAGGATCAATACTCCTGAATAATGTCTGTCTAGTCTGAACTTAGAATCAAATGTTACTTTGAAAATTATTTACAGTCATGACAGTTATATGAAATCACTAACTTATATATACCACTTTAGAAGCATAGAGGTTTAACATTTTAAAAAATATTATAGATAATAATGAAAACATACCTTTTTCTCATAAAGATCAGCTAAAACACTAGCTGCTTCAAATTTCACATCATCAAAGCTGCTTATCTAATGTAAGTTAAAGTTAAATAACAATGCCAGATATGACATCCAGCATTAAATATAAGGCAGCATCAGCAGAGTTTTATGTATAAATGTCCCTTGAACACATTTTATACACAAAAAAAGATTTACTCACTGTAATTAATAATTAAGTATCATTAAACATTCAAACTCCATGAATGGTTGCAGTTTCTGCTAAACAAAACATTAATTCAATATTTGTGTTGTTGTTAATGCCCCCTGGTTGGAGGATTCCATTCGCCAGGTCCTAATAGCACGGCCTTTTTATCGCATGGGCAAATTGGGACTTTGCCCAGGGTCCCAAAACCCCCTTGGTGTATGCACCTAGATCTTCTAATAGTATGTATAGCCCATGGATAGTTCTTATTTTTATAAATGTTCGTAAGGGGGGGCCCCAGCGTTCATAATCGGGCCCTGCCTAATAGGCTATTGGGCTGAAAGGGACGGCTCCTGTTTTGAATTAGCACCACAAGGGTTGGAGTCTGACTTGGCTAAATGACTGGTCCAATAATTTTGAACTGAGTCTCAAGTGACAAGACCGGAACACTTGACCCTGCACCTCCAGAGGTAAATTTGAGAACTTGGAGGACATTGCAGCCACGACCTATTTTACCTGCCCGGCCACCATTAGTGAACACGGAGGTGGATTTGCATCAAACCAGGGACCTTCAGATCACTGGGCTACCGCGGCGTACATTTGCACCACATACATCAATATTTGTGATGTAATCTAAAGCTAAGGTTCCCACTTAAGATGAAACTATAAACAAAGCATATTATAAGCTCTTTTATCTGACTTCCATGGCACCAAATTACATCCCTATCTTAGAGATTTTAGTGTTAGAATATCATTCCCTAAAACACAAACAAACACATATATATATACACACACATATACATATATATATATATAACACTGAAAAACTTGATATAAAGAGCTTAATATGCATAACTTTGAACAATTGGAAAGAAAAATAAGGTGACTATTTATCTAACATTTGGAGAATCATGGTGAAATGATTATATAGATCCAGATGGTTAAAATTAGGAGAAAATTAGAGAAATTCTTATCTAGGAACTAACTGGGAATAAGTTAGTTCCCAGATAAGAATTTCATTGTTATTGATAAGAAGAATAAATGAAAGGATTAAATAAGTATGAGCATCTAGCATAGTTTATATGTAAAATAATGGCACAAAAGATAAGTAAGAATAAAAGGCAGGATTTCGAAGAGAACTAATTACAAACTTTTTTAAGGATTTATAATTTTTTTTTCTCCTCTCTAAAGGTCATACAAAATTTTACATTTATTCTTCAAGAAGTCTAACAACATTCATTCTGTTGAGTCAGCCATCTAGAATTTGTTTCCTTAAAGACTTTAACAGATTGCCAGCGTAACAACTGTTTGACTTTACCCTTCATAACATAGAATTAATGCTTTCTCCATATGTGTGAATCTTATATTTTTCTGAATGTTAGGAAGCTGATTTAAATTTCAGAAAGTCAGGAATCATGCATGCATTGAAAAATATAAATAATGGATGGCTGTTTCCTTTTCTTCCTCTTGCCACATACTTAACAACAAGATTTTAATATTTATTAGAAAATTACACCATTTAAATTACCTTTAAAAAATGATAATTATAAAGGATACATTTTGTGACAGGAGCCACTAAAAAAAAAAGAGAAAAAAACACATTATAACTTGAAGTTATACAATATAACATCTTTTTACTAACTGAGCATAAAGTTGATTTAAAAAATAAAATTAACAGAATAAAATGAATACTTTAAATGTATATAACATTATATCAAATTATACAAAGAAAATAATAAGCATATGAATATCTCATAATTCCTTCATAAATTTTTCACAAAAGAGGGTTTTTAAGCTCCTGTGAAATTTATGGCCATATCTCCTCGCTGTATCATAAACACATAATACCAAGCTATTTTACATAACTTTTCTTCTACCCACCTTTTCACAGCAACAAAAGTACCTTAGTTCCAGCTATAGATCTGAGTTGTGCTAATGTCAAACATTTCTAGCAACAGAAGATATTTCAACACTTTTAGACATTACTGACCATTGCTAAGACACAGAATTAGTCAAGAAAATACAATTTCACCATTCTTGTTGTAAGTTGTTTGTCCTAATATGATTTTTTAAATCAACATCAACATTAACTTCCTGTGATAAAATTTATAACAGTGCCGAAATTCAGACTATACATAAATAAGCAAAATCAAACCAAGATGTGCATTAAAATTATACACCACAGTAACCCTGTAAAGTGTATACTATACACCTCAGTGCAGCTGGGTGAAAACAGCTTTCCATTCAAGAATTTCCAAGACCTTGTATTTATCAGCCATATGAACACAGTCCTAGCAATGTATATAATTTCTTTACAACTCATACAGGTAAAAATACACATATAAATACATGCGAATTTTAATTTGGAGTAAGATCAGTACATTTACCACTACAAGTAAATAGGATGCAATTTTTTATAACACAATAGATTCTAATGCTTATGATACTGATTAAAACTGTTAGATCTATAGAATAAAAATATCATAGAAGAAAAACTTATAATTCTCAAAGCAAATACTAGTACCGAGCATCAGACACAGACAATTTTCCGCCTAACGCGGGTTTCGTTACTTAAAGTTATCGATCATAGGAATACAAATGAAAAAAATGTTTTGAAAAATAGTAGTTTTTACCGCTTTCTCAAGATGAGACTGGGCAAGATCTGTATTTTTTGTGTGTTGAAGTAGTATATTACCAAGCTGTAAATGAGTTCGAGCTTCTATTTTTGGTGGTTGTTTCAAATTAAAAATCGCAACTAAACATTGTATACAGTTACGAATGTTAGGGGGATTCATCGTACGAAATTCTTCTGCCAGAGCAAGAAGAGCTAAATAGCATGCTTCTTGAGTGGTTGATCCCATGTTATATAAAATAAAGTTTGAAAATATTTCATAAACAACATTCACAGTAAAAAGCGACAGGTACATTAACCAGTCGCAGTCCACATTTTGACGTTTCAAACTTTCAGGGTATAAACAATTCAACTCAGAAATATTTTCGATATCACAGTTAAAGTTTTACTTAGAGTTTTTCAATATATAATAAATATTTTTTTAAAAATGAAGAATAAATTGCGAAAAATGTCAGCATGTACCATTAATTAATATTTATGGTTTAAGACCTAATTTTTTTGTCTTATTCATTATTTGGTTGTTTGGTTGACAATAATATTGTTTATTTGAATATTTTAACCGAATACAGAATTATTTGAATCAGTATTTTTCAAGAATAAAATTGAAAATATTTACAAAACGCTTAGAACTCTGAAATCTATGATGAATAATATTGTCACTTACATGATCAGTCACAACAAACATCTAAACATGTAAACGATATTGATTCAAAAGCTATATACTACTCTGTTTCAATGATCTCCCGACGATAGATATTAGACATATAATGTGTTTCTCTTTCTTTATTTCTTTGTTATATTTACAATTGATCTAACTGACCTCTTTCTGGAGATGGAGAGTGCCAAACTCGCTTTTTTATTAATTCTGCAAGGTGCAAAAGACTGTTTCAGTGGTGTAATAACACTGAAAGAATTTTTGTGTGCACAAGAACTTAGACAAGAAAATGTTGATAGAGATTCTGCCAGGCGTAGTAACCGCCAAGACAATATCAGAAGTAAATTATTTCAGTGTACTGTGTTTGGTCTTATTTTCTGGATCTCTAATTTACTGTTTAATCGTGTCTTTCTACAATACTTTTTTGTTCAGCTGGCTGAATGGACTGGTGAAGATCTGAATACAAATGGCTCTGTCTGGCTTCAAAGAACACTTTATTGTTTGTTTTTTGTTCTATGGATATTCCCAATGCTTATTTTGAGCAAATTATTGAACTTGATATGGTACCAAGATATTGCAGATGTAGTGTTAGCGAAAGTGGGGGTTCAAAAGAACGCCAATTTTAAGATCAGTCATTTCTTTGCTGACTTAGTTACAAGCTTTGTTCTACAGGTGGTTTATTGCCTCCAAGGACTTGGTGTGTACCTTCTGCCACTGCCAGTATTTGTACAGGACATGTGGTATTTATTCCACTTTGCATTATTGTCCTCTCTCTATGCCTTTGAATATAAATGGGTTCATAAGGGTTGGCTTTTACATAGACGCTACCATAATATTGATAAGAAATGGCCATACTACCTAGGATTTGGGCTACCACTTGCTCTTGTCTCAACTTATGTTTCATCTTTTATTGATAGCATAATTATATTTGCTGCATTGTTTCCTATTTATATTATTAGCAGCATAGTTACGTGCGACAGTCAGTGTCCTGTGTTTAGTCATGCTTTCCATACATTTAAGATTGCTGATTTTATATCTGATATGGTTATTCGATCTATACCTTTCCTAAAAAGGTAGCCCCAATTATTGTATTAATTTTAGACTTGCTTTGACTGTGTTAGCATGAAATGATTTTGTGCATTTTTTAAGTCTGTACATATTGTATTGTAATCTTCATGCATATCTACTATGCAAGCATATGTGATTATTTTATGTTACCACATTTCTGAGTGATTAAAGACAAGCTCAAATTTCAATAAAATATTTTAACTTACAAATGTTACGCTCTTTTCTTGTTATTTTTTGAAAAATGATATTCTGTTTCTCCTCAGCCTTTAGCATAAATCATCAAAACTCACATTTTTGTTAAACAGTAGACCACAGGAGGCTTCTTACTTAAATTCTAGAGAAGGTGGTCTAGTTTTGAGATTAAATGGCTGACTATAATTTTGATGCATTTTCATTGCTCCTTCTCCAGAGAAACAATTTAATTTAAACACTTGTTTAGAAAAATGTATTTTTGAAAATGAAGACAAGAGAAGGAATTAAATACATTTGCAAAAAACTGAAAGCCAGAAAAATTTTTTAAAAATAAAAAGCTGTAGTTAAATACTGTGTAATTTAAAATTGTCAATGTGCATTTTAAAAAAGAATTTTATATTTGTAATGTAGAAAACTTTGAAATTAATTTTTCAGACAGTTTCAGAGTCTGAAAAGGTCCTTAAATCTGTTTAAAGTCAAAATAGCTCCAAGAATCTCTTTTTAAAGTTATGTTCTGTAAGTATTTTCTGAATTTAAAGCCTCAAAAATTTTCTAGGTTTTGCTTAGAAGCATTCTATATATCTCATTTAAATTAATTTTTTTAATATATGGTATTTTAAAGATTTTATCAATTTGCAGCTTTTTTAAATATGGAATTCGGGGTGAAGAAATATTTTGGATTTGAAAAATGTGTAGCTTTTTAAAAACTCAGTAGGAGTCCATTGTTTCAACTATTGATCTGTAGAACATGAGAAAACTCTTCAAGGACATTTTGTTCTAAAAACTTTACCATTACTGTATGGTTAAGTTAGACTTCGAAATAATTCAAGCTGGTATTTCATAGAACATATCTAGAACTTTAACATAAATATATTTCCCAGCTTTTAATAAAATAAAAAATGTATATTTTTTGTAATTTTTTTTCAAGCTATCTTGATTCAAAAAAAGTTTTTAGTGTTATGGAAGAAAATGGGTCCAAAGTTTACAGCCTGAAAATAAAAGGGAAATCATGGTTTTGAAGAATTAAGTCCTCTTTTGCTATACAAGGGGGAAACAAACTGGCATTTACACATTTAGTCAATCTGAGCTTCTATGACCACACATGCCAGCTTTAGGACCTGAACTCCATATATATATATATATATATATATATATATATATATATATATACAATTGTATATACTCAATCTTTGTTTTTTAAATTGAAAATGGCTTTTTTTATTTTTTCCTAGTCCAAAAGAGGAAACAAGAAGAGAACATTAAGTAATTTTTTAAAATACTGCTATAAAATTCTATATTGCAAAATGCTTTGGGAAGATTTAATTCAATAGCACATTTTAATTAAGAGAACGTGTAAAAGTTTAATGTTTTAAAAATGTCATGAAAGAGCAACATAAATCAAGATTATATAATGTTAAGAGTTAACATTTTGTTCATTTTACTAGTAAACTAATCAATATACTTAACTATATTTATTTAGATTGTTAAGGAAGCTCTTATTTTTACAATATGATAAAATCATTAATTTCTGCATAATTAAAACTGTGATAAAATGAATAGGTTTGCTCCCTCATCTATTAAAAAAAAAAAAAATTCTAGATGCAAATAGTGAAAATAAAAAATTTTGTTTGATTGATTGAGAAGTAAATAATAACGAATGTATGTGTGGATTTAGAAATATTGCCTTTTTATTTATTTTTAGTTTGTTATTCATACTACTATATGAATGTGGAGCACATAAGTTTAAACCATCATTATGAGTAACCAAAGTGTAGTTTTTGCTCACAGTTTTGGAGATATTCGATATTTTTTTTTCTCGAACTGTGGCAAAATAACACGGTCATGGTTCTTAGTCTGAGTGTGATGATAATCATATCATTGCTGATAGTGTATAAGTCAATCTTAAGAATTCAATAATATTTATTTATAGTATGAATAAGTTCTATAATTTCTGATAGTGTTTATTAATTAGTTGGGTCTTTTACTGAAAATACTTCAGAACATGAGTTATTCAGTAGCTTAATATTCAAGTGACTTGTAAAGTTTAAATCTTTTAAAATTTTTTTTAATACTTTAAGATGTTGCCATTGATTTTGAAGATTCCTTATTTATTTATTTATTTTAAGTTAAATGATCCCTGAATTAGAAAAAATGCAAAAATTACTGTAATTATTAGATATTGATATCAAGATGAACAATTTAACCCAACTGGATTCTCTCACGTCAATGTTAACCTATGGAGAAAATGTATCTACAGTTGACAGCTACATAAATGCTGATAATAAATTAGAAATGGTATTTTCAGATAGCCTGAATTTTTCTGCACCTTGCAACAAGATTCATTTTATAAATTGCTTCTACCAAAGGAATTTAGGAGCATTTAAAACACACTACACCAGATTTTTCCTCCCCAATAATTTATATTTTAAAACATTTGCGATAGTTTTAAAAAACAAAAATTCCCCCAATGTGTAAGATTTCTTTCTCTATTATGGAGTACAATTTTAAAAAAATCTTTCAATCCAAGTTGGCAATCCTTGGACAATTTTTTTCTGTAGGTTAACATAGAGGTGAGTGAATCCAATGGGGTAAGTACACAGCAGCCTTAAAGCCTCATATTTGAATGATATATGCAGTTAAATTTTATTAACTTTTATACAGCTTGCATGCAAAATCTGTTTCATTTTGTTAATTTTAAAATATACTGCTGGCCATTAAAATTGCAACACCAGGAAGGAAAGCAAATAATGGCTTTTATCAGTCTGCGCTGTCGCGTTCGGCATTACTATGAAAGTTTCCCAAAACGGAATAAATTGATTTTATTTAGGTAAGAGTTAATATATTTTTATCAATAGTTTGATCGATTGTTAGTGAACGCGGCACCCACCCTTCTGACAGTATCTCATATCCAAATATTCACACAAAATATTATATACTAGTGGTTAGCCCATCAAAAATGACGTGTTATTTTTAATTTTTATCAATTTACATCTGCAAAGTCAATATTATTTGTATGCTTAATAGCTTCTCTACTTTCTTTTATTTAAATTTTACGCAATTTTAATTATTTAAAATTATGCAATATTGGCACTATTATGATCCATTTAAGATGCAATTTTAATTTAATTTAAATAAAATCTGAGCTCCACATAATAGTATCACTTTGCTTAATTCTATTACATGTATTAATTATGAAATATTAAATTCTATCTGTTAACAGTATCAAACGTAACTATTGTAAAAATTGACACATTATGAAATAAGAATGAAATATTGGTTTTGAGTGTTTATATATAAAAAAAAAACCTTTATTTTTTTTTTTCAATATACTGATTTTTATTTTTTTGAACATTCATTTTAAATGTAATACATTGGGCTGTAAGTAAATTTTCCATTAACTGCGGTAGAAAAATTTAACATAGTTGTTTCATAATTTGAATTCATAAATGAACACGTGCCAAATATAAACCATTGAGGTGTTTGGTATTTTTCATTTAAAGATGTTATAAGATGAAAAATATTTTTATATATTTTGATCGAGAGGAGAGTATAATATTAAAATATTTCAACAATTAAAGCTTAATTTCAATTTATTTTGTTTTTAAAGCGCGGTAATCAAATTACATTTGAATATGGCAACAAAAAGGAAAAAGCGTTTCAGACAGAGAGATAGATCTTTGCTATTATTAATGTTTATGCGCTCTGATGAGATACAACAGTCTCAGATATCTCGCGCACTTTTAACCCTTCAGCCGGAACATCTGTCTCTCAGACAGCTATGGTTTCTTTATTCAACGCTGGGTGCCCCACCCTTCGACCTTGGGTACTGTGAGTCTACAAGTCCTTCAATCAACATCTTGTCTTCTGTGTGGTACGGGAGATTCGTGACGCCAGCCTTCTATGGTTCAGTTATGTGCCATTTTTCTATAACATTGTCTGTCTACTAGACAGATATTCCTACTAATGTACAGGTAAACCTCCTCTAACACGATAGATAGGTTCCTAGAAAATGCCGTGTTATATGAGACCCAGATCCAGTACAAAAAGGGGGGTTACGTTCCGAAAACTAATTGAAAACAAACATGTTTTTTTTTATAAATTCCATTTAAGCAATTTTTATTAAAAAATATAAATGTATGCATAATACAAAACGAAAAGAAACAAAAAATATTTTTATTTCATGCGACCTGAATTTAATATACAGTGGCTCCCAAAAGTGTTCGTACACTTACGATTTTCAATGAAATAGGGGTCTATCCATTAATTAATATGAATATTTCAGAATGGGTGTTTAATAATGAGATCTATAATCTATTCTTAACAAAACTACATGAAATATTTTGAAAACATGGTAAAACTTTATTTTTAAGAAACCAATAATCAAAAAGTAACAAAAATTTTATCTCACACTTATAGTCATCGTACACTTATAAAAAAATTTCTACATATTAGTAAATATTCTAATTTTTCGTTAAATTAATATTTAGTAGGATATCCTTTAGCATTCACAACAGCTTTTAAACGTCTGGGAATAGATTGCACTATTATAGTTCTTTTGTAATTTCTGCATCAATGTTCATCCATTCTTCCATCATAATTGTAGTTTTTAGTTCGCTTTTCGTGTGAATGTCGTGTTTTCGTACTCGAACCTCCAGTTCTCTCCAAATATGTTCTATTGGGTATCTGGCGATTGAGGTGCTGTTTTCAAAACTTGTGGACAATTATAGAGACACCATAGGCGAACGTTGAGAGCCGTGTGCTTAGGATAGTTATCCTGATAAAAAACAAAATTGTTTCCTATACCCAAATTTTGGGCTGATAATTTTAAATTGTCTCTTAAAATATTTATTTAAACAGCATGATTCATTATGCCATCAATAAACACCAAATTACCTAGTCCTGATGCTGACATGCACCCCCACACAAGGATACCTCCACCGCCGTGCTTAAATGTACCTACTAAGTTCTTGGGATAAGTTCCTCATTTTTTCTTCTCCTTACAATTATACGCCCATCGGAACCAAAAATGTTAAACTTGCTTTCATCGGCAAATAAGACATTATTCCAATACGTTTGGAGCTTATTTATCATTGATAGTGCGAAGAAAAGCCTAAACTTTCTGTTTTTCTCACAAAAAAATTTCTACGGTCAGAACGCCCATGTAATCCAGCTGCTCTGAGAACTCGTTGAACAGTTTCAGGTGAAATTGAAGTAGAAAATGTTTCATTAAATTCTGCAGAAACTTTTACCGCACTCAAACGTGGATTTTTCACAAATTTTCTAATTTTAAATCTCTGATCACGTTTTGTTAACTTTGCCGGACGACCTTTTCTTACCTTGTTTTCGATCCGATTTTCTTCTTTAAAGGGTTTTATCACATACTGCACAGTAAAATGGGATAAATTAAGTAATTTAGCAATATTCCGAACTGATTTACCTCTACTATGATGAAAAATAATCAAGTTTCGAATGCTGTTCGTTGTTTCTTTACGACTACGAGCCATTTTTAAATAATAAATAGAATATTACGGAGTAGGCAAGCAAAAATTAAAGCCAAACGATATTTTAAATGCCACCACAATTCAAAAATAAAAATAAAGCGCCAGATGATAATTTTAATTATGAATTTATCCGAAAATATTTCGGTGTACGATGACTTTTGTGAGATAAAGTTTTTGTTACTTTTTGATTACTGGTTTCTTAAAAATAAAGTTTTACTATGCTTTCAAAATATTTCATGTAGTTTTGTTAATAGATTATAGATCTTATTATTAAATACCCATTCTGAAATATTTATTTTAATTAATGGATAGACCCCTATTCCATTGAAAATCGTAAGTGTACGAACACTTTTGGGAGCCACTCTATTTCTTTCTCATCACTGCTCAGTACAATCAAACGAGAACATTTTTTTCGGTTGAATGATATCACCTTCACTTTCAGAACATTTTTCTTCATTTAGATTTTTTGCACCTTCTATCTTTTTAAAAAATCTTTAATTTTGGTTTGTTTGTTGGTTCTTACAAATTCATTGAAGATTTCACAGTATTGAGATAAACAATTTTGCAGCTCCCTTTTGAATTTTCGGCTTCTTTAAACGGAAGGGTCTGCATTCAAGAAAAATGATTCAAGATTTTCAGCTAAGCTTAGGGCCTCTTGTATTTTTTTTAGAGTAAAATTATTAACTTCACAATCTTCATCAGTGCTATTGTCCTCAGAATCGATATGATTTACAGCAGGGGTGTCCAACCTTTTAGTTTCCTTGGGCCACGTTGAAAGAAAACATTGTTTTGGGCCACACAGAAATATACTTAACAAAAAAAATAGTTAATGGGTAAAAAAGTAATCCGATATTGTGGTTCTAATTTGTCTCTTAGTGTTTCACTCTTGGAAATAGTTGTTCACAGATGTACGTGCTTCTAAACAATGATGACATGAGTAGCGCATGACTGTTTAGCGAGGGATATTTAACTCTGGGCAGATATGATTTATAAAAAGTCCAACAAAGAGATTCGATTGATTTTCCCTTTAAGTTGGATGTCAGATTGCAACTCTATGCATTCCATTTGAAAATTGCTGGCAGCATATCTATATCGACACTAAGTGGAGTAGCAAAGATGCAAATAAATTGTTTATTTTTCCAAAAGTTCTGAAATCGCTTTTTAAATTCTTGTACGCAATCGGAAAGTAAGGCTGTGTATTTTTTACTCTTTTTAGAGTTATGCTTGGGCAGCGTCTCGAAATGAAAAAATTTAATAACACCATCTTCCAAAATTTTAGTTTATTTCTGCTGATTTATATATATTTAATGTAAATTCTGGGAAATATTATTTATCATATGAAACTGTAATATTTTTTACTTAACGAAATTAAAATTTTTGTTAATTTTTATGCGTTTTGCTATCCAAGGTCAAACTAACCCGCTCCGCGGTTCTAGTGTCAATCTGACAACTCTCTGGGCCGCAGTAATACTTGCTTTGGGCCGCGGGTTGGACACCCCTGATTTACAGCTTCGGATGCCATTTCCATCAAATCCGCTTCGGCAACTTCTTCCACAAATAAATCTTGAACATCCTCAATAGGCATATCCACAAAAGTTACTGTATCAGTAACTGTAACTGTGTGTATTATTCGAAAGTGCGCAATGTTCGATGCTGGAGTTTATATCAATGAAGTCCTCTTAATAAAGTAAATTTAACTACATACCATGTGTAATCCTTGAGTTGTTAGAACTCACAGTTACCTGAGTCTAAATAAGAAGACAACAAAACATAACGGGCAACAGCAGCGTTGGCGGCGTTTCGTGAACAATGTATGAAGCACTCCAAGAAAATGTTTCTTGATAATGAATTTTGTTACGCGTGTAATGTTTGCGATAGACTGTGGTTCCAGAAAGACATGACCGTATCCAGCAACAGTGAAACGTTTGTAGTAGTTGTAGGAGGTAAGCAACGATAAGTAATCCTACGTTAAAAACCCGCGGTAGTTTCGTTAGAAGAGACTAACTGAATTTTTTCTTTAAATTTTCACACTGAACACATGCATCCATTTTAGTTTCAAATAGAAAATCTCGAAATGTGTATTTTGCGTCATGACGAAGTTCGTGGACTTTAGTAGTGGTGCGCAAACTGTGGGTCGCCACTCTCAAAGGGGTCACGGATAGTCTGAAGTAAATTTATATCACATGGAAATATTTATTTGAAAAATATGCTTTGATTTTCTATAACTACATATTTTTAATATCTTTTCATATATATATATATATATATATATATATATATATATACACTCATGGACAAAAAAATTAGCGCATCAAGAAGGAGTCGTCAAAATGAAACGAAATTTTACATACGTAATGACTACTTTGATATAAGTAAATGATAAGAAAATCAAAGAAAAATGATAATTTATTTCAGAGAAAAAAGCAAAAGAACGGAGGAGTTAATACTCCGTTGGACCCCTCTAGCGCGAATGCACGATGCGATACGATCGGGCATTGAGTCATACAAGTTCTGTATGATGTCTTGAGCCATTTCGTTCTATATTTGCTGTAACCTTGCCTCTAGTTCGTTCAAAGTCGTGGGATGCCCAACTCGTCGTCCCAAATGATCCCAGATATGCTCGATTGGAGACAAATCTGGGGATCGGGCAGGCCAAGGAAGGGTAGTAACAGTGCGGAGACAGTCTTGTGACACCCTTGCCGTATGAGGCCGAGCATTGTCTTGTTGAAAAATGGCTCCTGGGAGCCGTTGCATGAGTGGCAACACATGTGGTTGCAGGATTTCATGAACATACCGCTGGGCTGTCATGGTGCCACGGAACAATACTAGGGGTGACCGTGTATTGTAGGCAATGGCACCCCATACCATCACACCAGCTGTGGGAGCGATGTGTCGCTGTACAGCAAAGGCAGGATTGAAGCGTTCACCACGGGCTCTCCACACACGAACACGATTGTCATCACTGCCGAGATTGAATCTGGATTCGTCGCTAAAGACGACCTGGTTCCATTCCGCTGCAGTCCAGTTTCCTCGTGCGCGGCAAAACTCCAAACTGAGGCGTCGATGGGTGGGCGTCAAGGGCAGCACGCGTAATGGGCGCCACGATACCAACTGTCCTTCAGCCAGGCGCCTTCGTATGGTTCGAGAAGACACAGAGGCCCCTAGTGAAGATGCTACCTGTGCCTGGATGGCGGCCGATGAAGCAGTTGGCTGTACGCGTGCATTTCTTACGATGTGGCGGTCTTCTCGACGACTGGTCTGTCGAGGGCGTCCTGAGCCTGGTCTTCGTGTACATGACATCTTTCGGGTCCACTGGTCCCAACACCTCCTCACAACACAATCAGAGCGGCCTAATTGACGAGCTAATCGCCTTGCTGACCACCCAGCTTCCATCATCCCGGCGATTCTCCCCCTCTCAAACTGCGACAACTACTTATACTGTCTTCGAACACGGCGTAATGGCATGCCTATCTCAGCTCTTCCTTTGTAAATGATTCAGCACACTCAAACAAGCTTTGGTTACCTGTTTTATACTCCACAGAGTACGATGTTCAACGCCCTCTACCGGCTATATGTAATGCGCAATCACGCTGCATTTCTAATTATTTGCATATCTCCCCGACATGTACCTTCATTGCAAGTTTCGTTACGATCCCAGAATTATTTCTTGGTGCGCTAATTTTTTTGTCCATGAGTGTGTATATATATATATATATATATATATATATATATATATATATATATATATATATATATATACTAGCTGAAAACCCGCGCTTCGCTACGGAGTACATTCAAATTAAATACAACGGTCAACGTATGCAATTTATGCCAAAAAATAAATATATATATTTATATAAATGCGATGATCAATGTATACAATTGATGTAAAATATATATCTATCTATATATATGCATATTTATAAAAAAATCGTAAGGGATATGCATTTTTTTTTGGATAATATCCAATCGTCTGCTGCATTAGAAAGAGAAAAAAAAAATTTTTTTTTGTCTATTTAGTTGTTACGCACGTGACGATAAATTTATTGAAAGTACCTGAAAAAGAAATCACGTGATCAGCATTTAATAAATTAAATTCTAAAAATTAATCTTTAAAAATTCACCAAAAATCAGGAAATGGAGGTAAAAATTCGAAAAAAATTTCATTTTGAAGGAATTTTTATGATCTTTCTCGTGATATAAATTTTCTAACCCTCAATGTATTATTTTAAATGCAAACGTAAAAAAAGTTTAAAATACAGCTTAAAACTTTAATTTAAAAAAATCTAAGAAGAATTTTTGAAAAATCTCTCTTAGTGCACCCCTACACTATTAGAAGATTCGCCATGCAAAATTTCATCCCTTTAGGTCCAGCGGTTTGGTCTGTGCGTTGTATGTCAGTCAGTCAGTGAATGAATGAATGAATGAATGAGTCAGTTACGGAACTGTTTTATATATATAGATATATACAGTGGAACCTCGCATAACGAGCATAATTCGTTCTAGAGTCTTACTCGTAATGCGAAACACTCGTTCAGCGAAACAATTTTTCCCATATAAATTAATGTAAAATACGATAATGCGTTCCATGCCAAAAAATACTCAAAATTTTTTAGATGTAACGTTTATTATTTAAAGAAAATTACTTATACATAAATTCTTAAGGAGCAAAATCATCCATATGTAGTTTATTATTCACGAATTTATGACACATATCTAATTTTTTACTAGAAAGCTATCTAGCGACATTTGTTTTTCTCGGCACTTCAAAATTTGCTGAAAATGTGTCACCGCATTGTCATTGAATAAATTTATAGCACGCATAGCCACCGTCTTATCAGGGTGATGCTTTGTAACTTACGATGCAACAGTTTCCCATGCTTTCATCATTTCTTTTATTGCGCCAGAAGATTGTTTCTTTGCTGTTTCTTCGTCCTTCTCCACTGACAAACTCTCCTCTGTAACTGCTTGCTGTGAAAGACACTGCAATTCTATTAGCTGTTCGGTGGACAGCTCTTGGTTGTGCTCTTCCACAAGGTCCTCAATATCATTGTTATCCTCCAGTCCTGTGATATTTGCTTCTCGAACCATCCATGACTACAGAGGCTGTTCGCACATTTTTTAGACGATTTTGGTAAGCGGTAATAAAAAATCTGCTGCAAAAGAAATAATTGCAATTGTACTATGTTTTTAAAAGTCAAAATTATCGTCTGCGGCTTGAAAGTTTTGTTTTTATTCAAAATGGCGATTTTAACAAAGCAGTGGTTCGAAGGCTACATTTATGCTCTTAAAGAAGAGAAATATGCATACTCCGTTATCCAAAAACGATGTGAGAGTCAAGGTTTTGTGATATCTAAAGCGTCGGTAGGTAATATCGTCAACAAGAAAGGAAAAAAACGTGAAATTGGAGCCTCAAGTTTGACAAAAATTCCAAACAAGTATCCAAAGAAAAAACGGACATCTTCGACTATTGCAAAGGTACGTTGTTTAATGTTAAATGAAAATCCCCCTAGTCAAAGGACAGTTGCAAAATCATTAAAATGCTCAGTGTCCACTGTAAACAAAATGATAAACGTTGACTTAAATCTTAAGAAAGCGAAAAAACGCAATGTGCATCGTCTTTTTCCAAATCATATCGCTGAATGCAGGACACGCTACAGAATTCTATATGAGAAACACTTATCCAAAGAAAAATGGAAAACAATTGTCTCAATAGATGAATCATGGGTGTATTTAAATGACTGCAACAAAAAAAGAGCCATTTATTATCATAAAAAGGGAGAAAACAATTTAAGTACATGGTTCAAAGAATCGAAAGAAAGTTTTTCCAAGAGATTCATGATTGTTGCTGGTTTTTCTTATAATGGCAAGTTAAAAATTAAGAGAGTGGAAAAAGATGTCAAGATTAACTCCAAATACTATCAGAAACATATTTTATCACCAATTTTTCTGAATGAAATACCATCGCTTTACCCACAGTGCCATCAATCTGTGAGACTCCATCAGGACAAAGCTAGCAGTCACTCATCAAAATCCACGGTAAATTTTCTAAAAGAAATGGAACAAAAAACTGGTATCAAGGCCATACCCTTCACTGATATCCCTACTAAATCTCCCGATGTATCACCTATGGATTTTTGTGCTTTCGGACTTTTAAAATCTGCATTATCCAAACGTCGTCCCAAAACCCTTACAGGACTCTGGAAAGCTGTTCAGGAGGAATGAGATAGAATACCTTTTCTGACACTTCAAAAGGCATTATTATCCTGGAAATTGCGGTGTCGAAAGATAGTTCAGAATAAGGGACGTCAAATAGAACATTTAAAACACAAGAATTTTATGTAATTTAGTTTTGTGAATACAATATACATCGTCTAAAAAATGTGTGAACAGCCCCAGTAAACTTAAATACTTATTTTTCGGCCGTTGATGATCCTGGTGACGTGAAGAGGGGACTTCCTTCCCCGTTACTCGTTATGCGAAATGTTGCTCGTTAAGTGAGCCATTTTTTAACGATTTATTTTGCTCGTTAAGCGAGGTTCGACTGTATCTCTCTATTCTAAAAAAAAAGTAACTCCCGCTACTGCTGTCAAAAGCTTGTTACGCTATCTCCTCCGAAACCGATAGGGGTATGGGGTCGAGAGCGATACCAATGGATGCAGAAAAATGGGGGGAGGGGGACCAAAGTAAGACATGTCTCATCTTCGTCCGTATAAGTTTTTATTTTATTTTATTCTTCGTGGGAAAATATTGACTTTTACGATAACGCGCCAAAAAATGATTCAAACTAGACCTCATTTGTTTAAAAATATTTTAAAACAGACTAATATTTTCATCAAAAAATGAATCGCAGTTTTTCAAGAAATATTGATTTTTTCATCTTCAGATTACGATAACTCGCCCAAAAAATGATCGTAGAATTTTGATCTTTTTTCAATCTAAGACTACAGACATTTCTCTTTCAAACTAGACCTCATTTGTTTAAAATATTTTAAAACAGACTAATTTTTTCATCAAATGAAACAGTTTTTCAAGAAATATAGTCCCCTATGTGGATGTAATATCGATGCTTCTCGAGTTTTTATCTTACAAAGAAAATATTTACATCATCTGTAAGCTTTCTTATTCATATAAACCTCATTTCAAGTCTATATCTTAAATTTTCAATTTTTAATTGAATTTTAAAGCTGATAATTCAACAGTGAGGAATCGCCCTTCGCATTATGGGTGACAACAGTAAATGGATGGAAGCTGTTACATTGCCCGAGAATCACCCCTATGTATCTCGCTATTAGCCATAACAGAGCAGCGAGCATACGGGCTAAGCCCCTAGCATCTATATATTTCAATAAATTCAGGTAGTCTACTAACGAAACTTCCGCGGGTTATTAAAATTAGGATTACTTATCGTTGCTTACTTCTTTTGTATGAGTTGTATGTATGTGTTATATATATATATATATATATATATATATATATATATACATACACATACACTCTCTGTCACAAAAATATATATGCACCCAGATGGAAACGAGCTACTATCACGAAACTTAATATGTATGTAGTGTATGAGGAGATAAGAAAATGATAACAAATTCAGAAGAACAAACCGTTTTATTAAGAAGATATGGCATGAAAAAGGTTACAAATCAGTAAGTAGTAAATCCACCTCTGGCAGCTATACAAGCCGAAACACGGCGTGGCATCGAATCAATGAGGTCACCTATGACCTCCTGCGGAAGATCATGCCATAATCTTTGCAACTGGACGGTTAATTCACCAGTATTCCGGGACGGCTGCAGTTGCCTTCCAAGCACGTCCCAGACGTGCTCTATTGTCGAGAGGTCTGGGGACCTGGCAAGCCATGGGAGTACGTCATATTCTTGAAGACATTGTTGGGAGAGTTGCGCAGTATGTGGACGAGTGTTGTCTTGCTGATAAACGGCACCTGGGCGACTTGATAGCATAGGCAGTACAACTGCCGTTAAAATCTCGTCCACGTAACTGTGAGCCGTCAAAGTGCGTTGAAGGACGACTAGAGGTGATCGTGTGCCCCAACAAATCGCTCCCCACAATGTCACACCTTGTGTAATCGCCGTATGCCCCTCGACAACAAATGCCGGATCGGACCGGTGGCCTGGACGCCTCCACACGCGTATGCGCTGATCATCAGCATTGAGACTGAATTGGGATTCATCGCTGAAGATCACACGTCTCCAGTCGGTCACATTCCAGCTAGCCTGAGGTTGGCAAAAATCCAATCGACACTGCCTATGATGTGGGGTCAGTGGTAGGCGTCTTAATGGACGTCGGCTCCTTATACCTGCGTCGGCCAGTCGTCTCCGAATGGTTTCCCTTGATACCACCGGATGTCTGGAAGGTGGTAAGTGGCGTCAAACCGATTCTAGCGACGTTGTTGGTGCGGACGTGGCCGCTCTTATGATTGCCCGATCCTCGAGCGCATTTGTGTTCCTGGGACCCTCGACGACGGTAGACTATCCTTTCCGTTATCCATTGTTGCCAACACCGAGCAACTACCATATCGCTCCGACCGAGGTGGCGGCCGATACGCCTATGCGACTAACCTGCTTCTCTGAGGCCTACTATACGCCTCCTCTCAAAGGCCGACAAATGTTCGTACTGTCGCCGGTTACGTCTCAGAGGCATCTCTAGTCACAATACCGTCCATCCAAGTCGACAGATTTGTTTGAATAACCCTATGGCAAGAGCAATCATGCTTTTAAACTCTCACAGCTGCGCATCTAATATGCGCATAGCGCGCTTACCCTTGTCTCATTGGCGTCGAAATTTTACTCATTTGCATATCTCTTACCAGACTACATTCCTGCCATGTTTCATGATAGTAGCTCGATTTTTTCTGGGTGCATATATTTTTTTGTGGCAGAGTGTATATATATATATATAAATTCAGGTAGTCTCTACTAACGAAACTTCCGCGGGTTATTAACATAGGATTACTTATAGTTGCTTACCTCTTTTGTATGTGTTGTATGTGTGCATATATATATATCTATATATATAAAACAGTTCCGTAACTGACTCATTCATTCATTCATTCATTCATTCACTGACTGACTGACATACAACGCACACACCAAACCGCTGGACCTAAAGGGCTGAAATTTTGCATGGCGATTCTTCTAATAGTGTAGGGGTGCACTAAGAAAGATTTTTCAAAAATTCTTAGATTTTTTTAAAATTAAATTTTTAAGCTGTTTTTTAAACTTTTTTTACGTTTGCATTTAAAATAATACATTGAGGGTTTATAAAATTTATATCACGAGAAAGATCATAAAAATTCCTTCAAAATGAAATTTTTTTCGAATTTTTACCTCCATTTCCTGATTTTTGGTGAATTTTTAAAGATTAATTTTTAGAATTTAATTTATTAAATGCTGATCACGTGATTTCTTTTTCTGGTACTTTCAATAAATTTATCGTCACGTGCGTAACAACTAAATAGACAAAAAAAAAATTTTTTTTCTCTTTCTAATGCAGCAGACGATTGGATATTATCCAAAAAAAATGCATATCCCTTACGATTTTTTTATAAATATATATATATATATATATATATATATATATAGATATTTTACATCAATTGTATACATTGATCATCGCATTTATTATAAATATATATATTTATTTTTTGGCATAAATTGCATACGTTGACCGTTGTATTTAATTTGAATGTACTCCGTAGCAAAGCGCGGGTTTTCAGCTAGTATATATATATATATATATATATATATATATATATATATATGCATGTCAAAATTTTAACGCATTTTGGTACCTTTCTGTTTAGCTGTTTACTGCTTGCTCAAGGGATACAGACTGGGTTTGGTAGGCTGCCAAAATTACAACTCGCGAGGACGGATAGACGGATGGTTTTAGCGTCTGAAATTTTAATTTCCGAAAGACCGTTATGGAGGAACGTAATTCTACGTTAAAACCAAACAACGATTAATACTTTATTTGGGAAAATATTAAATGAGACTAATGCTGAAACATTTCACCAAATATTGAATAAATATTATCTGAGGTTCAGATTCCCCCTTCTAATTAAAATTTTCCTGTCTTACTTTTATGTAAATAAATGAAGTTTATAATTTTCTTTGTTTAGATATGAAGCTTATAAATTAGCATAAATCCTGAAACAAATTAATTTGAAACGTTTCCCATTAGCAAATAAGAAAACATTACAGGAATAGACCAGGTTGTTTCCGCGTATAAAACTAAACATGCTTTAAAATTTGCAAAGATTCTATTGTTAGACTATGCAGATCTGCGCTTCTGCTTTTATCAAGTCGCCAAAATTTCCATTGAAACAAAACATGTTGCAATTTCTTGGCAACGTTTAACAGACGAAGAGAAAGAAATGACTTTAATCGTTAACATCTTGGCGCGTATTTAAAATCTGGAACTCGGTTTTTTTTAATAGCTTTGGTTCATACTTTTCGCACCCTCATTATACTAAATCTATATTCACCTTAGATACGTAATCAATAAATACTCGTTTTTACACTTCTCTATTTAATGTACTTGTATATTTATTTAATATTCTTTAACGGGACAAGGGACCGTCAACCTCATATTTTTTTAATTTTTAATTTTTAACTACAAAAACAGAATAATTAATATATTTTTTACTACACTGAAGACACTTGGAATTCACAACTAAGTATTTTGTGGCAGAATAAAAGCTAATTTTTAAATTTAAAAAATAATAATTTTAGCATTCTTAAAAATGCTCCGTGTGCATTCCATATCATTAAAAACATTAAATTTTTTAATATACATTTTCCATATAAATATAAACATAACGGTGCATTGAATTTTTTTTGTATGAATCAGAAGCCATGTATATATATATATATACATATATATATATATATATATATATATATATATATATATATATATATATATATATATATATATATAGTCTATATTAATAAAGTAACAGAAGGGTTTGTCGAGATCACGTGAGCGTAACGCGACCGGGCGGACCCATCCTCGGAAAAAAATGGCCGACAAATACAGAAATCGGTGTATTTTTTTTTCTCATGAAAGTACATAAATGTTACATATTTGGAAAGAGCTTCGAAAACTGATAATTTTTTCTGCGTACACTTATTCTGTTAATTCAATAGTTTTAGAGATATTTGGATTCTAATGAAGCGTCATCCCTCTGAGAAATCAAATCATATATATCCAATATGTGCAGTGGTGCAGCCATCTGTCGGCAGCGACGGGAATGAAAATTGACTTGAATTTAACACATTTGTAGGCCTTTTTTTTTTCTTTTGTGGGGCCCGAAGTACATAAATATGTTACACGGATGGCTTCAGCGTAGCTAGGCGAAGCCCGGCTAGTATATAAATAAAGTAACAGTGGAGTGGTCGCCGTCAGGTTTCCGGAGAAAACATGGCCGACTGCGATTTTGGCGGCCATTTTGGTCGAAATCGGTGTATTTTTTTTCTCATGAAAGTACATAAATGTTACATATTTGGAAAGAGCTTTAAAAACTGATATTCTTTTCTGCGTACACTTAATCTGTTACTTCAACAGTTTTAGAGTTATTTGAATTCTAATCTTGAGATCATCCGATCATACGATGTAAACAAAGCGTGATTCTTTCACAGCGTGATTCTCACAAAAAAATGAATCACTGAGAAATGAAAAATATAACCATGCGGTGACGTCAAACTTCAAAAGAGATAAAGTTTGACGTCACTGCATGGGTATATTTTTATTTATCTCTTGATATATTACACTAACGTGCGTGACACTGGAATTGACGTTCATGTATAATGAATAATGGCAACTGCTACGACAATTTTATTTTGCTTTCGCACATTGTTGGCCAATAAATTGATAAAAATCATTAAAAAATTAATTAAAAAAAACTAATTGAGCCCCAATTTCGTTTTTGCTACGCTGCCTTTCTCGGGTCTGTATCGGCATAAAATCTAAATAATTGATTTAAAATTTACTCTCAAATATTTTTATAATTTTTAAATGTTACTTTTGTAATTATTGTTAAAAATAATTGTGTGGCAACAGTTAGATACATAGTTTTTCTTTAGAATGCTGTTGAGTTGAAAAATAAAATGGTTTGGTGTTGATAAGTTGTTCTATTAGTTTTTCTTTAGTTAAATACCGTTAAATTAGTAAGTTCTTCTTACATTGTCTCAACTAGGAGGCAACAGGTCCTAAACATTAACTGAGCCGAATTTGGTTCCGGTCGGTGAAACTGTCTAGGATTCTATAGCGGACAAACAAACAGACGAGCTCTTTTATATACATAGATATAAAAGAGTTCCGTGACTAACTGACAGATAACGCACAGACCAAACCACTGAACCTAAAGTGCTGAACGTGCTTTCATTTGAACACAATCAACACGAAATTTCGGTCATCTTAAACTCGAAAGCGAAGTCCATTCTCACCGATTCAAGTTTGGTGGAAAGATTTACCCGCTAAGTGAGAAATACGAAATGAGTTTAGCTCCCGAGAAATGGCCTGAAACTACCGATTTTCTTCTAGCTTGCGATAACGCCCTCATCGTGACGTCATTTCTGACGTTTCTCGATAGCGAATTCTTTTCGAAAGACCTGAGACTAGGCCCGTAGGCCCATATATCCTTTCTTGAGAGGTTGTTGAATCATTAAACGTGAACATGTGACATAAGATTCTTTTTGTTCTCATTTCATAGTTCTATATCTATCTTCAGTTTTGTTTATACGTGGATTTCAGTTTTGATTTTAGATATTATATAGAATCATGTTTGAACTGTCCAAACAACAAATAATTCTTTTATTTTCATTGTACCGATTTTTTTCCAAAACTATTCATATTTCATGTATTTCTTTCTTTGCTGATTAGTTTAGTTTTTGGTTTTAGAAAAATATTCTACTAAGATATTTTGTATGAAGTTCACCATTTCTTTATTTTGTTGATTACACGCTAAAATATTTAAAAAGTGCATATTCACATTTTCTTTATATAAATATTTATATTTAGAAAATTTTGGTGTTTATTGAGAGGTTTATTTCTTTTTCCACAATACCATATGCTCCGGAAGCCTGTTTAATATTTCAATTCTGCTTATCTTTTGACTAAACCGAATACAGAATATCTCGCAACATAGACATGTGCAATTCTGCCTAATACATGCACTCATATAATTTCAATGGGCAATGCATTATTATGTCACCAATAACAAAAATTTCAGGAAATTTGAATTTTTGTATTGCAGGAATATAGGCTAAAGGAGCCAACCGATTTATTTTCACATGAAAATTTATATTTTTGTAATGCAGGTATGCTCATATCATACCTGGTGGTGGTGGGTCTTAATACGAATAACGAATTTTTGTTTTTGTGGTTTTGTGGGGGGGGGGGGGACTGCAAATTAATCGTGCCTCTTATGAAAATTCTCCCTCTCAATCAATCAATTCAAAGCCGCTTGTCTGGTGGACGAATGGCCCGAGCATAGCCGGGAAGCCTGGCTAGTGTATATATATATATATATATATATATATATATGTGTGTGTGTGTGTGTGTGTGTGTTCGTTCGTTCGTTCGTTCGTTCCTGAGCCTACATCGGACTGTGGTAGCTGAAGTTACCACCAGATGACACTATTATCCGTTTACTCCACTTCCGCCTAACTAAAGAAGAGATCTGGCAACCCCAGTCAGTCAGCGGATAGACGGAGATGAGCGATGACACGTTTTTTCTGATAGCAGTAGACGTCTGCTCCTTAATTAGCCTATGTAATGACGTATATTTAACGAAGTAGCCTTGTAAATAGTATTTTCTTTTGTATATAAGTAATATGTATTCATTAAATGTTAGTATAGATTATAATAGTTCAGTTATTTAAATCACCGCACGGTAATCCTGTCCCACACACACACACACGCACACACATATTTATTCTGCCTGTTATTTTTTTTGTTTTTGCATCTTTTTACTTCATTTCATGGTTTATAAATTTGGAAAATATTTGCAATTTAAAAAAAAATAATGCACAGATTTGTGACAAACACTTCAATTAACTGTTAGAATAAGAGAAGCAGTTGCGTTAAGTTAAAAAGAGTTCCATGGATCGGGAAAATAAACATTCATTTTTAGTGGGTCAAACATATGTACGAGCTACAACAGAGATAGACACAAACTGGTTGAAAAGGCCTTTCACGTGTGCGACAATATGTGGAGCACCTGGGCAACATGGCTTTAACTGCAGCTGTGAAGATGGAAAGTTATGACTAAGGGTGCTCCTGAAAAATAAAAACGCGTGAATAAAAAAGTCAGGAGGTGTGTTCCGTTTGGGAAAAGGAACAGACGTAAAAAAAAAAAAAAAAACTCAAATATGAAGGACAGAAAAATATAAGTGATTGTATATGCATATATATATATATATATATATATATATATATATATATATATATATATATATATATATATATATATATACATATACATATACAATCACTAATTGTATATATATATATATGTGTGTGTGTGTGTATATGTGTGTGTAAGGCTAAAATATGGGGGGGAGGGCTTTTGTTTAGAAAGAAATAAGGAATTAACAAGTTAAAACTGTGAAATTACGAGATATCGGGATAAAAGCATCGCAGAGAAAATATATTACGGAGTGGACTTGATTCACGTAAATTGAAGAACCAGGAAGGGAATCTATAAATAGTAACAAAATTGGGACCGCCCATGGCTCATCTTCGGTGTATACGTAACTAAGCTCTGGTGGGCATGCGCGATGGCTTTAGATGGTAAAAGACAATAGCATTTTCGTCAGACGGCGGGAGATTCTTGATCAATACGGTCACGCGTCGCAGGGGAACGTGATGAATTCTGGATTAAATTAATAGATTGAATCAGGTAGGAAATTATTGGGAAAATAAACTATGTTAGATGTATTAATTGTAGTTCTTTGCCACCGGCCTTTAACTCATTGACTGCTATAACTTTAATAATTATGTAGAGATAGATTTAAGAAGGATTAAGTTTGGATGTAAGACGACATACTGGGAATGGGTGAGTAACAAGCGCATCATATATATATATATACTAGCATTATTGCCCGGCGTTGCCCGGGTAGATATATAGATATAAAAATTTTTTATGCATTCCATCAAAAAAATACTGGGCTGCAAGAAAAATAAAATAAAAACTTTGCCCCCCCCCCGTCACCCCCAGGCCAACTCTCAAACCACCTTCAGATCACCCCTCAGAAAAACCCTCTTTTCACCCGCGTATCGAATTTGACTGGTTGTAGTGAAGGGGCTGTATCCATGTTTAAAGCTTCAGTCACACACATCTGCAATGCACAGTCCTCAGGGGGAAAACGAGTGATTTATGGACAGCGCTCTCTGCAGCGATCCTTCTGTCGAGCGGTTCTTCAGCAGATGATCAAAGAGATTCGAGGGACCTTGAGGGGAGGACCGTAACTAATCGACCCCCAAATGTGTCAACATGTGACGGGGGACTGCGTGTCTAGATGTGTGCGACTGCAGCATAAGAGGTGCGCTTAGGGGCACAAAATTCATTAAAAAATTAATTTTAAAAAAACTAATTGAGCCCCAAATTTCGTTTTTGCTGCGTTAAGTTTCTCGGGTCCTAAACATTAACTGTGCCGAATTTGGTCCCGGTGGGTGAAACAGTCTATGATTCTATAGCGGACAAACAAACGGGCGAGCTCTTATAT
Organism: Dolomedes plantarius; assembly: GCA_907164885.2. NCBI lineage: Eukaryota > Metazoa > Arthropoda > Arachnida > Araneae > Dolomedidae > Dolomedes > Dolomedes plantarius. The sequence goes on along the minus strand of OU015490.1, from coordinate 38,613,199 downwards.
ATATATATATATATATATATATATACAGGTAATCCCCGTATACCACAGTACTTCTATAGAACGGATTCCCTCTAATATGGTTCGAGAATTGAATAAAACCCTCGTACAACATGAAATGTAATAAAAACTATTGAAAGCAAACTATATCTAATTTGAAATTATGGAAATCCCCGTTCAACAACTCAATAAACGTGATAAAACTTTTAAGGGAGAAGGATGCCTCATTTGTCATTTTTCATTCGAGCGCGTATGTAATATCAAATTTTCCTACATAATTTTCGTGAACCATTAATACTTAAGTATACTTTAAGACTTTAATTGTGTCTCTTTTTTGGCTACGTAGATTAAAAATTTTCGGGTAAGTGTACTTGATCTTTTTTAAAGGAATAATTATTAATGTTTTTATTTTATGAATTAATCTGTAGCCCTAAGCTATGTCTGGCGAAAATTTTAAAAAATGTCTCTTAAAAGACGTTTAAAGATCTAGATTTTGAAGTTCTACTTATATTGGATAACGCACCCAGCGATTTGCAAGTTTTAAATAACCCAAATATCAAAATATTTTTTTTTTTTTACGTCCAAATACAACTGCCTGACTTCAACCGTTAGATCAGGGAATTATAACTACATTTAAAACCAATTACATTAGGAGATCATTACAATGGGTTTTGAAAAAAATCTATGATGAATTTATGGACGTCAAGGGGGCGTGGAAACTTTTCACAATATTGGACTGCATTAATCTAATAAACTCATCCATCAGAGAAATAAAACCGATGACATTAAATGGTTGTTGGAAAAAAAAATATGGCCGGAGTCAACTGAAATTGAAAATTTGATCTAGACAGCAGAAAACAGAATGGATGCAGTAGTAGAAATTGCTAAGTCTCTAGAAGGGGAAGGTTTTGACGATAGGACTGCACAAGATATCCAAGAATTACTGGTGGAAGAAGTAATTTATGAAGTAAGTTTGGTAAAAATGATATCTGGATTCCATGATAACTCAGATGATGATAGCATAGGTGAAGACAAAGACGTTAAAAAGTTTACTCTACAAAGCATAAAGAAAGTCCTGGGTTTAGCCAAACAGTTAGAGTCATATTTCTTAAATAAAGATCGTTCAAATGAAAAGAGCACAAAGTTTAAGAGAGAACTTCATAAGTGCTTAGCACCATGTAAGGAAATTTATAAAGATCTTTTAACTAAAAGCAAGCAATCTAAAATAACAGATTTTTTGCAAAAGGTAGACAATGGATCTGAAGATAATACAAAAAAATTCTCAGAGGATAGGGATATCTTGCCAAAAATAAAACGCCCTGGGTTAATAGTGCTTAGAGATGACGAAGAAAACATTGTTTAATTCATATTAATATGTATTACTTCTTAAGAAAATTTTAATAAAGATATTTATCTTAATTATGAAAATATAATAGCATGTTTTTTAATTTTTGGAACCTAACCTCCCTTTCCGTACTAGTTCTTTTTTTCGTATAACACGGATTCGCATAACACGACAATTTTTTTGGAACATAACTCCCGTGTTATACGGGGACATTGCTTACTTCTTTTGTATGTGTTGTATGTATGTGTTATGTATATATGTATATATATATATACATACATACATACACACACACACTGTCACAAAAAAATTTATGCACCCAGAAGAAAACGAGCTACTATCACGAAACTTAACATGTATGTAGTGTGTGAAGAGATAAGCAAATGATTACAAATTCAGAAGAACAAACCGTTTTATTAAGAAGATATGGCATGAAAAAGGTTACAAATCAGTAAGTAGTAAATCCACCTCTGGCAGCTATACAAGCCGAAACACGGCGTGGCATCGAATCAATGAGGTCACCTATGACCTCCTGCGGAAGATCATGCCATAATCTTTGCAACTGGACTGTTAATTCACCAGTATTCCGGGACGGCTGCAGTTGCCTTCCAAGCACGTCCCAGACGTGCTCTATTGGCGGTCTAGTGACCTGGCAGGCCATGAGAGTACGTCATATCCTTGAAGACATTGTTGGAAGAGTCGCGCAGTATGTGGACGAGCGTTGTCTTGCTGATAAATAGCACCTGGGCGACTTGATAGCATAGGCTGTACAACTGGCGATAAAATCTCGTCCACGTAACTGCGAGCCGTCAAAGTGCGTTGTCCGCCAGAGGCGAACTCCCCGACACGGATCAGCTGGTGTGTGGTGCTATGCTGAACTCGGAAACAGAACTGTTCAGGGATGATAATGTTGCGATCAAAGAGAAAATAATTTATTATATTAAAGACTGGTTGAAAAAAAGAAGAACATCCATGAATTTATAAATTTATACAGGATCCCAGAAAGAGCCAATAGTATATTTTAATAAGACATCCAATAGAAATCTTTGATACGAGAACAAATCAGAGTGAAGGGAAAGAACTGAGATCAGATGATGTCGTCTGCGATTATATTGCTAACATTAACAATTCTGAGAAATTTAAAAGAAATCAAAAGGAAATTAATGTGCATAGAGCATTCCGAAAAATATTGGAATTTTTTTTTAATTGAAAAAAGGCCTTATTCAGCCCCAAAATACTTATTTGTGGATTCTAAGTGTATTCAATGTAGTAGAGAAAATAAAATTAATCATTCTCATTTTGTATGTAGAAATAAAAATTTTAGAAAAAGAGGTTGAAGTTCTCTTGTCCCTTTAAAGCGTTAAGTTTTATTTTATCCTTTTTTCCTATAATCGAATTAGGTTCATCATAGTTCATCTTTTCCTCTGACATAAATTGAGAACCAGTGCACACATGCAGCAAATTGTCCCCCTAAATGCAAAATTTATTCCTCATTTTCAATAATGTATGAAATATTAAGTTTTAAACTATCGCTAAGGAATATTTCCAATAAAACACGATTCGCATATGAATTAGACATAATATGTCAGGTCACGCAAGTCCTTGCATTCTTATGCATAAAAAATGTTGACTTTAAACCTTTGCATTTCATAAGCAATCGACAATTTAATAACTTGCACAGAGTAATTTTCCTAAGTTCTTTAAATTTCAAAGAGAATAAAACTCCATTTTCATTTGTGCAAACAATTATGGTCGCCATTCTAAAAGGATTTCCGTAACCATGAACACAATACTGATATGGCATCTGTGTTTGGTGAATGAGGAATTTGCACATGTGGGGAAAATGCTCATTTCTATTTTTTATTAACAGATTGGTTATCAAATTGTTCGAAAACATCAATTAAAACGTATATATAGATCTAAATAATAAGAATTTTAAATTTAAAATAAACGAAAAGTGTTGAAAAATCATGTGACCTCAAAACGCTACGTGATTGGTTCTGACGTCACTATGCACCATGCTTCAATGTTTACATTTGTCTAGCGCGAGATTCTACGTTTCCTCCTCTTAAACTAACATTTTAAAATCATATTTTTTTTCTAATTTGGTTTAATTTTTCTAATTTTAGTTTGTGGCTATTGTTTATTCCCCCTTTTTTTTAAATTATATTCTATCGTCGTCTTTATTCTTAGTTTTATTTCTGTTTTGTTTACCATGGCGTTATTACCCGGTTTTGCAAAAGGGCAATCTGACAACCTGCCTAAAATGGATTCATTTGCAGTGGTTTCCTTTTTGGGAAATAATCCAAGTTTTATGGGAGCAGAAATACGAGGATTTAAAGTTCAGAGGGATGTATATATTTGTTTGCATTTTTTATTCTAGTTATGTAATGTAGATTGTAGAACGCTGACGTGCGTTGTACTTTACACAAACTTTAAAGTTACACATTGTTTATGCGTATTATTAAATTAATATCGTACTCTAAAAGTTTAATAAACAGCTTCTATTATTATTCATTCATAGTACATGTTTAATTTTGTAGAATTAATTAGCTCTGCAACATTACAAGTAGTGTCTGTTATAGGATATTTAGTATTTTTAATTGTGTATTAAAAAGTTGACAGAAATTAAAAACACTACCAAATTTACGAATGTGTTCAGTGTTCTGCATTCATATCATAGAAATATGTGTATTTTAAATGGTAAAGGAATTATAATAAATCTGAACTATGCATGATAATTAAACTTTTGACTAATCACATACTAAGTGGTGCAAAGAAACAAATGTTTACTACTCAAAATAATTTTAAACAATCCTCTAACTCCATAATTTTGTGTTTTAAAAACACATTTTAAATTAATGCTTTAGTACTTAGAAAGTTACTTTTACTTAGATTTGGACGATAAGGCTATGGAGATAATGCTGTAGGATATGTTCAGGTAAAAAGGGATGGAGACATCTGTACAGTCAATGCAAGGGTGACACCAGAACATAATGTCACAAAAAAGACTTACAGTGTGGAACTCAAGTTGAATGAAAAGGAAGAAAATGTCCTTTCCGTCCAATGCAATGATTGTGCAGCATCTTTGGATGAGTTCCTTTATGTATTATATTTAATTTTATCTAAAAGTTTTAATGATAGTGTGTTTGGGGTAGATACAATAGACCATCCATGGTTAGCTTTCCCCGCTTTAAGTAATTTATAAATAATTAGAAATACTTCAGCAGTTATAAAAAAATCTTTTTAATACAATACTTTATACATTTTATGTAAAAAACTAGCACCCAAAACTAGTGTAAAAAGATTAATTAAAAATAAACTTACAAAATAATTAATATATTTTATGCTTTTGTCACATTTTGCACACAAATTGTATTTATTTTAAAATTTCATCACCTACCCCCAACCCAGCATCTGGTGAATTCCATTGTAACGGACGAAACATTCACACACAAAATAAATAATAAAAAGATTATGAGATGCATATTAATGCTTCAAAATAGGAGAGTATTATTTTTTCCTGATAAAATCAATTCCTGATAAAAACTAAAGATAAACTTGACAGGTTTCAAAATTTATTTCTGGTGTATTTAAGCTGAAAAAAAAAATCTTTAATGTAACGGATGCTACATAAAATGGAACATCATTTGTACTATAGCATTATAAGATAAAAAAAATCTGTGAATCTATTATGTCAATTTGTTCAAAAATTTTAAAAATAACATCACAAGACATGCCTGTAATTTATCAGAACCTTGACATAAAAAATCAGTCATTTTTTTCTGTAGTAAAAAATATTAAAACTATTTGTAACAGATGTTACATATAATACATGATGCTGCAACTGTACCCTTAACTAGGCTATTTATATTCAAAACAGTCACAAACATGCATTTATTTTACTTTTATAGTTTTTACATTAATATTAAATTTACTCCAATTAAATTCAGTGGCATAATTTACGTAAGTAATAAGGTATAAAAATGATAATTTTACTTGCTAAAAAAACTTACAAATAGATATTTTCCCATTACATCCCCTACAAAACAAACTTAATATAAGGAAAAAGCAACAGTACGTTCTAGTTCTAGAGGTCATAAGCTTTCCAATGATATATAACACTTAATAATTTGTTTAAAATGATTTTCTTTCGTAATGGTTTCATGTTAGGTGGAATTCACCATCTGGAGAATATAACTCAAAACAAAACTCGTTGTGTTTACAAATATATTTAAATATTTATTTAAGTGGAAAATGTCAAAACTTGTATTTTAAATTCATATTTGCTGCAATGATTTGGCAAATCATCTGTATCACATTAAAACTCACAATTATAGCTAAATTAAAAAATTATTGAATGAGGATTTTTTTTTTCGTCGCGTTTCATTGCAACTGTCCATGATTTCCTTTTGACATTATCTGTTGGAACACTAAAAAAAAGCTTTCCAGGTGTATTTACCGTTGTGCTTGTGCAGCAAGGTACTAAACAATATTTAAAATTTTCTGTAACACACTTTGACATCTTAAAAATAAAGAAAAAACACTAGTTATCAAACTCAAACTACGCAACACAATCCAAACACCGAAGTAAACAAATTCGCCATAGTGCATTGTGACGTCACATGTATCCGCGTAGGAAAAGTAGCGTTTTTGAGACAAAGTAAATAGTGCGCGTTTAAAAACAAATTATGTTAACTTTTAGAGTTCTAAAACTAAAAAAAAAAGATGCTTTCGATCATATTTTCCTATTTTCTATATCATAAATGTAAAATAAAAAAACGTGCAAATTCCTCATTGTCGCATCTGCGCCTTCATTCGTCGCATCGGTTGAAAGATTCTAGGTCACGTGGTAGTTAAAGGCGAATGAAAATCTTCGAATTGAAGTTTTTGACAGCCAGACTCAATGAAACATTCAAAACGTTTTTTTTTGTTTCCTCGATGCATTTAGAATTCTTTTTATAGGCACTTGTAATATAAAAAGGTGCTGTTGAAAATGTCTGTGGTTACATCTATAAATTGAATATCTTTAGATAAAAGTCTGAAATATGCGATCACATTTTCCGAGTAGTGTAAAAATAGCGAGTCTTTCGAATGCACCAAGAGATGAATTAAATTTAATATCTGATGCTGATGGAAAGGAATACTATGTCTATGAACCATATCTCATTCGCTTGCTTTCAGACGCACTTCACTTTTCTTACTTCATAGTGCCCTCCAACGATGGTCTTTTTGGAGCAAATTTGGGCGACGGTAACTGGTCAGGTGTTTTCGGGATGTTACAACGGTGAGAGTCGGACATTGCAGTGGACAGCATGGCAGTAACAGAGGAGAGAAGTAAAGTAACCGATTTCACCAATCCTTACAGCATTACTGATGTCACGTTCCTGACTCGTAATCCAGAACCTGTGCCGAAAGGATTTGCCATTTTCTACCCATTTTCGTTCAGCGTTTGGATTGCTTTCGTGCCACTATTACTCATTGTATCTCTTCTTTATTATGCCATGCACAGAAAAGCCATGTCTTATCAGTACGTATTACTGAGAACGTTCGGAAGAGTACTTGAACAGCCATTGGAATTAAGCTCCAGATACTCGCGAGGAAGGATTCTAGTGTTTCCGTGGATAATAAGCGTAATGTTTTTTTGCCATTGCTATAAAGGAACTGTATTATCGTTCTTGTCAGTTCCTGCGATGAAAGGTGTCCGTAATATAGACGAGCTGTCTGAAGCTGTTACTCAAGGCTCTCACGTATGTAGGACCTACAAAGGCAGCTATTTGATTTCTACATTAATAGAGTCCAAGCAGCGTTCGTTAAGAATTATAGGAAAATCTTTAAAGGAATAATAGTTTAGGGGATTTGGATATTATAGATTTTATGAGAATAACGACCCAAAAAAATACATTCATTACTGGAAAGATTTTCATGACAGCCTTTCAGGAAAAATACTTTCTGTCTCAAGATTCTTTTTTTACGATGATGTTTGCAGTAAGCGTCAGGAAAACATTTTGTTGCAAAGGGGCATTGGACAAAATCATCAGACGGATATTCGAAGCAGGTCTGTGTGAAAAATTCCATCGTCACAACGTTTTCGTAACTTCCTTGAAATATGCATCAATCAATACAGACTTTGAAGTTAGGCATGCACTAACATTAGACGACATGACAGGTGCTTTCGTACTTCTAATTATAGGGCACATTTTGTCGATTATAGTATTCTCAGTCGAAATATTTGTAAGGAAAATGTCTGGAAATTCAGTTGGATAAAAGCTTTGAAAATTATTTTCTTTTTCTGATACCAAATATTGTATTAAATAGCAAAACACTTTTAATTTAGGAGGCTGAATATTTGTGTGCACTGTAAACATGAAATGGAAATTTTTTGTCTATTGACAAACGGCAAATGCATAAAAGTTGTTGGTGTAGAGAAGAAATAGAAACGTGGCCAGTGGGGAAACTAGGTTGACGCAAGGAGGGTTAAGGCCTGTTCACATAGCAGTCCGTTAGCGTAAGCGTTAAAGGTCAACGGAGATGATACGACATCTTCCCACGGTTGACCCACGTGGTATTTTATTTTCGCGAAACTGGACGCCCCTTTTCTCTTCGTGGAATTTTGCATCCTCCCTTCCTAAGGAATTTTGGGGTGCGTTGTTTCTCAGAAGTCGGTGCAGGTGCGGGAGACAAGCCCCTTACACTGTGTCCGTTTTACGACTTTTAAATGCGTTGACGGAAAAATGGTGATGTCACATATTGTTGGAAGGAATTGAAAAATCTTACTCAACAATCACCCGCTCCCTTTTATAGGCGTGCTGGCACGCGGCAGCCTGTAGGAGTTGCGGAGTTGAAGAACGGGTCGGCTCTTTTTGCTGGACGAAGAGTCTGCAACTGTATGAAGCTCAAACTGGCAGCAATAAATCATCAACAACATCATATATGAAAATAAGATCAGGAAGCCAAAAGCTCCCCTTACAGTGCCGCAAGGTTTACTGGTTAAAAAAAAATTTCAAAAGTTAAAAAGTTCTCTTTACGCTTAAGCTTACCAATCATGACTTTCACTAATTATAACTTGCATTCATTAACATCATATAAAATGGTATGCATGTAAAACAAATAATTACAAAACAGTGACTCGATCAACCCATGTGATCGGAGAAAAGAACTTTAAAAGAAAAGGTTATCTTAAAGAAATAGGAATGTTTACTATTGACGTTAGTTTTTATGATTTATAATCGATAATTAGCAGACTGTAATTCTACAAACAAACATTTATTAAATTCACCAACACCTCGAAACACAACACTACAAAAAACTTCATTGATGGATACAACTGTGGAACGCACCAAACATCCGTCCACATTTTCAATCACTTTCTATTTTTATACCATTTCTTTTTGGAAATCTCCCAAGCAAGAAGCTTTGCAAGCAGCTAATTCGTCAAATGGCACAGAATCGCGCTAAAAAAGGCACCAACATCTACGCTAAAAATCGCACAGCAAAGTCGAAATTTTCAAGAAATTGGCGAATGTGCATAATCGCCATTATGTGCTTATCGCGGAAAGAACAAAAATGTTTTCTTTTCCCTGCACTGCCATTTTGTAAAACGTATAATGTGCTAACCATGCATGCTTTGCCTACAAAATACCCAAAATCGAATAATACGGAAAAACTTTCAAATTCAAAAGTAAATAGACTGAGCGCGTGACTTGCAAAACATGAATAATTTCACTACTCAATCTTTGTAACATGAAAGAACAATGCGAATTAAATTACAGTCCGGTTAAGAATTTCCTAATACAAAGCACGGTTCGATACAAAATATAAAATTCGGCAAAGTATAATGATCACTTTGAGAAAGTAAGCAAATTTCTTAGTAAATAAAATATAATACATTTCTGTTACCTACAATTAATGATTCATGGATTCAATAATAATAATACAGTAAAACCTCGTTTTCTCGTCCCTCGTTTATCCGGATCACATTTGTAGACTTTTTTATTTAATGTCCACATTAGATAATAATTTTTAACTAAATACCATGCAGCGTCATTAATTAAAAAAAGTGGTTAAAGTTGAAAAGGTGTTATCCTGCGCTAGTGCTTAGCAGGCCCAAAGTTTACGTGGCAGTATTGCTGGTTTGACTCTCTGCTGGGTTGTGAGTATTGAAAATATATTGTTCTTGAAAGCTGCATTTATATATTCCGTACAAGTAGTACGTATGCTTATTGCTGTAAAAGCAAATTCTATATGTGCAACGAACTCAATAAACATTGTTTCATGTATAAACTGTGTTTGTTTCAAATTCAAATAGAATGCCACTTCAAATTATATACACCCAAGTCTGGGTAGAAGTGAGCTTAGATACTCTATAGCTTTACTAGAGTGTCACAGGGCGTTGACGTAGATTGACTCACCAGCTATTTGTGCTACAAACGAAATGGCAAGCGATGATTTGGTGCAAATGGCTGCAGACGACCTTCTGCAAATGTTAGAAACAATAAGTGTTTGCTCAGATGCTGATATGAAAGACGTCAGTGGGTGGCTGAAAGACAATAATGACGGTGGCTACGGCACTACGACGGAAGAAGAAATTGTAGCGGCATGCACATCTACAGCAGACAGTGAGGAAGAAAATGATGTGGACGAGGAGAGAGTGACCACACCGCAACAGCGGACGACACATGCAGATGCTGCCCACCAGTTGACAAACATCATGGCGTACTTGGAGCTTCTGCCCAACACCACTCCAGCTGAACTATTAATGATAAAGCGTTTGCGTGACCGTGCTTCATTTAAACGCCACATGTGTTTGAAAGAGAAGACAGTGAACCTATTGTTTGTTAAGAAATGTTGTGAAAAGTTTTTTTTAATGTCTTGTAAACAATACTATGTAATTTTGTTACAAAACATATTTTTTTTATCGTAATAAACGTATCGTAATAAGTCTGCTTAGTTAAGGATTTTGTTTTGTTTATTACCTGTATTATCCGGATTGCCTATGGTCCCAGTTAATCCGGATAAACGAAGTTCTACTGCAATTTTTAAAAAAATACAATACGCGCTAATCTTTTAATAAGAATAATTTTTGTATTCATTCCCCAATGAAATTGACAGAATTTGCCTAACAATCAGATTTGCTCAGTGAAACACCGCCAAACGCAATTTAAACAATCAGAGCATAAGCGAACCAATGACAAAAATTCCAAAGTCTGCAAAGCTTATGTAACAAAAATATATATACATATGTCATAGCAATTAAAACAGGAAACGAAGAGGTAAGAAAAACAACTTATTTTTGCCAAAACAAAACTGAATTAAATAAAAACTTTTATTTACTCGTTACAACTCAGTTTTCAGAAGCCCTTCGTTAACACAAGATAGTTGATTAGACCATATGGGAAAAACGAAGAAATTCGTCAAATTGAACCATCCCATGTTTACAGCCACTGGTCAGACAACCTTAGAATGGCCTGTTTCCAAACAGGTCTGTCCGTGACTCCTAGAAGTGAGGCGAGAAAAAATGTTATTGTAGTTTAGGTTTTTGGGATACGCTGTCACAGAAAATGCCTCGTCTGAATAAAAGTCGTCCTTAATTGTCGTGGTGCCCCCTGATCGTTTGATGGCTGCGAGGCCATTTCCTCATTATTCTCAAACTGTTTGCTCTGAGTCCCCTCCGTCTCCGGTCCATGGTCTGTTCGGTGAACAGAGTGTGCACTCCAGCTCCGTAATGATTGCTCCTGTGTCGTCTGCGCTCGCCCCGACTGTGCGCAAGGTTCAAAATAGTCGTCATATGGGAAAAAATGTTCCTCCTCTTCCTGGGTTGTCACATCTAGAAACGGGGAAAATGTGATTCGCGTGACCTCGTAAGTATTTTCGCGGATCGCCTCCTGTGGTCGTAAACGTTCCCGTCTTTCAGGCAATTCGTATATACGATTGATATTACAATTTATCTCTTTAGCATACGGATCCGCGATTAGTCGTAATTTTTAACTGTGGGGCGTAACAGTGGCGTAGCGAGCATAATCTGCGCCCGGGGAACGATACCTTTATGGCGCCCCCCCCCACCCTCCCCGGAAAACACTAGCATCCCGGAAAATCTTTGTTTTGGGGACCATTTGGCGCCCCTCTGCAAGTAGTGATCGAGGCATGATAGACCCCCTTTGCCCCCTCCCCCTCGCTACGCCACCGAGGCGCAAGGCAGTTCATAATCCTATATGGTCCCCTGAAGGTTATCTTACCGATAGCCGATCGATGATTACGCACCGACTTTTTGACCGATATTTAGGGTTCGAGGTTTCGTCTTCAGTAATTGTCTCTTATCTTGTTTTTCCTGCGCGGTTGTCATATGTCTCAGCGCGTTTTGATTTGTATTTGACCCAGTTCTAATTTTCTCCGCGGCAAAATCACAGAATAAAGGCGGTGAATCAACATTTAAATTGTTTATTTCTAGAAAGAGAGGTAGGTCCCTACCGAAAAAGAGGAAGTTTGGCGTCTCCTTTGTTGCTGAATGCTGAGTGGCATTATAAATATATTTGTGCATAAGCATCGCCTCTTCCCAGGAATTGTTATTTTTCACCGCACACCGTGTTTTAGTTGAATGTTTAATCGTTCGGAAGCTCCATTGCATTGGGGGCTTAAAGCTAAAGTTAACGTTGAAGATATATTTAGTTTCTGAGTTAGAATTTCAATAATTACAAGATAAAAAGAACTTTTTATGTACCATGAACTTTTTATGTACCATTAAATTTTCTGTTGAATCATCTAAACTTGATAATTCTATGTATTAATAAATACTTTTTAAATTTTTTTATGAATTATCCCATCAACTTGAAAGAAAATGAAGTTAATTAGAAGTTAACGTTCGTTTAACTTTTCGTTCCCATCCCGGCCGATAGATGGCTGCACCAGTCTAAAAAACAAAATTAACGGAAAATGAATTCAATTATGCTTAAAGATGGCTAAAAGTATTAAAATAATGCATTGTCATCGTGTTCTGAGCTACTCTAAAAGTTTCAAATGTCTAGCTAGTCGGGAAGTTAGTTAAAAATCGATTGCAAGATTTGTACTGGACAAACACACACACAAACAAACAAGAAAGCGAGTTAATAAAAACATGGTAAAAAAAAAGTACTGATGTAAATTGAGTTCCTCGATCTGTATGTATTCTCTTCGGTTTACCATAAGCGGGGATATACCATATTAATATTTCAGCGACCGTTTCCGCCGAAATCCGGGGGGGGGGATAGCTCAATATGTTTGAAGTGGTCTAACACCGTGTGGCAGTGGCGCATCCAGGAGGGGGTTAAAGGGGCCCTGCCCTCCCCCAAAGAAATGGAAATTGCATTATGAATATTGAATTAGCATTATAAATATTTTTATCCGTTCAACTCTTTGCCCTCCAAGATTAAGGGCCTGTTCACATAGGAGTACGTTGCGTTGCGTTAAGGAAAAGATGACGTTGAGACGAAAATAAACCAATCATAGGCGTTAAAAATTTCATTGCTAATCGTTTGGAGGCATATGACTGGTTTATTTTCGTCTCAACGTCATCTTTTCCTTAACGCAACGAAACGGACTCCTATGTGAACAGGCCCTTAATCCTGGGTGTGCCACTGCCGTGCGGATGTATTGATTTCGGTTTTTTGTAATCGGAAACCGGCCGACAATATCCAGGGAGATGAATTCACCAGGAATTAATGGAAACGGGGACACCAGAACCACAAAATATGTTCTTCTATCAAAACCTTTAAGCAGTAGTCGCAGGGGAAGGCCCTTTACTTCAGGCCATTATACTAAGATGAGTCGATTGCGTTAACCAAGAAAAGGAATTGAGTTCAGTTTGCCTCAGTAGGACAGAATGGGAAAAGTTCCTACCGAAGGCCAAGGCGCTCACCGGACTTTTGTGTCACTGATAGTGATGATGAGGATTTCTATAGCATTATCATTCTAACTATCAACATTAACATTTAAAATATGTTTCAGACTGATTGTTTCGAACACCTTAATATTTAAGCTGACACATTGTTTTTAAACACATGATTATACAATTTTAAAAGGGAATAAAGAGAATCTTTAGGTACTTGTACTTTTGTTTGGGATTTAAAAAATTACAGATTGATTTCATTTTAGTTAAAAAAATTTATTCGAAGGGCAGTAATTTTCGCATGGACATGGACAAAAAGTTTTAGTGAGGTTCCAAATAGGGCTAAGCAAGCCCTTTACCCTCGTAATTTTCGCTTCCCTTATGGCAAAAGTTTTTTACGATTATAATATAGAAGTTGGCAACACTTTCGAGATTAAAATATGCACAGCACGTGAAGCAAAGTTGGTAAACAATAATTTATTGGGGGCTGCAAACTTTTTGAAAGAGCATAATGTGTTCCACTGCTGGTGATATAGAAGATATTGCAAATTGTTCCAGAGAGATTCAGAATAATCTAAGCAAGGAGTAAGTGTTGTTACTCTTTTTTATGATAAATGATTTAATTATATTCTACAAATATGTGTTTTTATTTGTAAAAATTACTTATCGGTTGCAGGTTGGTGTCTTTTTCAAAATGATTGCCAAACTATCGATATTTATAGTAAATTGGCAAAATTTATCAATATATCTAAACAAAATACACTTTGGCAATTTAAAATACAAATTTTAACGTTATTTAATAAAGATTATGTGATAAAAAAATAAATAAATAAACGCTTACCTTTGTTGAGCAATCCGCCTATAGATTTACTATTTTTATATTTTTCAAAATAAATTTTTCTTTTAAAATTTTTTTATATGTTTAAAATTTTTTTGGTTTATTTGTTTAGTTTTCCGACAGAGTATAAACCTACTTTAGGGCTCCTATAAATGAGGAAACCTGCTCTTGAGGGTTACTTTTGTGCAACTTGTGCCACATGAACTTGGCAAGATAACAATTAAATTTATTGTTACACTTGCGAGATCCATGCAGCGATCTTTTAATGGAGCTCTACAAAACCTCAATCAGATTTTTGTAAAACCCAGAAACAGGGTCCTTAAATGTCACACTATGATTAACTGAAAGGTGTATAAAACCTTCTTCTTGAAGACAATTATAGAACCCTGCTTTATGTTTCTCTTAATAACCTGAAGTAGAGTTTTCTTCATTCTTTCCTCTGCAATCTCAAAAAGAAAAAAGACCCACCTGGCAGACCCCCTTTAACCCTTCCAAACACCCACATTTTGATTTACTCTTTTGCCACTGTTATATTTTCGCTTATTGAACTTACTTTCATTGATTTCAACAATCGCACTAGGGGAAACATAATAACATTCATAGGGGAAACCCTTGTACCTAGGGCCACCATACTTTATTTAAATAATTATTATTTTACAGCATTTTTACTCATTGGAGTGAGTGACAACGTTGTTTCAAATCATAACAGCCATTTTTAATGAAAGCAAGAAGAAGCTATAGTTAAATAGAAAATAAAGTCTTGATTAGATGATCAAAACTAAATTTTTTCACTTCAATTTGAAGTCTTATTTTGTGAAATTAAGTGCAAACTTATGTTTTAATGTATAGCAGATATTTTTTGTAATCATTACAGGAAAAAATGATATAAAAACAAAGTTTGGTTTCTGCATGTCTTTGGCTATGGAAGCCATTTTGCCAAAAACAGCATCATCTTGTACCTAGGGCCATAATCTTGTCTTGTACCTAGGTCCATGGCCTCTGGTAGAAAAAAGGTGGACGAAAACTTGGCAAGTGTAGAATTCTTACTGATACCCCTGAGAAAAATTAAAACCAAGCACAATTATTGAAAAAAAGTAATTGATAAAAAAAAGGTTATGAAATCTGTGTTTGAAACAGAAAATTTATGTGGGATCATTAAGAAGACAATGGAGAAAAAACATACATTAGAAAGTGGTGAAATAATAAACATTTCTTCCTTTAATACATTGCCTATAATTAACATTTCTTCCTTAAGAAGATTTTAGAAGATGTGCATGAAAGAAATAATGGATACAAATTGTTTTATTTTATTGTAAACAACAACTTCAGTGTTTGGAAATAACTGGCCCTAGGTACAATAGTGTTATTGTACCTAAGGCCATTTGTAATTTTTTTTAAATTTTCAATATCATTTACAAGTTTTTTTTTCTACACTTGATGTGATTTTTATTTAAAGAGAATAAAGCGCATAATGTATACAAACTATTTTTATTCTTGTAAGTTAATTATAAGTAAAGATACTGCCTTTTGAAAATAGCCGGCCCTAGGTACAAGGGTTTCCCCTACTATTTTCATGCACACACATTTCTACACATACCTCTCTGCAAAAACTGATCGAGCCTGTGACACTTTTTTTGGATACATCAATCTCAGAAGAATGAAAATCATGGGTAGCCTTTCGTAGCCACAAATTGATCATCATTAAAATCTGAATTACACTTAACTTATTCTCTTCATACCAGTTATTCTTCCTCACGGACCTTCTCACACGATGTTCATTCATTCCGCTCTTACGATACTCCCAGATGAAACCATCATTCGTTTATTTTTTTTACCAAATACTTCTCATCCTTGCACACCGAGCATTCAACTTTATTCGTAACTAAACCCATAACCATCCACCATTGTAACACACTGTACTTAATATGTTTCCTTTCATTTCTTGAGATTTCTTTAAAAATGTAAAAAAAATATGGTGAAAAGTCCTCTGTTCTACTGCAGAAAAATGATCTATTTTTCCCTTTCATTATAAATCATAAAAAAAACAACCTAAATCATACTTGTCAGCCATGATTCCGATCACCCAAGAGCAGTTAACCCAACACAAACTCCAAAGAAAGGATAAATAACAGAGATTCTGTAGTTCATCCAAAGAAAACTCAAAAGAAATGATAAAGAACAAGGATTATGTTTCACCATTTAAAAAATTACAAGGCTTTAAAAATAACCAATAGCAATCAAGAAACAAGTTAAAAATATCCCATAATTCCATTGATCCAGATTACCAAAAATAGGTTGCCAGAATGAAATTGTTATTGAACAATTAAATCGTCATATTTGGCATGTGCCTGATACTTCAGTTTAACCTTTTTATTTTATGTCTTAGTATGATTTAATTTCTGCGATGAAACTATACATCCAATTTAAAATATTTAAAAAATTCTATAAAATTGTATGTAGTGGTGAGCGGAATGTCAGTGCCAGTTTAATGAACTAAATTGGCATTTATATATGCATTATACAAAATTGCGTCATAT
Source organism: Dolomedes plantarius (assembly GCA_907164885.2). NCBI lineage: Eukaryota > Metazoa > Arthropoda > Arachnida > Araneae > Dolomedidae > Dolomedes > Dolomedes plantarius. Next base: position 38,596,622 of record OU015490.1, on the reverse strand, counting down.
CATTCTTTATTGTATGCTTGCATCATTTTTCCAATATATATTTCAAACAATAAAAAATACAGAGTTAGATATGGGGGAAAAACAAGTGTAAAATGAATAAGTACAAGTGGGATAATGATTATGTGGTAGGTCAAATTTAGAATTTGTGGATATTCATTTGTATGTTTCAAAAATTCTATTTACTTATTTGTCTTGTGTAAACACTTTTTGCTTAGCTTGCCGTAACATGATAGAAATTAGAGGATATCTAATTCAACTTATTTGGCCTCTCATTTTCAATAATCTTTCCCTCTGAATGTCCAGATTATTATTTTTTAAAATTATATGGCATGGTTTTTACTGAACAATCAATTTACTGTCCATAGTATTTACTAGATAGGATGCAATTATTTTTGCATTGTATCTAGTAAATTTCATTTCTTAAATTATAATATCATTCACGCCTCCATATTTTCTGAAATTATTGTTATTTAGATCCTTAGACTAATGTACCTAATATTATGTTTCCTATTCATTTCATCAGATTTCTTAAAAAATGTAAAAAATGTCGTGAAAAGTCCTCTATTTTACTGCAGAAAAAGGATCCATTTTGCAAGTAAGTAAATTATGCTGAACTTGTCTAATTGCTTAAAATATTTGGATAACTACTAAAACTTTCTCACAGAATTCTTAAGTATATCTTAGGGCCTGTTCACATAGAAGTCCAGTAGCAGAAGCGTAAAAGAAAAGATTGCACTGAGACGGAAATAAACCAATCATAGGCGTTAAAGTTTCATTGCTAATTGTTGGAGGTTTGTCATTGGTTAAATATATTTCAATACTTTAATGCTTCCATTACCAGACTCCTATGTGAACAGGCCCTCAGTCTGAAGTTATATTGCAATTTTCCACATCTGTCAATATTTGTCAGTACTTAATTTATAGTTTGTCTTCTGTATTTCTTATGTTTTGTTAAAATACTGCATTGCTATTATAGTGAATTTTATAACTATAAAAAGTGTAAGAACATCATATAGTGTGTTGTTATAATTAATAATAATTTGGTTATGTTCTATTTATTTGTAATGCAGAACTAATAAGTTTTTTTTCCTTTTAAAAATTTATTACTGGTGCATTTATTTATCTTCGGAAATGAATTATTGCCTTTATATTACCGTCAGATGATACCAGTGATATAAAGAAAACAGTGGTGTAACGAGGGGTGGGCAAGGGTGTCTATGATGCCCCGGGTACCACTCGCACAGGGGCGCCAAATGGTCCTTTTCACTTATTCTATATATTATATTACTATATGTTTTTTGGAAAGGGGGGCACCAAAAAGCTATCGTGCCTCGGGTGCCAGTTATGCTCACTATATCACTGAAATAAAATAACTTGCTGATATAGTGCTAGTCATCAGAACTGGATGTGTTCAAATCTTGCTGTTTGTAGCTGCTCAGAGTGAGCTTTAAGCAGTAGGTCTTGATCAGTTTAACTCGTATATTACAAAAGATGACTCAATAACTCGAAACTAACCAACCTACCTTTTTGTAAACACTTTCTAGCAATAATAATGGATTATTTACATAAGACTAATATCTAATTCAAATCATACCATCTATGAATTATAAATATCAAGTAAAAGAAATTATATATCAACTTAAAGAAAAGTCTCTTCTGGACAGTTAACTGTATCAATCTATATTTCTGTGATTAATCAAAGTTTTCAATCAATATTTCATTCAAAGTTTTAGATCAATATTCTAAATTTTAAGTTTGTGAAAAGTAAGTTATGGATTTTTCATGCTAGTATATTAATATAAACACACTGCAAATCTATTGAAAGATGTATTTGAAAATCAAGTCTTAGTAAGAACTAATAATTTTTGTGGAAACTTGCTTCTTATTAAATTATTCTCTCATTTGTTACAAAATAGAAATCTTATTTAGGATAAATTTTCATTTTTTTTTAAGTCTTGTGTCTGTTAATCAGATAAATGACATTTCCCAAGGCTGAAAGGTTTCATAACAAAATGACAATGTATGTGGGCTCTCTCTTTCATAAAATTTTGGTTTACTTCTAAGACCTATTTGAAGTAGAATATTATGCTCAGTGAAATTGATCAAATGAATGGATTAGCAAGGTACTTATTACATATAATGGGTTGAATACAGAAAATGAGACTGTTTAAAAAATTAATAAAAAATTATATAAATATTCATTGAAGTTTAATATTAATTTTAGCCTCTAACTATTAAAGATAGATAAATATAGTCTGTATGTAGGGTTAATTCAGCAAAAATATATCTAGTAAAAATATAAATTCTGCATGATATTATCTTACAAATGATCAAATGTCACCCCTGGGGGTGCTCGGTCAAAATTGGGGTGGGACCAGGGAGTGGTGTTAGTTCACCTATATGGTGCCCCCATGGAAAGCAACTAACAATACTCATAGGTTATGTGTGAATGTCTTCATTGACAAATGCCCTTCATTGGCAAACAGCATGATCAAATGTCATTCATTATTGTGTATAAATAATGTGTAATGCCAGGGCTGTATTAGATGCTGTTTAAAATTTGTCATTATAGAGGTTAATTTTTTTAGGTCATGTTTTTTTGAATACTGTAACCATAAATTCCGTTCAACCATTGGCAAATCCAAGAAGGTCAAGCATGGTGATAGGGTGCTCCTTGCTTGCTCTGGTGGAAGAAAATCTGCTGCTCTTTTGCATATGACAAAACAGGTGATTATTTGCATTAGCTTGAAGTTTTCTTCCTTTATATATTTATTCATAATTATTTGGTTATACTGTTTAAAACTTATGTATATTTACTTGTATACATTAAGTTAAATTTGAGTATTTTTATATTGTATTACTAATTTTTGATTCACTTATTTATGAATGTAATGAAAAAAAAATCCCCTATTACATTTCATGTACATGTACCCTGACTTATAAATTTCTCTTTCAATTAATATATTTCCCTTTAAGTTCTAATTTTGGAATGCACAAGTGCAAGATTTCTCTCAAAGCTTGATAAATTGTATTCATCTGCATCACTTAAGGCCGTCTATTTGCTGAAATATAAGGGAAGCAACTAATAACTGATATTCTATTGGTATTATTTGGTTGGTAGAATGGTAGAGTCTTGTACAGATCAGGCATGTGTTGGAGAGCTCTGCATAGAAGAAGATAGTGAGCAGTTGAAACAATAATAAAGGATTTTTATGGTGAATTAGTTGAAATATTATTATTGCGCTAACTGTCATGAAGTTCTGAGTATGCAGTTGTGGGGGAATCTTGCATATGAATATTTTAAAAAAAAATTTATTGTTAAATTAAAATTTGTTAAAAGTTTCATTAGTTCTACTTTTTTTTTATGTTTAAAGTTAAATTTCAAATAAGGGTAATAATCTGCTTTAATTTTGTTGCGGTGCTTTTCCATTGCAATGTGAGAACTACATGCTTAGCTCCTACCATTTTCATCATTCTTTTGAGGTATGAGGTTTCACAATGTTATATGTCAGAACTCAACATGAAAGTTTTTAAGTGACTGTTTCAGTAATAAAAATTAACCTTTGCAATGAGAATCCTTTATCTAATAAAATCATAAACATTGGCTCATGAACATATTTTATTTCTTGCATTCTTTTTTCGTAATATTAATTATTTCAGTGGTAAGTTAGTTGTCTATACTTATAAAATCAGTTTTTTAATTATCAGATGATAAAAATTAATGTAAATTTCATGTTGCATATATATATATATATGTGTGTGTGTGTGTATTATAAACAAAGAAATTATATTTCTCATAAGTTGAAAATCAAATGCTGCTTATTATTCCTCAGAACATCATTCCTTTTTTCTTTTTTTAAATCTTTGAGAGTATTCACAATGAAATTAGGTATGTTTTTCAAAGGTATTTATACTCTATAAACATGTCTTTCTATTTTTAATACTTTGTATTTAGATTATTTATCATTTTTAATGTTTACTGTCTTTTAAAATTCTGCATAGGCATACATTTAGTATGACATAACAAACATCTGAGAACACTAGAATAAATTACAGTTTAGACTGAGTGTTTGTTAACAGTCAATTGATCTAATACTTTTATTAACAGAGCAACTTTTCTTGCTTTATCAATATGTATTGAATTGTTTCTGATTTTATCAGCTCAATATGGCCACAATCTTATAATTTCAGTTAAAAAACAGTTAATGAACATAAAGTATAATTGAATCAACTAAAATTAATATTGTGTTGTTTATATGATTACTTATGCTTATTTTGACTTTTTTCTCTCTAGACTTTAAAATCAGTTTCATTGAGACAAATTAGCTTCTCACCTGGAATTCTTTTTGTTGATGGTATGTTCAATGACATTTTTTTAAAAATTTTGACTTGTTAAAATTATATCTTTACTACTGTAAATTATGTTGTTATGTTTGCATTCACATATTACAATACATTTTCCTGTTTATTTACATTTTTTATCCCTATCTGTGAAATAGGAATACTGTAAATTTCAATATCAAATTTTTAATTATGTCACTCTAAGTTTGGTATAATTGATTTAACTTTTATTCAAATCTCTTCTTCAGATAGCTTTATCATGCCAAACACCTCTGATGAAGAGCCTAACATAGCTTCTACATTAAAAGAGTTAAAAGGAGCTAATTATCAAGTTCTGTATTCTTCTTTAGACATGGTAAGACATGTGTATGTGTGTGTCCAGCTTAAAATTTTGCCCACCCTTTTCCTCAAAAAATACAATTCATCAGTCTAGATGCCCATCAGTTAAACATATTAGGATATCCAATTAGAAATTTATTTGCAAAAACTTATAGCTGGTTCTTGTGTAATTTGAAGATATTTAAAAGTCCTGAGTGTATTTTTTCGAGTTTATCAACACATAGATCTCTGAATTATTAGATCTTTGTGAAAGAATAGTGGTTTTTATGATATAAAGTAATTATTATTATTAGCAAATAACTCTTATAAGATAAAATTTATTAGTTGCAGGTTGTTTATTCAGTTGTTGTGAAAAGATAGTATCTCATACAAAAGAAGTTATAACTCATTCTTTTATGTATTATATCCTTGCATACTTGATTTGAAAATTTCTTATCAAAACTAAAGTATGATGATTAACCCTTCAGCGGGCACACTAATTTTTAGAAAACCAGCAGGCATGCGTGGCACAAAATGCAACGTCTCTTTCAACCTTGATTTTTCCTTTTCTAATAAACTTCTTTTTTATAATTGAAAATAATAATTCTGCGTTTTATGACAAGACATAAAATGTCTATAATATTGAGGTATATTTATAATTAAAGGCAGTTACAATTGCCTTATTTCAAAACTGCCTGGTTTATTGGATCCAAGGACAACTTGCGAATGGATTCCTATTATGTCAAAAACCTAAAAAAACAATAAGATTGTCCATCTTCGTGATATGCGGGATATTATGTAATAGCTGCACATTTGATCGACTACGACAACTCCTGCTTTTATCATATTGTAATCCAATATAATCGCTGGTTTACCGCAGTTAAATCACGACTAACAATGAATGGAAAGGAATACAAGGGTCTTAAAATTTGACTTGTGATAGAAAAAGTGTAGCTATAAATAGAAACTGCTTAGAACATTCAAACCTTACCTGTAAAACCAAACCATTCAAAATTATGAAAATGTTGCACTTCGTACACGGGCATGCCCGCTGAAGGGTTAAATGTTGACCTAGTTGTTGAAATAAATCTTCAGTCTCTCATGGTATGAGGTTTATTTATTTATTTAATTTTTTTATATAAATCTGTTTATGTGATTTTCAAATGTATACTAACAGGTGTATAAAGTGAATAATGGAGATGACTTATATTCAGTTGTATCAGATGACTTCACATCTGATTCTTTTTCTCACAACGATGAATTAAGAACTAGGCTAAAGGAAAATTTTGAAACCATTCCATTGTCATCAAAAATAGATCTCCTAAAGCATTTAAGGTAAGTTCTTGTTATTATTTACTAAAATTCGTTTAAATAATTGTGCACAGAGCATCTTATGAGAGATATTATTACCTGAGAAGAAAGTAATACAGTATAACCTCCCAAATCTGGACGTCTCAAATCTGGAATGTTTTAATAAATGGCCAATTTTACTTTTCTATTTTACCGATAGATGTGCTACCAAAATTATTGGTAAAAAAAAGTGCTTCCTTTCAAGGAAAGGACAGCAACAATTTTGAAGGCTTTCAAGTGTCTAGGAAAGAAGCTGAAATAGCAGAATTAGTAGAATTTGTGCTTAAAGGCAACATTAACTTGGATAAATTAGACATACAGGAAGTTTTAGACATCAACGAAAATGTGCCGATCGTCGGTTCTCCGAGTGATTCTGAAATTATTGATTGTGTGGTAAATAACAAAGGTTATGATGACAGTGATTGTGAAAGTGATTGAGAATGCCCAGGAAATGAAAGAATGTCAATGGAAGACTTGATAAAAATTATTAGATAAAACAATATTAGGCTTAGAACACTGGACTTTGAAATTATGGTACTATATAGGATTTGAGAAAAAATTTCTAATAAGCTGAAACTAAAGCAACAGACATTATTGACTGGAATGTTTAAATTATAATGTAATTATATATTCTGTATTTAGGTTTATTTGATAATTAAACCATTTTACATGTTTTTTTTAAGTGTGTTTATTTTTTTCTTCTAAAATTTTGTAGTGTTATTTAAAAACCTCTCAAATCCAGAATTGCTGTGTCCTGAACGATTCTGGATTTGGGAGGTTGTACTGTATCTACTTTAAGATCTTTATGTTCAGTATTGATTACAGCGATGGGAGAGAGGTCATGCTCCTATATATGTGTGGTTTAAAAAAAAAATTTTTTTTAAATGTTCACTGTGATGAGAAATAGATTTTTCATTCATTCAATATCTTCTACTTTTTAGAATTGATTTTAATATTCTTTTTATATTCCTAGGCTGTTACTTATAACAGTAATTGCAAATCAAGCTGGTTATGATTGTGTATTTGTTGGTGACACTGCATCTTCACTTGCTGTGGAATTATTATCTGATATAGCACTTGGAAGAGGATCACAGATTTCCTCTGATACTGTAAGATTATTGTTCTTTTATAATATAACTAGCTGAAAAACTGTACTTTGCTACGGAGTACATTCAAATTAAATACAATGGTCAATGTATGCAATTCATGCCAAATATATATATATTTTATATGATAAATACGACGATCAATGTATACAATTGATGTAAAATATATATATATATATTTATAAGAAAATCGTAAAGGATAATTTTATAGACAAAATAATGTAGAAGAAAATATTCAGATTAAATCTAATATAAAGAATACTAAAGAATATAGTACAGTTTGTAGAACATTTCTTTTACTGTATTTTAATATTTTTTTGGATAATGTCCAATCGTCTGCCGCATTAGCAAGGAAAAAAATTTTTTTTGTTTATCTAGTTGTTATGCACGTGACGATAAATTTATTTAAAGTACCAGAATAAGAAATCACGTGATCGACATTTAATAAATTAAATTCTAAAAATTAATCTTTAAAAATTCACCAAAAATCAGGAAATGGAGGTAAAGATTCGAAAATAATTTCATTTTAAAGGAATTTTTATGATCTTTCTCATGATATAAATTTTATAACCCTCAAAGTATTATTTTAAATGCAAACGTAAAAAAAAGTTAAAAAAACATTAAAAATTTAATTTAAAAAAATCTAAGAATTTTTGAAAAATCTTTCTTAGTGCACCCCTACACTATAAGAAGAATCGCCATGCAAAATTTCAGCCCTTTAGGTCCAGCGGTTTGGTCTGTGCATTTTATGTCAGTCAGTGAGTCAGTTACAGAACTGTTTTATATATATAGATTGCATTTTGTCCTATGTTGGAAAGTTAGTATAAGAACAAAGTGTTTGTTCTTATTTTAAATGCTTGTATAGAAGAATCTTTTTCCATTAGAAAATTGAGATTGTACACCTAATCTCATTAGCAAAGAATTTCTTTGATCATAAAAAATGTATTTACAGTAAACATCCTCTAATCTGGCATCCTATGGTCTGGCCCGCTGAATAATCCGGCAAAACTTTTGAATAAATAAAAAAAAATATCGATTGCAAAACAACAATCTTGCCTTGTTCAAGTTTGTTTGCAATTGGAAGGCAAGAGGCAAAAGCATTGTGCCGGATAAAGCGCTGAAAAAGTCATGGTGTCAACTTTGGCCTGAAGAATGAATGAGAATGTTACTGAAAGCATTACTTTGAATTTTCTGGCTCGTGATGATACATTTATCTGTAATTTTGTTTGAAATTAAAAAAAATTAATATAATTATGTAAGTAGGTTTTTCATTGTAGTAAGTTTTCAACTTCTTTTCTTTAGAGTTTTTATGATACAAGATACAAGGTTCCTGTATGCAGACCTCTAAGGTAAATACATTTCCTCTATACAATTTTGTGATTATTTAAAGGGTTTAATTTCATAACTGTTACTTGTATTTTTGTATTTACTGAATAATTTTGCCACTTAATATGATTGATGTTGTTATTATTTCAGAGAATTCTTGAACAAAGAAATTGCTCTGTACAATCACTTGCACAATACTGTGTATGGAGTTTTTCCAGATTTTCTTACAAAGGTAGTGAAATTTTTTCCCATATTTGAATTATTTATATATTTCTAAATAAAAATGATCATAACTGTGTCTGTATAGAGGTTTATGTAGTTATCACTGCAAATTGAAAATGAATTTCCAGTCTTTTGTTTGCCAGTGAACCTATGAATAGGGAGATTATTTATTATACATTTTGTTAAGCCTTAAAATAATGTCCAAAATTGCATTGAATTTATGGTGCTATACTGTCATCTTTATTAATAAAGGATTCAGTATATTGTTCTTTAAAAAAAGAAAAAATACTTTTGGACTTTCAAGTTTGATGTTTTGTCTGACATTTTACTTGCACATTGAAAATACTTGTACTTTTATAGTTAGTTTAGTCATTTTTCTAATCTGCTCCTGTTTGTAAGAAATAAGAAGGAAAATATTTTACTATAAATTCAAACATGGAAAATGCAAAAACTCAATTTATTTTATTCCTGACAAGAGTAAATTTATGAGCGAGTGGTGCAATAAAAAATTTAATTTTGTCAAAGCTCTCTATTTTTTTTTTTTTTACTATTTTCTTAACACTTCTTTAAATTTTTACATAAAGTCCTTAAAAATTACTGTAAGAGTCCTTACAAAATCACTAAGAAATACTTATTGTTTCTTTTCAAGTGCTGTGTAAACAATGAATAAAGTTTCAAAATTTTAATTTTTTTTATTTGCAGTATGTTATTTTATGTTATTTTAGTTATGAAAGGTGATGTTATTATTTTTTTTATAGACCTCTCCTAATTCATGTATTCAACGCTTGACTGAGGAATTTCTTTCAAATTTACAAGAAAACTTTCCTGCGACTATTTTCACAGTTTTTAGGTAAATTCATACATTAATGTGTATGCTTATTATTTATCATATTTTATAATTCTAATGTAATATGTTGACAGATAGCCATAAATATTGATCTAGTCAAAGGCTGAATTTTATGAGAATACTTAAGTATTAAATTTAGGATATCTTCTGAGTATTATTAGAGAAATTTACTTAAATAAGGGAAACATATTTTGAAAATTACAAAATGACACTATAAATCAAACCAAATTTATGCTTAAAAACTTGTTATAAGTTGTTCATGTATGCATAGCTATAACTGTAAAAATATTTATTTGTATATGGGGTCACATTGACCCAGTTTGAGGTGGGTGGGGGGAATGTCTTATATTATACTAAACAAAAAGTGCAGGGGCACAATGGCCCAGTTGGCAAAGGCAGTGAGCCAGTAATTTAAATGTCTCTGGTTCTATGCCGGTTGCTGACAAAACCACCACCGTGTTCACTAATGGTGGCTGGTGCACTTAAAATCTGCCATGGCTGCAATGTCCTCCAAGTTCGCAAATTTACCTCTGGAGATGCAGGGTCAAGTGTTCTGGTCTTGTCACTTGACTCAGTTAAAAATTACGGGACTGGTCCTTTAGCTAAGTTGGTCTCCAACTGTTATGGTGCTATTTAAAACTGAAGTTGGCAAAGGCAGCAAGCCAGTGATCTAAATGTCTCTGCTTCAATGCTGGTCGCTGACAAATCCACCACTGTGTTCACTAATGGTGGCTGGTGCACGTAAAATCTGCCATGGTTCATGAGTCTCGTACATGTTGTGATTTCCGTGTAGAGTATGGACATTTTTAATCTGTGGATCTGAAAATAAGAATTTTTTATTGTTAGGGGAGAAGAACTATGATTTATGGGGGAAATCTGTCCCACCAACCATAAAATTATGATCGAAATTTTTGTGGCTAAGAATATCACTACTGTCTCTTGTAATTCCACTCTTTAAATAAACCTATATAATCTAATATCTATATATCTAATTTTTTATATTTTAATATTCTATATAATTTTTCTAATATAATTCTATATATTTTAATATTCTATACTAGCCGGGCGAAGTCCAGCTATGCTCGGGCCCCACAAAAGAAAAAAAAGGCCCTTTTCAGGGCCATACAAATGTTCCCGTCAATTCCCCGTTAAATTCCCGTCAATTTTCATTCCCGTCGCTGCCGACAGATGGCTGCACCATACGGGAGAAATGTCGGCCATGTTTTCTCAGGATGAGTGAAGTGGTGAAGTATTTTTAGAATTAAAATACCTTTAAAACTATTTTAAAGCTTCCAAACTAATCTTAGAATTATCTCCAGGCTTCAAAACATAAGAATACGAAGTTTCAACCAGATTCGTCAAGAAATGTAGATTTGTATCCTTTACATACATACATAGAGACACTCTGCTTTATTTATATAGATATTAATGTGTGATGACATATGCATCACTGGATCCATTCGAAATCGATACAAGTAACTTAGATAACTTCTAACAATTTTTAATAATCTATATATTTAATTTTTAATTTTTTCTAAAAATTCTAAAATGTACATTGGAAAATTTTTCAAATACATTTTTAAACAAAATTTCTTAAATACTGAAATGTTATTATAAATTACTAATATGCATTTTTCATTTATTTTTAGAACAGGTAGTAAACTCTCCAAGAGTAATGTTAATTTGGATAGCAAAACGTGCATAATATGTAAGGTTAGTTAAGATTTTTATGTTTATATTGTTAAAAATTGATTTCATAAGATAACTGTTGTTTTACTTCATTGATTCAATTTATGCTGTTGTGTTGCCTATCCTCCAGTGTCTGTTGAAGTCAGACAAGATCCATAAATCCGTTGACTCTCGGGAAGTCGAGCACAAGAAGAGGATTGCGATAGATTTCCTCCCTAGAGAGGCCCATGCAATCCATTATATATTAATTGTCCATATTATAAGTGTTAGAAATTATTTTCTAATGTGAACATTAAATAAAAATAATGTCTACAAATCTGACCTGGATTATCAATTTATATATGAACATAATAGATTGATCTGTACAGATCAGTACTGTATTTAATTAGTTTATACAGTAAAACCTCGTTTATCTGGACTAAGTGGGACCATAGGCAATCTGGATAATCGAAAATCTAGATAATCTGTGTAATATGGGTTATAAACAAAACAAAATCCTTAACTAAGCAGACTCACCGTTTGTTACGATAAAAAACTATGTTTTGTAACAAAATTACATAGTATTGTTTACAAGACATTAAAAAATATGAAAATAACTTTTCATATAATTTCTTAACAAAGAATTGTTAAGTTTCGTAAAGTGCTCTCTTAAACTCAACAAAAAGCTTTTTATTACCATGATTTATTTACAATCTATGCAAGAACTGTACATAGAATCAAACTAAAAGTGAATACAGGTAGCCCTCCTACAGGACGGCATCTTACAACATGGTTTCGCTCTAACACGATAGGATAAATTGCAGGAACCCTCGTATAACACTGCAACCTGTAACATAGTTTCGCTCTAACACGATAAAATAATTGCGAAAACCTTTGTACAACACTGTAATTCTACAGCACTAGATAACATGATTTTTGTTTAACACATTTAAAAACTAAATTATCTTAAAATAATGACAGCAATGAATAATAAACTATAATGGCTTTACATGAAAATGTATAAACAAATTATAATTTATTCATTTAAAATTCTATAAAATTACAAGAAGGCCTAAGCTTATCTGAAAATCTTGAATTATTTTTCCTGAATGCAGACCCTTCCACTGAAAGAAGCAGAAAATTCAAAAGGGAGCTGCAAAATCGTCTATCTCCATACCGGGAAATCTACAATGAACTTGTAAGAACCAGGAAACAAACCAAAATTATAGATTTTTTGAAGAGGATAGAAGGTGCAAAAAATCTAAATGAAGAAAAAGGTTCTGAAAGGGAAGGTGATATCGTTCAACCGAAAAAACGTTCTTGTTTGATTGTACTGGGCAGTGATGAAGAAGAAATTTATAAAATTAAGGTCGCATTAAATGAAAATAATATTTTTTGTTTTGTGTTATACAAACATTTATATTTTTAATAAAAATTAACTTGCTTATATAAAATGTAACAAAAAAAGTTTGTTTTTAATAAGTTTTCGGAACGTAATCCCCTTTTTTGTACTGTCTCTGGGTCTCATATAACACAGTTTCACACAACACGGCATTTTCTAGGAACCTATCTACCGTGTTATAGGAGGGTTGCCTGTATTTGGCGTACTTCTAGTTAATTAATTCCCTTTTAATATACTAGTGATTTTTTAATTTCTTAATGTGCATTTAACTTTTTCACTTAATGTATGCTTAAAAAGTTCTGTTACATTGATGATATATATATGTACAGTCGATTTCAGTTAATCGGACCACATCGGGACACTATCATTTTGGTCCTAATAACCGGCTGGTCCGATTACATGAACATGCCTATTAGGCTTATGCGATAGGATTTGTTTTGGTTCTTTAAGATTCGGTCTGAATAAGCAGCTGGTCAAATTTACCGGTAGTCCAATTAACCGGATTCAACTGTATACAAATAACATAAATCATAATGTGTATTAAAATTTTGAGGTTTATTTATTTATTTATTTTCCTTAGTCTGAACTAGACAACAAAAAGTCTGATCCATGTTCAGCTCTGGAGGCCTTAAAAATATCAGAAAAATTATCTGCAGGTTCTTCACAGCAGGCTGATGAAAACGACTGTGATCCATTGTAAGTAACATAACTATTTTAAAATAATTCAATTTTTATAATTTTTCTGACTATTGAGGTATATGACTTTATTCTTTTTATGAAGTAGAAAAAAAGTAACGTATCTATATATTTAAGTTGCTAAGCCAATTTTTAGGGCAATCCATGAGAGAAAACTTCTGCATCCATTTACTTCATTTTCTCTCTATTCTAAAAAAAAATAACTCCTGCTGCTGCTGTCAAAAGCTTGTCACGCTATCTCCTCCAAAACCGCTGGGGGTATCGGGTCGAGAGTGATACCAATGGATGCAGAAAAATGGGGGGGACCAAGGTAAGACACGTTTCATCTTCATCGGACTTTAAGTTTTTTTTATTTTATGTTTTGTGGGAAAATATTGACTTTTTCATCTTCAGATTACGATAACTCGCCACAAAATGATCGTAGAATTTTGATCTTTTTACAGTCTAAGACTACAGACATTTCTCTTTCAAACTAGACCTTATTTGTTTAAAATATTTTAAAACAGACTAATATTTTTATCAAAAAATGAAACACAGTTTTTCAAGAAATATCGTCCCCTATGTGGATGTAATATCGATGCTCCTCGAGTTTTTATCTTACAAAGAAAATATTTACATCATCTGGAAGCTGAAAGCTTTCTTATTCATATAAACCTCATTTTAAGTCTATATCTTAAATTTTCGATTTTTAATTGAATTTTAAAGCTGATAATTCAAGGGTGATGAAAGCTGTTGCATTGCCCGAGAATCACCCCTGTGTATCTTGTTATTAGCTATAACAGAGGAGCGAGTGTAGCAAGCCTAGGGGTGTAGCCCCTAGTGGTCTTAAACAAAAGATTGTAATCTGTAGATTTGTCAAATTTGCTTTTTGTAACAGCAAATTCTGTAAATTAGCAATAATTTACAATTAAAATTTGCTTTCTGTGCATGCTCAGTGACATGTTTAAATCTGGCTTTAGATACTTACTAAGCACAAGGTTGCCTAAACACGTTAATATGTTTAATCCAAAGAATCTGTCTAGCTCTCTCTCAGCCATTTTTATTTTTAATTATGTTTGTGAGATATAGAATTAAGCCTGACAGAAATTGTTTATTTCATGCTGTTGAGTAACCATATTTCTTTTTGCTAGATTCGATTGTAATTTTTTAAAGTGTATTTCTCTATTCTTAATATTATGATTTTCAACATTTGGAATTAATGTGTTCAGTATAATTTGTGTATCAATACATTTATTTACTATCCAGCCATTATGTTTTGACGGGTACCAACTAGTATCTTCTAAAGTAGTTTTCTTAAATCCATTTCTTTAGAGTTTCCAATTTTTTGTGAGAACAAAGTATATTTAATGCTACTAATAAAATGACTTGTATGTCCACATATTTTTCTAACCATTCATAAATTTAGAATAAATGGAATGTAACACCTACAAAGTAGTGTTCATGTGCATATTTTAAAATATTTATATGAAGTCTCAGATTCATATTATTTAAATTAAAATATTACAGAGGCTGTTCACACATTTTTAGATGATGTATATTGTATTCACAAAACTAAATTACATAAAATTCTTGTGTTTTAAATGTTCTATTTGACATCCCTTATTCTGAACTATCTCTCGACACTGCAATTTCCAGGATAATAATGCCTTTTGAAGTGTCAGAAGAGGTATTCTATCCCATTCCTCCTGAACAGCTTTCCAGAGTCCTGTAAGGGTTTTGGAACGACGTTTGGATAATGCAGATTTTAAAAGTCCGAAAGCACAAAAATCCATAGGTGATACATCGGGAGATTTAGTAGGGATATCAGTGAAGGGTATGGCCTTGATACCAGTTTTTTGTTCCATTTCTTTTAGGAAATTTTTCAGTGGATTTTGATGTATGACTGCTAGCTTTGTCCTGATGGAGTCTCACAGATTGATGGCACTGTGGGTAAAGCGATGGTATTTCATTCAGAAAAATTGGCAATAAAATATGTTCCTGATAGTATTTGGACTTAATCTTGACATTTTTTTTCACTCTCTTTATTTTTAACTTGCCATTATAAGAAAAACCAGCAACAATCATGAATCCCTTAGAAAAACTTTCTTTCGATTCTTTGAACCATGTACTTAAATTTTTTTCTCCCCTTTTATGATAATAAATGGCTCTTTTTTTGTTGCAATCATTTAAATACACCCATGATTCATCTATTGTGACAATTGTTTTCAATTTTTCTTTGGATAAGTGTTTCTCATATAGAATTCTGCAACGTGTCCTGCGTTCAGCGATATGATTTGGAAGACGATACACATTGCGTTTTTTCGCTTTCTTAAGATTTAAATCAACGTTTATCATTTGTTTACAGTGGACACTGAGCATTTTAATGACTTTGCAACTGTCCTTTGACTAGGGGGATTTTCATTTAACATTAAACAACGTACCTTTGCAATAGTCGAAGATGTCCGTTTTTTCCTTGGATACTTGTTTGGAATTTTTATCCCACTTGAGGCTCCAATTTGACGTTTTTTTCCTTTCTTGTTGACGATATTATCTATCGATGCTTTAGATATCACAAAACCATGACTCTCACATCGTTTTTGGATAACGGAGTATGCATATTTCTCTTCGGAAAGAGCATAATTGTAGCCTTCGAACCACTGCTTTGTTAAAAACGCCATTTTGAATAAGAACAAAACTTTCAAGCCGCAGACGGTAATTTTGACTTTTAAAAACATAATACAATCGCAATTATTTCTTTTGCAGCAAACAATTTTTTATCGCTTACCAAAATCGTCTAAAAAATGTGTGAATAGCCTCTGTAATTTTGTTCTAAGTAAAGGAAAAAAAAATAATCTTAGAAAAATTGTTAGGGATCTTTAAAAAAATTCAGATATATATATGTGGAGTGGAAAAATATTTCTCCATGTGGTATATGGGTGGGAAGAGGGTGCAGGCCCTTCTGTTGTTGCCCCTGGGTTTGCTCAGTCTAAATTAAGTGCTACCAGAGGGTAATGTTGGTTCTCCTATATGGTGTCCCCATTATAAGAAACCAAGAAATTTTGCAAGGTAGTAATGTTGAAAGACAATGTGCCATGTTGGGGAAAAAAATGGTTTAGAAAATACCAGATAATGACCAGATATTTTCCTTTAATACTTTATGCATTGTTTGTAATTTTGTCAAACTGACTGAAAATTCCAGATCATGAGCAGGTATTGTTCTTTAATATTTTATGCATTGTTAGTAATTTTATCAAACTGACTGAAAATACCAGATCATGAGCAGGTATTTTTCTTTAATATTTTATGCATGGTTAGTAATTTTATCAATTTGACTGAAAATACCAGATCATGATCAGGTTTTTTTCTTTATTTTATGCATTATTAGTAATTTTATCAAGCTGACTGAAAATACCATATCATGACAAGGTATTTTCCTTTAATATTTTATGCATTGTTAGTAATTTTAACAAGCTGACTGAAAATACCAGATCATGACCAGGTATTTTTCTTTAATACTTTATGCAATGTTTTTAATTTCGTGAAACTGGCTGAAAATTCATATGGTAGTAACTATGCTCTCATATTTGTTTAAAAAAGTTTCCTTTATATGGATATTAATCACATATAGTTACTGATTAGGCAGTGATTATGATGCTCATTTATTAAATTTTAAATAAATATATATATATATATATATATATATATATATATATATATGAGTGTATCTATGAGCCAAAACTTATTTGACCTGTATTTTAAATCTATATATTTTTTAATTGGAAACTAAGATTTGGTCTGAAAATGTGCATAAAACTTTTCTTAAATTTTGAATTTTTATTCATAACCATTTATATGAGTATTTATAATTAACTGTTTGTATTTTTTATGTTAGTAGTTATTAAAAGTAAATTTTATTTGTACAGAGAACTTTTGCAGTCCTTGTGTCATGGATGCTCTATTATTTTCAAAAACATGGTAAGTTGCATTTATTCCTTGATTGTATGTGTGTAAACTTTCTTTATTTTTGTCCCTCCTGCAAGTAATATAATTACAGGTAATTTTTAAGATGTAACTCTGATAACTATTAATTACTCCTGTGAACATGCACATGTTTTGTTAGTTATGATTCACAGGATGACTGATTATTAAATTAGTTATGTCTATAAACTAGGGCCATAGGTAGCCTAGTGGTATAGTATGTCAGTTTCAGTACGGAAAGTGCTCAGATCGAATCCTGACAAGAGCCATTAAATACCTTCGTGTCTAGAATAGATATAGGCATGTTAAGTCTGTAGACTGGAAAGTTCTATGAGGTCAGTGGGTGGGGAAGGTACGATCTCCCCAGATGTTACCCAATGGCAGCTCCAGGGGGGGCAACTGCCTCCTCCCCCCAAAAAAAACCCTGCATATTTTTTTTTATAGCCTTAAAATTATATAACCATAGATCTAATATTAAATGAATTTGCATTTAAAATGAGAGGATGTTTATTTTCTTTTATCTATTTATATAAAACACATCTGTAACTGACTGACTGACAGACAGACAAAGCACAGACTAAACTGCTGGACCTAAAGGACTGAAATTTTGCATGGCGATTCTTCTTATAGTATAGGGGTGCACTAAGAAAGATTTTTGAAAACTTCTTCATAGATTTTTTTAAATTGCATTTTTAAGCTTTTTTTGTAACTTTTTTCAAGTTTGCATTTAAAATAATAATCTGAGAGTTGTAAAATTTATATCACGAGAACGATCATAAAAATTCCTTTAAGATGAAATCTTTTTCGAATCATTACCTCCAATTTCTGATTTTTGGTGAATTTTTAAAGATTAATTTTTAGAATTTAATTTATTAAATGCTGATCACATGATTTCTTTTTCTGGTACTTTAAATTAATTTATCGTCACATGCATAACAACGAAATAGACAAAAAAAAATTTTTTTTCTTGCTAATGCGGCAGACGATTGGACATTATCCAAAATATTATTAAAATATATTTTTTCATTTTTTTTACATCAGTTGCATACATTGATCTTTGTATTTATTATAAATATATTTATACATATTTTTGGCATTAATTGCATACATTGATCGTTGTGTTTAATTTGAATGTACTCCATAGTGAAGTACAGGTTTTCAGCTATTATATATATGTATGTATGTATATATATGTATATGTATATATATATATCCCTAAGAGCTGATGTTGCTTGCCCCCCCCCCCAAAAAAAAAAAAAAAAATCAAACTCTGGACTGGAGCCACCCCTGATGTTACCCCTGGGGATGCTCAGTCAAAATTGAGGTGGCACCAGGCGGTAGTGTTGGTTCATCTATATGGTGCCCCCATTATAAGCAACCTATATCTCTCGTGGATGCTTCTTCTCGGGTGAATGTCAAAAGATGATGTGTCTGTCACATTATTATTTATTTTTTTTTAAAGTCTATAAACCCCTCTGGCTATATATGAGTGAAAATGACCTTTAAAACTGTCATTATCTAAAAATCTAAAAGAAATTAGCTTGCACTGAATTCTAATTAAGGTGGCACTCCTGCATGTAGCTGATTTATGAAGCATAACTCTCTGTTTCTTTATGAAATTTAATGTTACAATAAGTAGTTATGTACAAAACTCTCCTTATCTAGTGCATTGTTTGATTGTTTATTTAAATTATTTTTGTTGATAGTTCAGCATTTAAGGCAGGTTTTTTTTTTAATGTATATATTTTAGCTCAAATAACAGTCCTTTATGGCCACAGGTGTGTGGCCAAAAATGTTTATTTAAAAAAAAAAATTCCCAATTCAATTTTTTTTAATTTTACCTTTTTTAATAGCAATTTTTTTTATATATCCTTTCAAATTTGATTGATAGGTTCATCAATTGTATGTTATAGTGTATATAAGGGATTAATAAGTTTTCCTGGTTGCATTGTACTGGTGTTTTAATGAAGAAGTTAATATGTTGTATTGCTTTTTGTTTGATAATTTTCTAGGCTTCAAATAGCCAATTCTTGGTAAAATGATACTTTCACAATGATTCATGATTATTATTTTTTTTTTTTTTGTGTGTCAAATTCGGAAATTTTACCACCACATCAGTGTTAATGGGCCTCCATCCTGAGTTGTGCCTATAGTCAAGAATTTTCTAAATCGGGCCCTGATGCTGAAGCAGGGGTTTTCTGAGACCTGTTCTCTGCCTATGCCCCTGCCAGCCATTTTGCATCTGCTTATGATGGAGAGGTCGAAGCATTAAGAATTGCCTTATCCCAATTGAATTGTTGGACTCAACAATCCTTTATTGCAGTCATTCTATCAGACTCAAAGGTGGCACTTATAGTTATCAATTCCCCTCTTGCCTCACAGTTCTTCTCTATCAGAAAATTGATCTCTTGCCTCAAGGAGCTGGCCTCAAAGAGGCAAAATATTGTTCTGCAGTGGATACTGGGCCATTATAGGATCCTGGGTAACAAGAAGGAAGATTTACTGACTAAGAGGGGGACAACAGTTACTCAAACTTCTTGTGAAGCCATCTCTTTTCACTCGTTGAAATTGATGGTTCGTGACCTTTTCCAGAACAATCTGAAAGACAGTTTCCATGAAAGCAATATATTTAAAACCTGGTATAACTCCTGAATATCCCTGATCAGCCCAGGCTTAAAGCGGTGGCACTTTTCAGACTTTTGACAGGACATGACTCTAGTCAAACACCTTTTCCGAATAGGAATATATTATCTCAGAAATAACTTCCGAAATGTAGAGTGCAGTATGTTTCACCATTAAAAAAAAATCTCCATAAATAAGCAGACTGAATTTTAAAAATATTCGACGGTTTATTACAAAAATAATAGGATAAAACATTATAAAATAAAGCAAGCTAACATCCTACGGCTGCACTAGCTACAGCACACAGCAAGCACATTGCATACACATCGCGTACAACTGCTTCTGCCATGCAGTGTAAATAACAAGGGTATTTTACATAAGGCAGGGTGTCTTCTTCCTGAAAACACTTTATTTAATGGGAAAATGCAAATGTAAAAGAGTGACATAAACACGGGAAACAATCCCGATTAATTCGATCATGAATGACGTCATACAATACAATAACCGGTTAACTTAAAATAACAAAAATTAAAGAACAGTATAAAGAACATGAGGGAAGTTAAAGTGAACGATACGCACGTGTATGAAGTTCCGATGTTTAGGAAATGAGCATTATGTAAACGCTGAAGCTTATTGCCGATGTTCTGAAAGACGATAAATTAACGTCGTAGTTGCGGTAAGATTTGTAATAGAATAATTGAAAGTCCCAAATACAAGCTCAGCAATCTGGGAGATGATATGGACTTATCTCACCTTCTCTACTGCCCTGCGCTCATTTCTTCTAGCGTGCATGGGCAGTACTCAGAGGCTAGGGCCCTTATGGCTAAACAGATGTATTCTTTTTCTTCTGTTGTATTTCTTAGATTTATGTTTATCTTTTTTGTATGTTTACATAGCCTGCCATTGGAAATTAAAAAAAAAAAAAAAATACTAATGATATCTCAGTTCTACTTTTGAAATAGACTTCCCGGAGTAAAAAATTATATGATCGCATCTTTGCAATTTAATAACTGTGTTTCTTGATATTAAATAAACACAGTGTCATATAATTTTCAACATTTTTAACATCTACTTATCTATTTGGATCAATATATTTTGTCACTACCCTATAGTATAAATGTGATGTACTGCTAACTTGTTCAATAGCTTCATGTCTTTTATGAAAAATTACCATTCTTTTTTTCAGTCTAAATCCGAGTACTTTCATTCCTTGATTCCTGAAATATCTTTAGTACAAATGAAAAGGTATGTTTTCTCTTTTTATGTAATTTATAAATTCTCATAATTAACAACATAAATTTGCAATCTTCTAGGTACAATACCATAAGTATTAGAAAAGCAAAATTTAAATGTAAATTTGTATATCATCTTAGTTTACCGATATGTAGTTTGTTTGAAACCATTTAATTTGCTATGTGTGATATTTCAAAGGGC
Organism: Dolomedes plantarius; assembly: GCA_907164885.2. Classification (NCBI taxonomy): domain Eukaryota; kingdom Metazoa; phylum Arthropoda; class Arachnida; order Araneae; family Dolomedidae; genus Dolomedes; species Dolomedes plantarius. The sequence continues at coordinate 38,575,333 of OU015490.1, read as the reverse complement.
CTAATTCCTGTTTTAAATTAAAGATCTAATGATAAATTTTAAAAAAGTGTACATCCAATTAATTTATTTTGCAGAAAATTGTATTTATTTATGGTAGCATTTATATACACTATGAGAATATTTTAAGTGTTTGTAGTTAATTTGTTTAAGTGGTTAAATTTAAAAATTTTTTCAGGGATAAAATGAAAGAAGAAATACAAGACTTTCTCTTGGAAGAAAATGACATATCTTGATATTGAATTTTAGAATATTTATTTTGTAAATAAAATTTGTTGATTATAGAAGATTTGAAGATTTTTTTCATTTAGTTTTTGATGGGATGCAAACTCCTTTGAGAATTATGGAAGCACTGAGCTGTCATACAATTTATTTCAATGCTTTAAAAAAATTTCTAAAATTAAGTGGAAGTTTGTCAAATAATCTGATTCAATAACAAACTTTTTTGCCTTGTTTAAAAGAATAATTAGCATTTTTGAATAATTATACATATGGAATGAAGTTCTAGTTAAGAGATATCTTATATTTTATAATTTATACACAGTTTATCATGGAGTAATAAAATAACTGGAAATTTTGAATATGAACTAAATGAGACCTAACACAATATAAAATGACTAAATTATATGGATTGTAAATCACTTTCTGTGACTTATCCATTAGCTTATTTGTAACACATCAACATTATTATATTTAATTAATTTATATTAAAGTACGAGAACTTGCTTAAACTGCATTTGCTTTCATAAAAAATTACTTAAATTTTACTACAGTTGTAATGATAAATTTTTATTTACAATTTATTGCTAGTTGCATTGTTTGTAATATTTTTTCTTTAAAAATTAAGTCATTAAGCTATATTTTTTGTCAGCATTTTATCTTTATAAATGTCCCTTTTTATTGCTTATGGAAAAAACACTTTCTCCAATTGTCCTTCCTAAACTGTCTTAAAGATGTATATTTTTTATTTCTTTACTCCCTTAATTATTTACATAAGCATTTTCACAGTATAAAGCATTAGATGAACTACTTATTACATCCTCTTTAAGTATAAATATACTTATAAAAAGTTCTTGCCCGAGACCTGAACTTGTTGGTGTACTACACCATTATATCCCTGGGACATGGATCAAGTTATCCATGAACTGATATCCACTTTAAATAAACTGATAAGTGTAAGTGGAATCTCGATCTATCGTTTTTCAAACGACTGAATGAACTGAATGATAAATGCAGGAAAACAATAGATGCGGGAACATAACAAAGCAATATGATTGTTGGGACTGGGTGAAATAAATGACGCATACAGGAAAACGATGATTTAGAGAATGATCGATCGAGATTCCACTGTAAGACTCTTCATATATTATTACATCATCTTTTGAAAAACTACCAAGTGGACATAGGATTTATTTTAAAAGGTTATTAACTGTTAATGTGTATATATATTAAAAAAATAGGAATTTTAGACAGCAGGTTAATAGCTAAGCAAAATAGATGCTTGTGACTATATGTATATTTATGCTTAAAAATGTTTGAATGAACATTAGTTGTATGACTTTATTTGGTTTTATAAAAACTGAATAATATCTTTAAACCAAAATTTAAATGCATGATTACACATTTGTTAAAAACATATAACCATTACAGTATCCCAAGTTTTTTTTTAATTAGAAAAAACCCTGTATCCTAAATTTATTTGTGAATTTAAATTTTTTAATATTACATGCCCCTTTTTTTTGTTTAATCTTTTATTAAAATTGCCAATACAGTGTAACCTGTTTTTGTGCGGTAGATAGGAGCTGCAAAAAAAAAAAAAAAAGTATTTAGAAACTCTTAAATAGCTATAACAAACAATTTTTCACAACATGTTAAAGAAAAAAAAATTTATCCGGTGGAGAGGGACCGCATAAAAAAAGTCTCACTTAGAAAGTATGTCGAAAGCTTTATGAAATTGCGAGAAAGTGCTTTCCAAACAAAATAAATAATTAAATTACACATGGAAACATTTAAAAAAATTCTAATTTCTCGTTTTAAACATTGAGAAATTTTCAAAATGTACATAATTCGATACTACTCATCGTAGTCTAAAACACACATATTCTTCTGATGAATTGGTTCGTAATCGTTTTCATCGCTTGAAGATACGTATTAGAGTTGATTTATTTTTTGTCACCATGTAGTTGGTGATGAGTTTTTGTGATGACAGTCGTTTGACCAGCTGCTTGTAAAAGTCGTGATAGCCAGATATACACGATCAAAGCTCTTTTTTGAAATTTCAATTTTTTTTCGATACATATTCATATACTGCATTAAAAAAAAATCATTCAAAACAAATTGCACAAAAAAAGACCGCACAAAAACAGGTTTGACTGTATGTGTTGGATGTAATTTTTGAAGGACAGTAAGTTTGTAAAAATAGCTTCTTAAAATCCACAGGATATAAAAACTAATAAGCAAAAATAGTATGTGGAATGTGGAAGACTATAAAGTTATGAAAACAGCTTTTTATATGCTACAGCTTTTAAATACCAAGAAGTTTTCATAAATTTATTATCCTCCATAAGTTTCAATGAGTAATATTTTTCATTTTTAAATTCTGTTATGAATTTTAAGAAGTTGTCTTCACAAAATGTAATTTAAGGGTTATGAGTTTTCAAATGATGTTCTGTACGAATGTCTTTGGCAAAGTACTTCTACCTTAACCAAAAAAAGAAAGAAAAATTTGAAAAGCTCTTGAAAATTCATAAATTCATCCAACTGTATAATATCCTAATAGTAAAGCACCTCTTATACACAAGTTTCAGCATCACAGCATAAGATATAATAGAAATTAAGAATGTTTTCTTAACTGTTTAAAAAAAAAAATTTCATCCTCGTCATGATGGTTTTAATGATGTATATAACTTCATAAATTCAAATGCTGGTGAGAATAGAGAATATACTAAACATAAAAGAGCAGTTATCATATTTTAATACATTCTCATCCCTTTTTTTAGATCTAACTCATTTCCTTTCTTGTCCCACATACACTACATTTTGTAAGTAAAATTGAGGTGACCAGGGGTCCCATTGAAACCAAGATGTGTGTGTGTGGGGGGGGGGGGGGGGGCTCACCTATACAGTGCCCTCATTGATTCTTGTGGAATTTGTGTTAATGTCTTCATTGATTTGTGCATTGTTAGACAATAGTTTGTAAGCAAAATTTGCATATATGTTGACAAATTTTGCGGGTACATTGTGTATTGAAAAATTAAATTACCATCAGTCAGTCAGGTACTCTACAAACTTAAAATATTATAAACACATAGCAACAACTATTGTCATGAGAAAATAGTACCTGGTTTCTCAATGGAAAATAAAAAAAATTTCAGGTAGTCTCTTAAAACGAAACTACCACAGGTTATTAACGTAGGATTACTTATCTTGTGTGTGTGTATGTGTGTATATATATATATATATATATATATATATATATATATATACTCACACATGTATGCGTGTCAAATTTTCACGCATTTTAGTACTTTTCTGTTTAACTGTATACTGCTTGCCCAAGCGATACAGACTGGGTTTGGCATGCTGCCAAAATTATAACTTGTGACGACTGACGGTTGTTAGCGTCTGAAATTTTGCTCTCTGAAGGACCACTATGGAGGAACGTAATCCTACATTAAAATATGTTATGTGTTTGATTATAATTATACAACAGTATATAGACTTTACTGTTCAAGTGCATTTTTTAGAATGCAAAGCTTTAGACAAGAACAATGTTCTCATTACATCATGTGCAAGGATACATCGTGTGCCTTTTGAACTACCCCAGGGTTTGTACTCATTTTTCTAAATCAAAAATAAGGAGATCTTGAGGACTTTTTAAGGATCTCAAAGATGATTGAAAATGTGTTTTTATTCAAAATTTTGGACTTTTAAAAGTATTTGAGTTTTAGGATCATATACAACCTTATAACTTTTTTGTCAACTTAACAAGTTCTTAATACTAAAAATACTTCAAAATTCTTGTTACAGGCTGCAATCTGTCTGGTTATCCTTGAATTTAACTTGACAAATTTACACTGGTAAGCAGTTTCATATTGGTTAATTAGAGCAAGCCAAGTAGACCTTGGAAGAGAAAAAAAATTAATTTTTAAAAACTTTTTAAGGGCCCTTAAAAACAGAAAGTGAAAAAGGGGAGTTTTTAAGAACTTTTATGGACCATATGAACCCTGGACACATAACTATTTATTAGAACTATTAAACTATTGAATCAAAATCTCTCCATCTAAATGTGAGATTTTAATTTTATGTAGCTTTTAAGCTAATCAACTTCTTAATGCATTGAAGAAAGAAAACAAACTGAGCTTGTTGGAGACACAAAAAACAAAGCATGAAATACAACACAAATTAAGAGTTGTAAATAGAACTTTATTACTACTTTGACAAAGGTTTCACACACATTTTCTCCTCCGATTTCAAGCTAGAAAAGATATGCATTTTATAAAAAATAAGCTATGCGATAAATTTTGCAATGATTTTATGCTGAAAAAATGTTTGATAACATACCCTATATAAAATTTTAAATATATATATATACAAGTAATAAAAATAATAGATTTATGTAATTTTTTTTCAAAAATTTAAAATATAAAATCCTACATAAATAATTTATAAAAATTTCCTTAAAAATTTCAGCAACATACAATGATATACTTCTTAACTGATATAGTACATTATTTAAATAATGGGTATTGAATAAATTTAGCAACCATCCATGTGGACAACTTGATGCACATTTCCAATTTTTTTCTTTTCAGATCATCAATATAATTATCAATAAATTCCTCCATGTTATCCAAAACACTAAGCTCTTTCATTTGAGACATTCAAAATACATTCATAACAAAAATATATGTAAAATTATAAAATAATTGTTCTGAAAAGCCAGCTGCCAGAATTATTTATTATTTTCTATTATTAAGAAAATAAAATTCCAAACATTAGCATGTAATCTCTAAATCCTAATGCACTTCTTTTCAGACTTTGTTTCCTTTGAAACAAAAGGGCATTATTATCGTGGTCATTAATATGAAACAAAAATAGATTCTTTGAGATAAGTTATTATTCATGAATTAATTTTAAATAATAAAAATTAGTCCGACACTTACTATTTTATTCAAATTCTCTATCAACTCTCAAGCATATTTCTCCATCATCAATTTTTTAACTTGTTTATTTCAGATTTTTAATTTTAATGTATTCACGTAATTCAATTTCTAAAAATAACTAATAACATTTTGTCTCTATTAATGGATGTAAAATAAAATGCTAAATAAATACAAATGACCATGCATAATGTGCCATGCTTACAATGCAAAAATTTAATAAAGTTTTAATTTTTAAAAAATATACTGTAAAATGGAAAAAAAATTATATTAAATACCCATTGCAAGGAGTAATAAAAACTCCAAGTTCAATGTATACAGGTTTACGGTAAAAAATTTAAGGTTTTTTTTTAAATTTTTATTCTCAAGCCAATAGTTGAGAATTTGCATTCCTGTATAAAATAATTTTGAAAGAAATGAGGTAGTTTATATTTATCAAAAAGTTTTGAAACACATTTGCCGAGATTAAACATTTATGAGTTAATTTTTACAACACAGTAGAATAACCAATAAATACGCTAGAAACTTGAATTCCCCTTGCTTGTAGTTATTTTTTTAAGGGAAGGGTGTCAGGAAAAAACGAAAACTGGAAATAATTATTTTCATCAGAAAGATTACATGAAGAAATTTTCATCAAATAGTTCTTTATTTAAGCACTCTGAAAAACTGCCACTTTTTTTTCAAGGAGCTTTAGAACCCAGTGTATTAGTTTTGAAAGAATGTGAGACACACAAAATTTCTGCTTTCAACTGAAAACAGGAATAAACCAGAATGTATGAATTTACAAGCTCTAAGATCTTCTAATTTTTTCCCTGAAAAGCATATATACTAGGAAGCTGAAACTACTGTCACTTCAGTCTCACACTAACCGTTTAAATTAAAAAAAATATTTGGGTTTTAGGACCATATACAACCCTTTAAGTTCTCTACAACTTAATTATTAATAATAATATTTCTAAATTATTTTTACAGGTTGCAATTTTTTGGGTATCCCTGCATTTAATTTAACTAATTTACACTGGTAAGTAGAGTCAGCAAATTTTTAGAACAAACTAATATTTTATATATATATATATATATATATATATATATATAAAATATTTGGAGTGATAATATACAAGCCTTTTCAATTATGATACAAAAAGAAAATATAAAAAAATTATCTGCATTTTCATAAAGGTAATCTTTGACAGCAATACATTGAAAATTCTTGTATTTCAACTTGAAAATCAGAACTTTTTAAGGACCAAAATGGAACTTAAAAAAATTTAAGGCCCTTAAAAATAAAAATCACCACTTTCTAAAAACTTTTTAAAGGCTCTTAAAATCAGAAACTAAGGAGTTTTTAAGAACAGGTACAAACCCTGTTCATGCCTTATAACAAAGTGATTAGTAATACAAGCTATTTTATCCATAAAAAAGCAATATTTGCAATGATTTTGACATTATAAAAGCTAACTAACCAAAGGCGCAACAGTCCATTGTGGACCAAGGTGTGTGGTGCCCATCTCTGCTGTCTTGACCATGGGCTTGGGGTGCCATATAGCATATGTCTCGGGCAGGTGGTCAGCTGGCCACAAGATCCCCAAGAGTTAGTTCCCAAGCATGCTTGGTCTTCATTTTATTGACCCAATCAAGGGATGAAAGGCATGCTTGGTCCTCATTTTATCGACCTAATGAAGGGATGAAAGGTTGAGTCAACCTTACCCAGTTGCAGGGTTGAACCCTGGACCTGTGGTGTGGCAGCTTGAAACTTTTAACCACTATGCCACCGGATGTCAATTTTGACATATTAAAAATTAAAATTCTTCGTTTAGTCTACTTTGAAGGAAATAAAAAACTATGCTTTAAGTCAATTATTGAGGTGAAAGTTTATCATAGCAGTCTTTTAAAAAGCACGAAAGTTCATCTGAGAAACTTACCAGTTGACTAACTTTACTCTGTTTCAACACCAAGTAAATAATAAATACAATTTCATTAAAAATTATGGAATATTTTAAATTAGTAATTGGTTTGTGATAATAAGTCCTACATTAGCATGATGCGCGTGGTGGCCCAGTTGGCATGAGCAGTGGGCCAATGATCTGAATGTCCCTGGTTCAATGCTCACCACTGCCCTGTTCACTAATAGTGGCTGGGCCACGTAAAATAGGTCGGGGCTACAATGTCCTCCAAGTTCTCAAATTTACTTCTGGAGGTGCAGGGTCAAGTGTTCCGGTCTGATCACTTGACTCGGTTCAAAATTACGGGGCCGATGTTCTTCGAGGTCAAGTCAGACTTCAGCCCTAGTGGTACCTCACCTTAAAGCAGGGGTAGCCAACCCACAGCACGTGTGCCACAGTGTGGCATGGCGGCGTTTTTACAGTGGCACGGGGAGACTTATTGAAAAATTAAGAAATTTGAAAAAATAATTTGTCAAAATCTGTAAAAACCCTACTCATACGCTACTGAAAATAACAGCGCAGGAATATATGCACCTTTTAGCCTATAACAGCGCACCTTATTATATTTTTTGTATGCTGGAAAAGTTGGAAGTGGCACGCATAATATTTTTTTTTTCAGATAGTGGCATTCTTCCCAAAAAGGTTGGCCCCCCCTGCCTTAAAGTGAAGCTGCTTACTACCCTTCACCAAGGACCTAGGTCCTTTGGACTTGGTGTACACTTTCCTACAGCAAGGGGATTGGAAACAACAACATTAGCATGGACTTGCATCACTTTATGATTACAACTTGGATAAATAAATTGAAATTCCTCCCCTAGAAATAACTCATACAATCTTAACAGACTGTGCAAGGGATAACTACTAAAATAATTTCCAACTTTAAAAATGATTTTAAAAAAAAAAACCCACCATTTTGCATCTAACCATCTAAGATACTGTGAAATTTTTCCAAAACCATCTAAATCTCAACTAAAACATAAACTGCCAAATAGGACACAATTTGAACATTAGAAATAAAGAATGCATATAAAAGAAATACAAACACAAATATATATGTATGAACATTGAAGAATAAAAATATTTCAAACCAAATCACAAAGTTTTATGAAAGGAGAACAATACAAGTAAACATGCATGAACACACCACCAAGTTTTAAATTACGCAATACAGCATCCCATGCTAGACAAATAAAAATGTAGGAAAATACATTTTACACACATCACATAAAGATCAACTCATGAAAAGAAAAAGTTAGACTAGTAGAGTCTATCACTACACAACTGTCATGATTAAACCAAATTTTGCATTTGCCACCACTGACCCACAGTTATGTGACAGATTTCAATATTGCAAACACAGCAGTTAGATAATTTGTACCATAATTACACAATATAAAAAATGCATAATGAATATAACATATAAATAAATATAAAAAAAAGTCAAGGAATAGTTTAAGAGATATTTCTAAAATACTCATGAGAACCTGTGAAATTTATTTAACAGCAATCAAAATATAAAGCTCTTTAGACTCAACAATTTTTTTTTAAAAACAGTACAGCTTTTCAAAATGTAGCTATTTAATTTAATAATAAGTCATACCTAAACCTGGGGAGTCATCACCTTTGAACCTCCAAAAATCGAATTTTACTTTTTTGCATTTGAACATTTCTGAATCATTTAAAACAAAGCACGTTAAAATATTCCAACTAGAACATTAAAAACTATGACATGAAAGAAGCAGTTCCAATGGAAACATTACCAGTGGGGGAACTTTAAAAGCCTTTTTCTCATAATGATCATTTTCATGCTTGCACGAACTGTAAAAGGAAACTGTTGCAGATATTGCTTTCATATAGTCAGTATAGGTGTATAATGATACTACCAAAAATATGCACCTAATTTTTCTTTAAAAAAATTTTACTATGAATTTATAGCATTTGACTTGGGCTTTTCCAGTTTTTTTAAATCAATGTCCTGGAGTAACTATTTTTGGGCGTTTTAAAATTTAAATAGGTGTAAAAATATACCTAATGTTTTAACATCACAAAAATGTAAAAATTGTTATTGAAACTTTGTAAGAGTTGTTGTAAGTCTGTGTGCAGTGTATCAGTATAAATTTGAAATTTTCAGAAAATACACTCACTTCTTACTTCATAAATAAAATTCTTATTTACTTGTATTAAAATTAATTCAGGGAACATAATCTACAAAGTTTAGAGAACTAATACTGAAAATTTCATACATAATGGACAATAACAAAAAAAAATTATAGAAGTTCGAACAAACAGCAAAAAATTCTGTCTTTTCAATTTGTGTAAAGGGGATAACTCCCCTTAATACAATTATAACCCCACTAACTGCAAAAAGTCTTAAAAAATCTAGTGACTAACAGCAACAATATATAAACTTACAATATTGTAATTTATCACACAATGTATTTTTATAATAACAATGGGAATTTAGTATTAAGCTTACAAGTACAGTAGTAAATTATATATATATATATATATATATATATATATATATACACACAGTCATACCTCAGTACTCATCTGCTTTGGCACTTGTTGCATTTTGATGCGAAAAATTGCTCAGTACTCAACATTTGCTACGTACTTGTCGCATTTCGATGCGAAAAATATGCTTCATTACTTAAAGTTTGCTCGTTACATATGGTGAAATGTGTTCTAAATGGGTTGAACTACAAAATTTTGTTCAAAAGTATCACCCTGACAAAGCTCTAGCAAGCCGAAATGTGGACTTGTTTTTAGATCAAATGATGCTTCATAAACATTTTGAAATGTAGCCAAAAGCAAGTTTCGCTTGATAGGTTTATAGTTAAACTCCCTAAATCAGAGTCTACAACAGGGATCGGTGGTGGTGTTAAGAGAGATATCCTGTGCAAGTGCCTGATGTTTTATTGGAAGGAGACTCCCCTTCCAAGCAATATCCCATTAGACCATCAACTCCTTTCAGTACAGGTTGAGTGAAGATAATTTTAATTTATTTTTCTACTTATTGCTTTAAATAATGTCTGTCTAGTTTAAAGATTTTGTATAAAAAAAATCAACCCCATCCATTTATAAATTGCCAAATAGAAAGAGAAATTTCTGGTTTTCAGGAACTAATTAATTCAATTTACATTACTCCTTATGGGAAAAATTCATTCAGGGTCATGCCAGGGTCAAATTCATTGTCATGCCTGGTGGTACCAATTAACAATGAGTACTGAGGTACCACTGTATGTGTGTGTGTGTGTGTGTGTGTATATATATATTTATATATATATATATATAAATCAAGTAGTGCCAAATAATATATGCTATTTTCTATAAACTTAAAATCACAATTTATCTAAATGTAAAGCTGTAGGACTGAATCAGACAATGCATGAGTCTGATTTAAGATGACTCATGCACTATCTAAGGATCACTGAAAAGAAAAATCCACACATGAAATGTATAAAAAATATATAAAAAACTCAAGACATTATCCCTTTTTTGAAGAGCAAATTTTATAGCAGTAATTTTTTTATGTGAACGAAATGTATCTTTTAAGTTACATTATATGCACCAGGCCTGCACAACATAGAGCCCGTGGGTCGCATGTAGCTTGCCAACAATCACTCTGTGGCCTGCAAAGCCTTTTGTGAAGATTATAAATCTAAATAATTAGATTATAAATCTTCTTTATAATAAGATTATAAATCTAAAAATTATGGAATATTATTCTTAGATTTATAATATTATGAAAGGAATATGTAAGCAATGATTATTATTCCTTATTTAATTTTTTAAATAATCAGTAATTTATTTTTCGTTAGCTAAATTTTTTTTGCTTTCCCTTCTATCCCATTTTCTTGTGGCTCTAAGCAGCTTTCCATAAGGTAATATAGTCCTCATCACATATTGAGTTGTGCAAGCCTGATTTACAAAGCAGCAGGACTTATAAATTTGCTTTATGACTTAAATTTCTCAAAACAGTTCAACTTTGTTAGATCTCAGCATTCTTCAATGGAATAAAGCTTCCATATTCTTCAAACAGAAAACATTTTATCCAAATTAATTTTCATTTTTCTGACTTTGGAAATATTCAGTTCATTATTTTAAGCACATACACAACAAAAAAATATTACTAACGTTTGAAAAAAAAAGTTGTAGCTACACCTTTATTAAAACATTGATTACAGTCACTTTCACATCAATCAGCTATAATTCATTTAATATTGTAGTATTACTTAACCATGCTTTCTACAGTCTTATAACAGTCACTTTCCCATCAACCAGCTGTAGTTCATTTAATATTGTAGTATAACTTAATCATGCTTTCTACAGTCTTATTACAGTCACTTTCCCATCAACCAGCTGTAGTTCACTTAATATTGTAGTGTTATTTAACAATGCTTTCTACAGTCTTATTACAGTGACTTCCCTAATCAACGACCTGTAGTTCATTTAATATTGTAGTATTACTTAATCATGCTTTCTACAGTCTTATTACAGTCACTTTCCCACCAACCAACTGAGTTCATTTAATATTGTAGTATTACTTAATCATGCTTTGTACAGTCTTATTGCAGTCACTTTCCCATCAACCAGCTGTAGTTCATATAATACTGTAGTTCATTTAATATTTATCTATTACTTAATCATGCTTTCTACAGTCTTATTACAGTCACTTTCCCATCAACCAGCTGTAGTTAATTTAATATTGTATTATTACTTAACTATGCTTTTCACAGTCTGTAGTAGCATGAAATATATATAAAAAAAATGGGTAAAAAAAAAATCTGGTGAGAAATGGAAGAACTTCCAGTAGAATTACACACTTAATCCACAATATGAAAATTTTGGCAAACTTCAAAATGAAGTATGAATTTTTGATTTGTCATTAGACAATACATTTAAAAAGTATATTTAACAGAAGATTAAAGGATTTTTTCATTTTCAAACACTGATATATTTAAAAAATAATGATTTTTAATAGTTAGTCCCAAATAAATGTTTATCATTAGGATTACTTTTTCCTTTTCATTTTAAAAGGAAATAGCCATTATCATATCCCATGGGATATGACAGTTTTCATATTCCATCTGTTAAAATTTATAATTACACATTAAACACATTAATATTAATACCAAATAACAGATTATTCAGTTAAGTACATTGTAAGTAAATCTTAGAAAGTAGGAACTTTCAAGCAATCAAGAATAAACATAAAACTCAAGTTAGAAGAAATCATGGCAAATTTATACCAACAGGGGGCTTTTGAAAACGTGATGTTGTTTAATATTACAACAAAAGTAAACAAAAAAAAAATTAATAGGAATACAAAATATCGGAAAAAATTATCTTCCACAAGTTTTCACTCAATCAGCTGTTAAACATGCTAATCGATAAAAATAATAAATTAGGTGTTGTGTTGTTCATTATGTTTTAAATAGTTCACAATGAACAATTTTTATTAGCTGCTCATACAAATAGCTGATTTTCACAATACAACCATAAATTATTTTAATCATTTTTTTTTTTTTTTTTTTTTTTTTTTTTTTTTTGCAATAAGAATTTGGAATAACTGACTTTCAAATTTTAAAACATTGAAAACTAACCATGAACAAAGGCAATTTACAATTTTAAAAAGTAGGCAAGTACATATTACAGAGAGAAAAAGTGCAAAGATAATTTTCACCTAACACCAAATTGATAATTTCAACTTTAAATAATTTTTAATCCAATCCACCATACAATTGCCATAAACACTTTTCCTAATTTTAGTTAATTATTAAAAATATCAAGAATTTCCAACATTTAATCATTAATAAGTATCACAGCAACATTATTAAAAATTAATTGCAATCAGGTTTTGAGCTAAGTTAATCACTTAAAAACCCTCTCAGTAACTAGTCACAACAAACAGTCATTAGAACTAGAAGTATGCTAGTTCAATCAATAACCAATACAGTAAAAAAAAAAAGTGCATGCACACCATTTTGTAACTATAAAAAGCAAACAGAGAACAAACAAACAAACAAATTTAGTGCCATTTAAAGAAATAATATGTGCAATACGCAGAATGCAACACAAATGATTTAAAATCCACTAAGCTTTCAAAGCTTCACTGGAATGTTTTTCCCAAACAGAATTAAATTCCTCTTCCAATATCTCTGCTCCCCTCTTTCGTGTGAGTCCAGTTTCTTCCAAGCTCAGTTCACACATATGCATGTCGTCTTTACCTATGACATATGAAGACAGAAGGAAGTTCATAGATAAGTTATAATAACCATTCAGCATTTGCACAAAAAATTATTGAATTCCAAATAATTAGTTCATAAGCTCTGTTTTGTACTTGTTCAGTCAATCGTGGACCGTATATGCAAGCGGTTCGCCACTAGGTATGCATGATATACTGGTGACATATCGATATGAATTAGTTTGCCAATATGTTAATCCTTGCACTTTGTGCATTTAAACTTCTGAATAAGCCAACAAATACTTCACAAGTCCTGAATATGCAATCATGGACCGTGTATGCAAGCGGTTTGCTACTAGGTATAGCCTGCATGAGATACTGGTGACATATAATTATGGATTAGTTTGCCAATAATACGTTAATCCTCGCACTTTGTGTATTTAAACTTCTGAATAAGCCAACAAATTTTTCATGAGACCTGAATATGCAATCATGCACAGTATATGCAAGTGGTTCACCACTAGGTATAGCCTGCATGAGATACTGGTGACATATAGATATGACTTAGTTTGCCAACAATACGTTAATGCTTGCACTTTGTGCATTTAAACTTCTGAATAAGTCAACAAATACTTCATGAGTCCTGAATATGCAATCATGGACCATATATGCAATGGTTTGCCACAAGTTTTTACCTGTGTGAGATACTGGTGACATATCCCTTGGCTTAGTTTGCCAATAATATGTTAATCCTTGTACTTTGTGCATTTAAACTTCTGAATAAGCCTGTAATAATTACGATGAAGAAAATTACATTCATTACTTTTGGCTTGACTGATGCAATTTTCCATCTATCTTTTTTACTATCTCATTAGATGCTCTGAGTCAAAAGATATTGTCACCAGGGGCACATCTACTATTGGTAATTCTTATTTGTACATGACAGCAAGACAACCATTCAACATATGGCTAGAAGCAGGATTTAAATTTTTTTTAAAATATAAACTTTTCCTTACCTTTGCACATTTGTTCTAATCAGCATGGTTTTTTGTTGTTACAATGTGGCTGTTAAATAATGTAAAATTAGAGTGATTGCAATAATAAATTGCAATAATATATTTTGTGTGTTATTTACTCCTAATTAATTCAGAAGTAAATCATATGTTAATTTATTATGTATTAATGGCAAACTGTCATATGGCATAACCCATCATGATTGGTTAAGGAAGTGGCTATTCCCACCGTGTTCTTTACTTTTCCTATATATATAATGTGTACCTTAAATGTACGGTGTAGTCTTACTGTTAGATGTCATGTTAAATCTTTTGTTTTTCATTAATGTTTTGCTGTGTATAAATAATGTCTAAATTATAGTGAATAAATTTTTTTTATAAACATGATTTTAGTCTAGTTTTATCTTCATACTAGCTGAAAACCCGCGCTTCGCTACGGAGTACATTCAAATTAAATACAACGGTCAACGTATGCAATTTATGCCAAAAAATAAATATATATATTTATAATAAATGCGATGATCAATGTATACAATTGAAGTAAAATATATATCTATCTATATATATATACTTATAAAAAAATCGTAAGGGATATGCATTTTTTTTTGGATAATATCCAATCGTCTGCTGCATTAGAAAGAGAAAAAAATATTTTTTTTGTCTATTTAGTTGTTACGCACGTGACGATAAATTTATTGAAAGTACCAGAAAAAGAAATCACGTGATTAGCATTTAATAAATTAAATTCTAAAAATTAATCTTTAAAAATTCACCAAAAATCAGGAAATGGAGGCAAAAATTCGAAAAAAATTTCATTTTGAAGGAATTTTTATGATCTTTCTCGTGATATAAATTTTATAACCCTCAATGTATTATTTTAAATGCAAATGTAAAAAAAGTTTAAAAAACAGCTTAAAAATTTAATTTTAAAAAATCTAAGAAGAATTTTTGAAAAATCTTTCTTAGTGCACCCCTACACTATTAGAAGAATCGCCATGCAAAATTTCAGCCCTTTAGGTCCAGCGGTTTGGTCTGTGCGTTGTATGTCAGTCAGTCAGTCAGTCAGTCAGTGAATGAATGAGTCAGTTATGGAACTGTTTTATATATATATAGATTAAGCAATACAGGACTCTGCTTTGAATACCAAAAGGTACAGAATTATGTATAGTCAGTGGTGGGATTCAAATAAATTAGCAACAGGTTCTATGTCCTAATCAGTGAAGGGCTTCAGCTGGTTTGCGCCGGTTCTGTAGAACTGATATATACATTAGGTACCGGTTATACATAACCGGTGCGAACCGGCAGAATCCCACCACTGTGTATTGTTACATATCTGAGGCAACAGTTTTACCATAACTTACTCTTTACAATGTAAGGAAGAGAATAACATACCTGCTACAAGTTGAATAGCTGGTTTATCAGGATGCAATTCCATCTGTCGGGCAATCCATTGACCTTTAAAGTGAGCATACCACCAACCCTTCTGAACAGAGCTTTGACGCACAAAAGGAATACGGAAATATCTATCAGTATTTATCGAATTCAGAGATGAAACACGTTTAGGAGGCATAGGAGGTGCATATTTTGCTAAACAAGACATAAAACAATTCATTAAATTAAAAGATCGCACAATATTCTAAGATATAAATACTGAACTTAGAATTAAAGATTTAATTTTTACACTTTTAATTGTTCTAATGTTTTGCAAACTAAACTAAGAAAAGGAGGGAATACTATGAGATTTGAAGCTAGAGATTTCTAAAGGACAATATATTTTCATTAAATAACCCATTAAATTATATGCTATTACTTTCAATATACAGTGAAACTTCTCTACAGCAGCCTGTAATGGTGCTGAAAAAAAGTGGCCGGTTTGAGAGGTGGCTGTTGAAGAAGGGTTTCTTCTATAACATTGCCTCTATGAAGTCTTGAAATGGTTCTGAACAAAATATGTCCATTTAGAGGGGTGGCTGTCGAATAAGGATGCCGGGCTAGAGAAGTTTCACTGTACAGTAAAACCTCGTTTATCCGGGCTAACTGGGACCATAGGCAGTCCTGATAATCTGGGTAATAAGCAAAACAAAATCCTTAACTAAGCAGGCTTACTGTTTATTACGATAAAAACTATGTTTTGTAACAAAATTACACAATATTGTTTACAAGACATTAAAAAAACAAAAATAACTTTTCATGTCATTTCTTAACAAAGAATTGGTCCATCTGTTTCAAATATGTGTGGCTTTTAAATGAAGCACGGTCGCACAAACACTTTATCATTAATAGTTCTTCTGGAGTGGTATCGGGCTGATGCTCCAAGTACGCCATGATGTTTGTCAGCTGGTGCACAGCATCTGCATGTGTCATCCTCTGTTGCCATGTGATCACTCCTTCCTTGTCCACGTCATCTTCTTCCTCACTGTCTGCTGTAGATGTGCATGCCGCTACAATTTCTTCTTCCGTCATAGTGCCATAGCCACCGTCATTATTGTCTTTCAGCCACCCACTGACGACTTTCATATCAAACATCTGAGCACCTACTTATTGTTCCTAACATTTGCAGAAGGTCGTCTGCAGCCACTTGCACTAAATCATTGCTTGCCATTTCGTTTGTAGCACAAACAGCTGGTGAGTCAATCTATGTCAATGCCCTGTGACACTCTAGTAAAGCTTTCTTAAACTCAATAAAAAGCATTTTATTACCATAATTTATTGTACAATCTATGCAGGAACTGTACATTGAATCAAACTGAAAAGCAAGTATTTGGCGTACTGATAGTTACGTTCTTGCTATCATAGTTAAAAATTATTATCTAATGTGAACATTAAATTTAAAAAAAGTCTATAAATCTGATCCGGACAAATGAGGTTTTACTGTATATGTAAAATATATAAGAGAGCAACTTTACTAAGAGAGCAGCTATTCCTGAAAACTAATAGTTATATAAGATATATTCGGACATAAAATAGAGTACTGTTTAATATAAAAACAAAGCACTTAAATAACATAAACAATAGTGAATGATCACTTGATGTAATTACTAAAAAATAATATTTATACAGTTGTATTAATATACAAAATGTTAAATATACAGTTGTATAAATATACAGTTGTATTAATATACAAAATATTATACTGTATAACATTAAAATTGAAAACCTAAAATTTATACACCAACAACTAAATGAATGTAACCAATCACACATAAACAGAACATATTACATGAAAATTTTCACACATTTGGACAAATTTATATCATTAATTCTAAAACTTATATGAATTATAATTTTAGATAACATAGAGCATTTTAAATGTTGATGAATAGTGTTGAAAAAAGCAAAAAAAATTAATGCAATCAAGTGAGTAATTAAAAATACAAAGTGTGTCTGGTTACTCTTTTTTTTTTTTCATATTCCTTCCTTGACAGAAAATAATATAAAGATTCAGGTTATCATAGTAGGGACTTAGGCTTATGGATAAGAGTCTAATGCAGAAGACTTCCAAAGAAAAAAATATCTTAATGATTACTTCCCTATAAATATATATATAAAAGGTAAATACCTTTCACTGATCACTGTATCACTGGAGCCATAAGTCCTAGGAAGCTGAAATTTGGTATGGTGGATCTAAAATGCTCACTGTGAAATCTTTTTTTTTTTTAATTCGTATTGTAAGGGAGTAAAGCTCCACCCCCTAAAAAAAAACCTTGTGCCTTTCCTCTTAGACCTAGGGTGCTCACTATGAAAAGTTTTGATTCAATTTGAATTTTAAGGGACTAAAGTTCTCCCCCCCCCCCAAAAAAAAAATAAATAAATAAATCACTGTATCTCTGGAACCATACAGTCTAGGAAGCAGAAATTTTTTACCTTGTGGTTCCTCTATGACCCAAGTGCTCACCAATAAAGATATTTTTTTAAAAATTCAATATTTAAGGGTGTTAAAATAGGGGGCTTAAGTCCACCCTCTCCCCCCCCCCCCCACAACAAACAAACAAACAAACAAACAAACAATCAAAAAACAAAAACTAAATCCCATATTTAATGGGTCTACTGAAGAATGACAACTCTTTAATACTAAAGTTACTTTAAATTAAATTAATAAAATTTCATAATAGATGGTAGTAATTATTCTGCTGTGAAGCATGGGTATTCAGCTGGAATCTACATATTATATATATATAACACTTTAAAAAAAATAACTTATTTACCGGACTGCATCACAGAATCTGGTGCTCTCTGGCCAGTACCACCCTTTTGCATATTCTTCACCTTCCAACTGTGATAAACTTTCAGCCTCCGGTGGAATTCTTCTCTACAAGCTTCTAACAATTCTAAATCTATAAAGAATTTCAACACAATATTTATCTTTCGAATGTGTTTTAAAATAATATGTGCAATATGAACTTAAATAGAGATCAAAGATAAATTCTCTTGGATTCCTTTCCTCCACATTAAAAATGTAAAGTCACAAGACAATATATGTATATATCAATATATATGTATATTTATTTATTTATTTATTTATATATATATATATATATATATATATATATATATATGTATTACATATACTAACGCACATATATATTATATGAACAGGTGTAGACAAAGGAAATTATATGCTGCAATAAAATCATCAATATTTTTGAAAAAAAAAATTTCAGGTAGTCTTTTCTAACGAAACTATCACGGGTTATTAACGTAGGATTACTTATCGTTGCTTACCTTTTTTTTTCTCTCTTTTTTACAATAATTCTACATATGAAGAGAAGGATGAGTGATAATCCTATGCAGAATAGGTCATTGGTAAGAAAAATAAGTTACATATGTCAGAAGAAGTCAATAGAAATAATATTCTGCCACTTTTGAGTTACAACTCGCGACGACGGTTTTAACGTCTGAAATTTTCCCTTATAGTGGACCATTATGGAGGAATGTAATCCTACGTTAAAAGAAATTTGAAACTATTGTTACATTTTATCCCAAACTTTTCTTACCTACTCAAAATAAAAGAATAGAAAAAACAAAAAGCAACATTACCACATGAAGTATTAATAGCATCTCGCAGATCTGAATATTTCCACTTAGACAAGTCATACTTCTTTGAAGCAAGCTGTACTTTCTGTTGAATAACATATGCTGATCTGTTGAAAGAAATTATATCCATACATAACTGATCATCCGAAACAGAAAATCAAGAATATTTATTAAGTATAGTATTATCTTTTGAATAAGATACAAATGGTACTTTTCAGATATTATTTGCTTTGAAAATTTTTCTACCAATATGTATAAAGTGAAACTTCTATAGCCGGCCACCCGCCTAAACAGCCACAATTTGCTTGGAACTGATTATTAAGACTCCGTAGTGCCACTGTTATGGAAGAAACCTCTATTTGACAGTCACCGCACAAAAAGGCCACTTTTTTTCGGAACCATTACTGACCACCATAGAGAAGTTTCACTATATATATATACAGTTGGCTCTCTGTTTAACGACGCTCTACTTAACGACAATCTCTATTTAAAGACGATATTTCCCAGTCCCGGCCCCTCCGACGTTATGGGAAATGTTATTTTTTCACAAATTCTGTTTAAGGGCGATTTCTACTTAAGGACGATTTTTCACGGTCCCTTGAAAGTCGTTAAACAGAGAGCCAACTGTATATACTTATTTCTATTTATTTTTTATTTATCAAATGCCAGCCAGTTGACTATTATGTCATAAGGCTTCGTGCTCTCTTATATTTTTCTACAACACAATTACAATAAGATAATGCAGGGTATTCGTCTATGTGCGCAGCAGTCATATCTTGTCCGATTGAACATAAAATACACACAGGTGAGTTGACAATATTACAACGAAAGAGATAGGCATGGAGGCAATCGTGCCCAGTCAAAAGTCTAAAAGTGGCAGTCGCAAAAGGAGCCTCAGAAACATAATGGGAACTGGTGCCAAGAATACTCCCAAGGCTTAGCATGAGAAGAGTGAGCAGCCCCCTGTATAGAAGGAATGTCTAAAGACTCTATTTATTTCTAGTTTTGATGAATGAAAGGGCAAATTTCTGAATTATATTGCACCTTCTCTCTGCCAAAAAGTCAGCTTTCTCATTTCCTTCGACACAGCAGTGGGAGGGTACCCACTGGACAGACACTTTGCATTGATTACTCTCGAGAAGGGTTCTACACTGCTGGACGCGAGGGCTTTTTCTATCTTGATTAGAAGATAGAGCCTAAAGGGTGGATGTTGAATTGGAGAGGATGACAGCCCTCTGTCAAAAGGAAAGTTGCTGAAGTGCAACAAATATTGATTCCAGTTCTCCATCGAAATGGGTTGAGAAGTTTCCAACAGGCAGATCAAAGCAAAAAAGTTCTCCGAAAATACCAGCACCTTGGAAGAAGTCCAAAGGGGAACCATCTGTCTAGATATGCTGCCATTTATATGTAGGAGAGCGATAGTGGATAGTATCAAGTAATCGCACAAAGTGCTTCAGGGCAAAAGTCTGACATTTTAGTTTTCTGATTTAGGTCCAATCTTACATCAAGGTCCATGTAGTCCAAGGGGTTAGCAAAAGAGAGTAAATCAATAGGGGCATTGCAAATTAATTGGTAACAGTCAATATCTTGGACACAAATATATATATATATATATATATATATATATATATATATATATATATATATGTATATATATATATATATATATATATATATATATATATATATATATATATATATATATATATATATATGTATATATATATATATATATATATATATATATATATATATATATATGTATGTGTGTGTGTGTGTGTTAGTTACATATGTTACACTAAAAATAATAATATCCACAGTTGGTTGTTAGTCGTGGGCAAGAAGTGGAAATATTTCAAATAATATAACAGTAGTAACACTTAAGATTCTTTTATTTAACCAATCATCCTACCTTTTTGGAAATTATGTCCATTCTAACAACATTTTAACTCCTTAAAACCTCCATGGTTTCTGCTAAAAAACCCCACACATGCTATAAGTATTTAAATGATGTAGTCAATTGCCTATTACCCCAAAAATTTCAAGAGGGGAATTGCCCAAGTTTTATAGATGGATATCTTTTCTCGTGGGCTTGTAAGATACTGACCACACAAGCAAATGAATTCCAAACATAAAACTCTTTAAAAGATATATAAATTAAAAGGAAATGTATTAATCAATAGAGGTAATTTAGTGGCCACAAATGGTACATTATTTAACCCAAGGGGCTTGTAAGATGCTGACCACACAAGCAAATGAATTCCAAACATAAAACTCTTTAACAGATATATAAATTAAAAGGAAATGTATTAATCAATAGAGGCAATTTAGTGGCCACAAATGGTACATTATTTAACCCAAGAGGCTAAAATTCCTGATAGAACTCATATGTATACTATGCAAATAATTTTTTTTAATTATTACAGTACATGAAATATTTCTAACATAGGAATTTTTACATCCCCCATTTTACAATGTAGCACATCTTTACAAATTACCATTTACAGAGAAATGCTCGAGTATCTAAGATTTTTTTCGAAGGGATTAGAAGTGTGAATAATAAAATTACAAACAGCATCTAGAGTTAATAACATACTTTTTTTTTCCTTCTATAGAAATTTTCAGAAACTTTTACATTCTGAGCACAGAATATATTGATGCATATAGCACAGAAGATTTGGATGCACTAAAGATAAAATAAAGTAATCATTCCGATTTTCCTTAAAAACAATAGCATAGTTCTAAAATTGCATGTCCTGGATTTATATAAGTCTGTTTCTCTAATGTAATTTTGATACATCTGCACCATTTTATCTATAGCAATATGGCTCAATTTAACAAAGGACCAATTACAAGATGAACTTTTTGGTTATTTTTATTTAATCAAAACCATAAATTCTAC
Organism: Dolomedes plantarius; assembly: GCA_907164885.2. NCBI lineage: Eukaryota > Metazoa > Arthropoda > Arachnida > Araneae > Dolomedidae > Dolomedes > Dolomedes plantarius. The sequence goes on along the minus strand of OU015490.1, from coordinate 38,553,092 downwards.
TACAAATGCCCTGTCAAAACAAAAAATTAAATTTTAACATTACAGTCACATTATTTAACAAAATTTTAATTTCACAGATACCAGTAATTTTTCCATTTAGCAGGAACTTATTTAAAATTGCACCAACAAAAATTCTTGAAATTTTTTTGCAGAAAAAGGTGGAATTTTCCCACAAGAATACGAAAAAGGGGGAGGGGGAATAAATAAAAAAATGTTTACTGGAAAAAAAATCACAATTTTAAAAAAATTGGATAGAGTAGAAAATTGTCTTTAAAAAAAATGGGGAAAAAGCTTTGAATTTTTTTAAGTAGAATTTTACACCAAGATGAGAGTGAAATTTAATTTATATGAATTAAAAACTTTAATTTTTTTTAACTAAAAAATATATTGGTCTATGCACAATTACACAGTATAAAAGTGTTAAATAATTGCCAGACATGCAACCCATGTATTGGGTATACGCTGACAAAAGAAATTGAAAAAGTATGAAAAACAATGATATAAGGAAAAGTACCGATCCTACAAATGTAATCAGAAATAAACTAATTGTTTGTTGATTTTTCTTACCTAGGAAGAGGAGGTGGTGTCACAACTTCATCAGCTACTCCATTAGTATCCTGTGCTAATCGCAAAGCAAGTTCATGGTCAGTATGTTCTTGATGCAATTGCTGATGCCTGAAATATATATTTTTTTTCACCAAATGGATAAGGTAAACAAAAAAGAAAATTTTAAAAAGGTTACAGTATGTGCTTAAATTATAAAATCAAATATAAATCTCAATTTATAGTTTAAAAGAACAGGTAAACTTTTTAGCAGAAATACAATGCAATAAAATTTACAGCAATAATATACAAAGCAACATGAATACAATAATTACCTTTTTAACATTTCTTCTTCGTTTTCACGGAGTTCGGCTTCATACTGTTCCTATAAAAAAAGAGGTTTAATAAATCGAAATATCTCTTTTGAGTAAACATTTTTTTGTCAAAAGGATTTGGCAGCTCAAACATGTATATGCACCAGGGGTGGCTCCAGACCAGATTTTTATTTTTATTTTTTATTTTATTTGGGGGGGGGGGAGGCAATGTTGGCTCTTCGGGTTATATATATATAAAATATAATATAATATAATTTATAAATATATATATATATATATATATATATACAGTTGGCTCTCTGTTTAACAACACTCTACTTAACGACGATCTCTATTAAAACGATATTTCCCAGTCCCAGCCCCTCTGACGTAAAAAAATTCTATTTAAAGACGACGCTGTTTCTGTTTAACAACGAATTTTTTTACATGATAAACTTCCATGATTTACATGATAAACTACATGATTTCTACAATTCTGATGAATCTGTTTTAACAGCAGATTACAGAAATGTAGAACAAATTTATGAAGATATAGTAAACGAAAACACAGTGTCAGACGAAGAAGGTGAAGTTGAGGACACGAAAAACGAGATACTGCCCCCGTCTTACACACATGCAACTTCTGCTCTAGCTGTTCTCCAACGCTATATTACATCGAATATGGAAGATGACACATTTAACATTTTAGAAAATCTGGAAAAGAGAATAACGGAAACAAAGCGAAATATGGAGCAACCAACACTTTTAGACTTTTTTAAAACCTAATTTATTGTATTGTTTGTACTCTTTTTTCACTGTAGTTTAAAATAACCTTTTGTGAATAAAATAATAATGATAATAAAAATAACATTTTTAAACACGCCAATATATTAAGAAATATATTGACAGTCCTAAGCCCGTAAGTGTGAAGGGAAATATTATTTTTTCCCAAATTCTGTTTAACGGCGATCTCTACTTAAGGACGATTTTTCACGGTCCCTTGAAAGTCGTTAAACAGAGAGCCAAATGTATATATATATATATACTGTATATATATATATATATTGGTAGCAAGTTTTGTGACATCAGTCATCTTGCGGTTACTTATTCTTAACTTTCACTCTGTCTGGCGCCAGGCTTGGTGTTCTATGGTTGAGTGGATATATATTCAATTCTACAGTTACTCATGGATTGTACGGTGTCTAAGTATGTTTATTGTATAGATCATACTTATCTGAAACAATCCATTGGTTTTTAGACAGTATCGACACCGCTGATGATGAGATATTGTCAAAAACCTCTTTCAATCTTATCTTTTCATGTTTTTGGTTCCTGGCTGTAGTAGCTTTAGTTCTCATACTGGTTTTTCTCTTTCAACTTTATCTTATATATATATATATTTAAGAAATAAACATCGTCTCATTTTAAATTTAAACTCATTTAGTATTAGGTCTTCGATTATATAATTTTAGGCCATGGGAAAAAAAAATACACCGGACCTTTTTTCTTGGGGGTGGGGGCAATTGCCCCTACTGCCCCCCCCCCCCTGGAGCCGCCATTGATATGCACAAAGTTTCAGAAAAGTTGCCTCAAATAAATATCAATTCCCTTATGGAACAATAGCCCTAAAATGCAGCCAAAAAAAATTCAAAGGAGTTTATTATTATGTTAATCTTGATAACATGTAAAGTTAATTAAAAAAAGAAAAAGTTGAACCTTTCAAACCAGTATTTGTAGTTTAATTTATTCTGAGCAAAAACCATATTTAAATTTTAATAGCTATAAGTTCACAAAATTATCAAATTAATTTCTATACAATTAATATATTTTATGAACTCTTCTTCAAACTTTGTATTTTGGGGGAGGAAGGCATTACAATGCAACATTAATTGAGAGAGCTTTCTGAATTTTTAACAATCATAAAAATGATACCTCATAAATACAACAGTGGCTGAGAAGTAATAAACCCAAAACTTGAAAGAAAAACATGAGAGAAAATATAGACTAAAAATACAGGAAAAAGTTTTAATATTAATGTCACAAAAAGTAAATATGAAAAGACGGACATTCTTACCATCTGTTTCATAGTTTCTTTTTCTTCTTTGATTCGACACTTTTCTTCCATTTGCCACTGAATTTCCAATTCTTGTTTTCTGAAGGCATAAAAATTTATTAATGTGTGTCTTAGAAACAAACATTTTCTCAAAATTTGATGGCTGTTTCAATTTTAAAGTGATCTCATGTTAGGATATATTAATTGGAAATAATTTAAAACATTAAAACAAATTTAAGGAATTTTCACAATATTTTACAAGGCTGGAACTTTCTCCCTTGCCTAATTATTGAGTGTTATACCTGTTTACTAGAAAATTAATAATAAGACCAATTTCAAACTGGATTTTCAATTCCAAAAAAAGAAAATTCAGCCTAATCAATGACACTTACAGTTTAGAGCAATGATAGCAAACCTATTGCAAATGGGCCAGAAATGGCATGCAAAACAATTTTTCAGACACTTGGGCCAATTTTTTAGAGGCTGAATTTAGAAGCCGATGAAAGGCAATTGAGATTTTTAATTGTATTTTAAATTGAAACAAAAGTTTGTTGATTTCAGAAATGCAGTGGAAACTATTAAATGGGAACGGTTACTGGACATAAGTAATAATTGAACAAAAAGTAAACAGTCTGCAATTGGAAGGAAAAACCTGAAATCTCCTTTTGCTTCAAAAACTAACAGTTCCTGTTTTGACAGTCATCTATATATATAAAACAGTTCCGTAACTGACTCACTGACTGACATACAATGCACAGACCAAACCGCTGGACCAAAAGGGCTGAAATTTTGCATGACGATTCTTCTTATAGTGTAGGGGTGCACTAAGAAAGATTTTTCAAAAATTCTTCTTAGATTTTTTAAATTAAATTTTTAAGCTGTTTTAGTAACTTTTTTAAAGTTTGCAATTAAAATAATAAATTGAGAGTTATAAAACTTATACCACGAGAAAGATCATAAAGATTCCTTTAAAATGAGATCTTTTTCGAATCTTTACCTCTATTTTCTGATTTTTGGTGAATTTTTAAAGATTAATTTTTAAATTTAATTTATTAAATGCTGATCACGTGATTTCTTTTTTCTGGTACTTTAAATAAATTTCTCATTACGTGCATAATACAGATAAGTAGACAACTAAATAGACAAAAAATATTTTTTTTCTTGCTAATGCGGCAGACGATTGGACATTATTTTGTCTATAAAAATATCCCTTACGATTTTTTTATAAATATATATTTTTTTCTACATCAATTGTACATATTGATAGTCGCATTTATTATAAATATATATATATATTTATTTTTTTTGGCATTAATTGCATACATTGACCGTTGTATTTAATTTGAAAGTACTCCGTAGCGAAGTGCGGGTTTTCAGCTAGTCTATACATACAAAACAGCTCCATAACTGACTGACAGATAATGCACAGACCAAACTGCTGGACCTAAAGGGCTGAAATTTTGAATGGCACTTCTTATAGTGTAGGGGTGCACTAAGAAAGATTTTTGAAAAATTCTTCTTAGATTTTTTTAAAATTAAATTTTTAAGCTATTTTTATAACTTTTTTAAAGTTTGCATTTAAAATAATAATCTGAAGGGTTATAAAATTTATATCACGAGAAAGATTATAAAAATTCTTTTAAAATGAAATCTTTTCCAAATCTTCACCTCCATTTTCTGATTTTTAGTCAATTTTTAAAGACTGATTTTTAGAATTTAATTTATTAAATGCTGATCACGTGGTTTCTTTTCTTTTTCTGATACTTTAAATTTATTTTGCACCATGTGCATAACAACAAAATAAATTGACACAAAAAAAAAACCATTAAAATATGGTAAAAGATAAAATTTAATCACTAGACTAATAGAGATGGATGTTTTTTAAGAATTTAATTCAAATTAGTATGTTTTATGGATATTAAACATAAAATTAATTGCATACATTGACTGTTGTATTTAATTTGAATATTTTCTTCTACATTATTTTGCCTGTAAAAATATCCATTACAATTTTTTTATAATTTTTTTTTTCATTAATTGTATATATTGACCATTGTATTTAATTTGAATGCACTCCATAGTGAAGCATGGGCATTCAGCTGGTCTATACATATGTATGTGAAATTAAATTTTCAAAAAGGAATATTAAGAAAGATAACAGAGAAAACAGGTTTACAAATTAATCACGTTTGGTGTGTGTTTTATTTAAATTAAGTAAATGTGATATAAGATGTTTGAAATAAAATTTTAAACAACAAAAATCAGATTAATAAATAATCAATTCTATATTTTTATCTTTTGAAATGTGAAATATATTGCAATTATAACAGTATTAACAAACTTTTGTTAACATCACAATAAAAATTTGTTATAAATAAATAAATACTGCTGTTGTGGTTTGCCAATGCTGGACACTTGTCCATTAAGACATTGGCACTTAATCCATGAGAATCGTTGGTTGCTTTCAATGGGGGGGGGGGGGGGGCAATGTATAGGTGAACCAACACCAGCCCCTGGTGCCACCTCAATTTTTCAATTTTCATTGAGCACCCCCCCCCCCCCAGGGTGCCATCTGGGAAGATTGTACCTTCTCCTAACATCTCTGACCTCATAGGAGGACATTCCAGTCTACAGATTTAACATACCCATATCTGACTTAGATATGAAGGTAATTAATGGCAGCATCGGGATTCCAACTGAGTTCCAACCCAGTTCCAAGTGCAAACATGCTACTACTAGGCTACCTCGGGCCTGTAAATAAATACTCGAGGCATTAAATTTTAAAAATAAATAAAAAACCTTTTCTTGAGTTCCTCTTCTTCCTTTTTCTTCCGGATCTCTTCCTCCATTTTCAGCTTTTCCTTCTCCATTTCTTCCTTTATTCTTCGAACTTTTTCTTCCTCTTCTGCAATCTTTTGCTGCCTTATTTTCTCTTGTAAATTCACGAACAGGGCATCCACTTCCTTAGCATAGGCAGAATATTTAGTCTCCAAATCAGCATTTTTGTGTTTTCCATTCTAGAAACAAAACACTCAATATTAATTTTTATATTAATGTTCAATATTCACATATTTATTAATTATTGTTTCTATAGATAAAAAACAGTGAATAAGCAGAGACAAAAATTAATGTTTACAAATATAACTCTTTAAAATATAAGTAAATATATTCATATTTTTTTATAAATCTAATCATCAATAATTCGTAGGAAACACACATCTGAACTTTAAATTATAGTGTCATCACAAAATATCACAGTCATTTTACAGTGGATTCCAGCACACTGTGGAATCCCCGGAAATGGATTTATTGACGGATTGGCAAAGAGAGGTGTTACAGTTATGGAACGCCCATGTAGGCCAATTGCATATAATTCTATGAGGGTTTTTATCAAGAAGAAATTGAAAGACCTGTTTTATCAAGAATTAACCTTTTAACTGTTGTGCCAGAGATAGTCTCGGGTGTGGCACTTGCGTTCCAAAATGTTGTGCCTGAGATAGTCTCGGGGTAGATTTTTTTTCTAGCATCTTAATGTCAAACCTGAATCTATCTCAGGACAAGTTGATTTGGGCTTTATTCAATAGATGGCAGCACTAGTGTTCTATATCATATCTTGCATTATTCAGTAGATGGCAGTTTATGTACGTTATTTTGTACTAAACATTTGATTTTTGCATTAAAAAAAATTTGTACCAAAATCATCAAAATAACTTGACAGTTAAAGGATTAATGGACAAAAATTTTTAAAAATTATGGGTTGTTAATAAAGCATTCATTCAACATTTTCCAAGGAAGGATTCGGTAGCCATGATCTGATTTTTAACTGGTCATGACTGCTTGGCTACACATCTCAGCCACTTGAAAATTCTACAGAAAATTCACAAATAGTGCAGAGTCCTTTCTGCACTATTCGTGATTAACTACAAGATGTAGACTTTTTGCACCTCCATACCTGTGAGGCACTGTCAGTTTGGGATCTCTATGGGCAGCAAAAGTGCTGAGTAATTAATACATTCATTTAAGGCCATTCATTTAAGGGGGCACCGTACAGGTGGCTAGCATTACCCCCTACAAGCCAGTCCCGTAATTTAGAACTGATTCAAATGACAAGGTCGATACACTCGACTCCCTGCTTTCAAAGGTAAATTTGAGAACTTGGAGGATAGATATTGCAGCCATGACAGATTTTTTGTATACCAGCCACCATTAGTTACACAGCAGTGGATTTGTCAGCGACAGGCATTGAACCAGTGACGTTCAGATCACTGGCCCATTGCCTTTGCCAAATGGGCCACCGCGCCTGAAATATTTAATAAGTTATAACAAAATTACAACCTTAATTTCAATGGTGAAAGTCTTCAATTTAGAATCCACAGACTTAATATCTGAGAGGGATTTTTCTTTTTCTTTCTTTAACTGGGAGATTATATCTGACATTGCATTCAGTCTTTCACGCAGTATGCGAATTTTCATTAGGCATAAATATCTGAAATGTAGAAATTATCCAGTTAAATTGTTATCAAATCTTCAAAATAATGCTACAAAAATGTATACATAATGAAATTAATGACAATACTTGAATTTAACATTATTTTAGATATATTGCAAAATATTTTAGGAATTCCTTATAGTATTTTTAATCTTATAAAGAAACATAATACAAAAAATGTACAATAGGTGCTAAAATCAGAACATAATGTGGTTCCTAACCAGTCCATGAACGACTGGTGTTCCAAGAGAACCCAAGAAGTGTTCTGTGAGGTCAGGAGTAATTAAAAATAATAATTGTTTTCATTGTTTCAAAACAACAGCCAATTAAAAAAAATTTTTAGTTCCCAATATTGTGTTCAAATTCTAAAAATTCCTGTATTTCTTCTGCTTTCTGATGTTTGAGTTCGAAAAATTCCTTGTTCTACTTAAAAATTTCTCATATATTTTCTGTGACGTGGACTTGCAGTGACACAGCCATTTTGCAGTATCATAGCCATTTCACAGCTAGTAAAGCAAATGCAATCTAAAAAATCTTGTTGAATTTTAAGTTTTCATTTGGTTTTTATGTTCACTATAAAGGTTTCTTTTACATTAAATTTGTCATTGTTAATAAGTTTATTTGTAACTTTTTACTAAAGTTGTTTATCACTAATAGATTGTTTATTCAGAAAATAAAACCCATTTTTGCCCTAAAAGGACTGGTTTAGAGATGGTCCGCAACAAAATTTTTTGACAAATGGTCCCTGTTCAACAGAAAATTAGGAACCATTGATCTACACAGTCTGAAAATAAACCTCCTTGATAATGGTTCAATTGTATACCAAAGAACAAAACAAAGACTGAAATTAATATTAATTTAATGAAAAACTAGATAGCTGTGAGAAGCAATGAAAAATTAACCTTTTAGTATAGGGTGATACCTGCAAAGATACAATTACAGGATACTATATTTATGTCACTATTCAAAATTCCAGCATTTTCATTTTATGAAAGTGAAGCTAGAATATGTATATTGAAAAAAATCAAAACAAATTTAAGTTTCATTTACTGCGACTTTTGAATTTATAGCTAAACAAAAGAGAATCTCCAATGACTGCATTAGATAAAATAAACCTTAAATATAGTGAATAAAACTAATAAACATCATATAAAATAGTATTAATATAAAATAGTATAATATAACTGAAGATACAAAAGTCAATGCAGAATTTGATGAAAAACTAAATAGCTGTTTGAAGCAATAAAAAATAAAAAAGATGATACATACAAAGATATAATTACAGGTTACTATATTTACATTACAATTCAAAATTTATTACGTCATACCATATAAAAATTTCAAAAAGAACTGAGTTACCTCGGTCTATATTTTTCTTTAGCAAGGCACATACGGAAATTCTTCTGTAAAAGAATGAGATTCTGGCGACGGTATAAAATCTTATTTTTCACTATAACAAGAAAAAGATGTATGTAGATATACATAAAAACTGAAAATGTGATGAAATCTTAAGTTGTTACACTACACTATCTACCAATAAGTATTTGCACACCCTAGAGTGAGAAATCAAGGTTTACCCTCTACTGTTCGGAAGGCAGGGTCTGGGTCCGGTGTCTGCCTGGAGAACGCCTCCTGCCAGAATGTATTATGCCCACAGTAAAGTTCGGCGGAGGTGGAATTATGGTCTGGGGGTGTTTCTCCTGGTATGGACTGGGACCCTTGGTCCTAATTCATGGTAAGCTCAATGCCGACGCCTATTGAACTATTTTGAATAACAGTAAGCTTCCTATGATGTGGCCTTTTTACAGGTTGGACCCATGTTACTTCCAGGACGACAATGCCAGCTGTCATGTTGCAAAGTCCACCATGGATTGGTATGGTGACAATGGGGTTAACCGAATGGACTGGCCTGCCTAGAGCACAGACCTTAACTCTATCGAGAACTTGTGGGAAGAGTTGGATCGCCGAATTAAGGGGTGCAACAGCCGTCCAAAATCGGTGAAGGAACTTACATGTCTTCTCCAAGCCGAGTAGAAGAAAATACCACTAGCCATCATACAAGGACTTGTGGAAAGCATACCCCAGAGGATTGAGGCCATAATTGCCTCCCGTGGAGGCTCTACCAAATATTGATTATGAATAAATTTTGTTTTCCTTTTCTATCACAGGTGTCCAAATACTTATTGGTAGATAGTGTACATTAATGATTTTTGCAAAAAAAATATTTCATAATAATGCTAAGTTATAGATTAAAATTGTTAGAGTGAAAATTAAATAATCCTTATAAAATAACAAAACTAGAGGTCATGAAGCATGCCCTTATGTTGCATATTTTCCATGCATTTTGTCATTTTGAAGCACTCTAAATTTTGAACCCCAAGTTTTGAGAGTTGATGGTTCTTTCTGATAAGCAGTGGATGATTGCACTTTCACCTGTAAAGATATGCATTGGATGACTCAGTCGCCAGTAAAAATTTATACAAATTCTGCTTTTGATATTCTTTTCCCTCGACATGCTTCTCAGCTATGCCTTGCGGAGGAACACATTGCAAGGGTGAAATCTAGGCTCAAGCTTGCCTGGTAAGCTGGAGGTTTATATAAATTTCCTTACAAAATAGTCTAATGATAGTCAAATGTAAATATTAATTTTTTTTATGAAATATATGCAACTCAAAAGGTTAATATATGTGTCTTCATCCTGAATAGATTACTGCAGCAGAAAAAAATAACCCATGAAAACATCAAATATATGTTGCCAAGACACGCACAAATTCAGAAATTTCAATGACAACAGTAGAGCATAAACGGAAAAAATAAAAATTATCTCTGAGCTTCAAACCAAGTCATTTTCCAATTGTCTACAATAAAATGGGAGATGACAACATGGCAGCCAAAGACAGTAGTGTAACACATGCACTGTGCTTATCCCATTATAAATAGTAGTGATATGAGCCAATTATCTCATTTTTGACTTCATGACAGTCAGACTATGGTTAAATATTCTTAAAGGATGAATTTCAAACATTAACTCCAGAGGTCTGATAAAAAATATTTCTGAAATTTTTGGAAATTCCAGTCCAATCCCATAATTTATGAGAATTCTAGACATAACTTTTAATTAAATAACTTAGTGCTTAGTGTTAATTTTATGAGATTAATAGAACTTTAAAAGATTTCACTAAAATGAGAAAGTTGAAATGTAACATATCTATCTCTCTCACTATATATATATATATATAGATAGATAGATAGTGTGTGTGTGTGTATGTATGTATATATATATATATATATATATATATATATATATATATAGAGAGAGAGAGAGAGAGAGAGAGAGAGATGAATAGTTTTATATACATACACACACACACACTATATATATATATATATATATATATATATATCAACATTTTGTCCCATTATAAGGAAATATCAATAGTAAAAAATAATACCTGGGAAAGTACTTACATTTTATAACAGAAAGTGCACACCATATTCCTTTTTTCCACCTAGACACTAACAACCACTTCTGAACTTTCTGAACTAAAGAAGCCAAATTTTGAGGGTCTGATTTGATGATCTGATCAAACTCTGCAAATTTACCCGGCCTGAAGAAAACTTTTGTCAACCCAAAACAAAAATCTTTCTCATGCAATCCAAGAGCTTTGAACAGAGCCTGGAAGTTAATCATTAAAATAAATTTTACATAGAGCAATAAAATAAATCAACTATTTGAAAAGTCTACAATTAAGTTTTTAAAATAATGCTACACTTAAAAGTTACTTAACTTTCAAATGCAACTGCTTGATTAACAAAATTATATTTAGGGAAAATTCTTACATTACAAGAAATAATACAATCTATAAGCTACTGCTGAAAGAGTTCAGCTGCACACAAATATTGCTATATATATTTTCAATGGACAATAAATTTTTTGTTCTAATAAGAAGAAAAAAGAACTTTTACATTATGACTTAGCAATAACCAATTCAATTATACAACACATCCCAGTAAATATTTATTGGCATGGCATACCAATTTGACAGTAAGCTGCACGGTATTACATTGTTTTATTTATTTAATGCTTTCACAGTGCGGGCCCCATAGGTGAGACATTAAGGTGACTGCCTAAGGTACCAAATTAAAATAAGTGCCAAAATGAGACACAGTAAAAATACAGAATTTTTAACTGTAGCAGTCGCTGAGCAAAGTTTTCTAAACTGACAATTTTAAAGAGAACAACATCAACCCGAGCGACTGTATGATCTATCAATAATTTCTGTAGAAAAGACAGTATCTCAAACAGTAAATTACAGGGAAGCAATCAAGCAATTTGCTCCAATAAAGACCCAAAGAATGATTTAGTAATTATTTTCAGTAGATAAATTATATACAAATTTAGTCACTTTTTCTGCTTTTTTAAGTTCCGTAATTTTTAATTTTTTTTTTTAAATAAACAAATTTTTTCTTTTTATTATTTAATACATATTTTTCCCAAAATGTCCATTAATCTATTAAGGAGACTATTTATAATAGTGATAGATTTATTAGCTCCAAAATTTCCCCCAAAATTTTAAAACGTGCCATTTTTTAAATTTGCCTCAGCCCAGCCCAGCCCAGCCCAGCCCCATTTAAATATCATACCCATACCTATTAGAAAAATAGACAGATTACAAAAAACCAAATAAGAGGCAAATTTTCAAATAACAAAATCTAGCATCTAAAGATAACCCTATTGAATAATAAAAACTTTTAAATACAGTTGATTCCAGTTAATCAGACCACATCGGGACTCAATCATTTTGGTCCTAATAACCAGCTGGTCCGATTACACAAACATGCCCTATTAGGCTTATGCAATAGAATTTGTTACGGTTCTTCAGGATCTGGTCTGAATAAACAGCTGGTCCGATTAACCGGTGGTCCAATTAACCAGATTCGACTGCATGTTGAAACAAACATGACACTTACTTTGCAAAACAAGCGTGGATCCAGTCGTGCAAGATCTGGTGGCAAGTAATTTTTGTACATAGCATATAAGTCTGAAAACTGTGCCCGGGATGGATAACCTTGCTGCATTAATTCAAGAACAGAAGTCATACCTAAAGCAGGAATGTAAAATAATGAGCTTTTAAATAAATAAAATATATTTTTAGAATGGACATTAGAAAAGATGCTGTAGCTTACCTGAGCACCGCAGTTGAATCAGGATCTGATTGCCTTCAAAACAGTGATCAACCATTCGAAAATTAGGCTTAATGCATCGCACAAAGTGAGTGCCTGTGTTTTGCAATTTTGCCATCAACTCTTGAAGCTGACTTCTGAATTTACTGCCGACACTGTTGAAATTAAGTTTACCTTTCTTTTGTGGAGCTGCTGAGTCACTTTTAAATAGATTCTGCACAAAAGGAGTTTCAGCTTCTAACATAACACTCTCTAGAGAAGCATGCAGTGCATCATTATTTTTTTCTATGAAATGAAGCTGTAAAAGAGAAATTTTTTAAATCTAGAATAATGTAATTATTATTATTTTTAAATTTTAACACATATTTACAAATTTACTATATGATGTTTATTAGATGACGCAAATGTTAGCTGTTTTAAAATTCTCCCCTCCCTGTCATATAAGAATATATAAACACAAGTTTACACCCATTACAGTTCCAAATATTAAACCACCTAAATAACTTAAATTGCTGTTGAATGTCTAGAGAGGCGTCGTTCAATTCAGATAAAAAAGCTATAAATAATTACAAGATAAAAAGAACTTTTTAAATACCATGTTTTTAAATTTTCTGTTGAATCATATAAATTTGACAATTCTATGTATTAATAAATACTTTTTAAAATTTTTTTGATGAATTATCCCATCAACTTGAAAGAAAATGAAGTTAATTGAAAGTTAACTTGCGTTAACTTTTCGTCCCTGTCCCGGCCGATAGATGGCTATACCAGTCTACAAAACAAAATTAACTGAAAATAACTGAAAATTAATTTAATTCTGCTTAAAGATGGCTAAAAGTATTTTAAAAAATGCATTGTCATTGTGTTCTGAGCTATTCTAAAAGTTCCAAATGTCTAGCTAGTTGGGAAGTTAGTTAAAAATCAATTGCCAGATTTGTAAGGGACAAACACAAACAAACAAGAAAGCAAGTTAATAAAAATATGGTAAAAAATAATCTGTGACTCAACATATTTTTCCTTTTTTAAGCAATTTTTAAACTTTGCCTTTCTTTAAGCCCTTATTAGTCTCATGAAAATTAGTGAAATTAATTATTTGAAATTTTATAGGTTTTTAGCATTACTGTATTATGCAGAAGTAAATATTTATCATGCTTACTCTCATAACTAAAGTGGCTCAAATATGTTTTTCATGAGCATTTTCCATTGCTCATGAATACATATTTGAGCATACATGCAGAATCGATCACTATTAGTAATTTGCACTATATCATTTTATCATGAATGCTATGTGACCCTGAGGCATTGCAGCCATCACTAAACATAGCAATTCAGCTATGTAGTTTCTAATGGATCCTCCAATATGCTGCAATGCAGCAGCAAAATTTCTACCTCTCTATTATTTCAGACAGTAAATGATCAAATTATTGATTTACCAGTTGAATCAACATTGCCAACATCTTAGCTTTGGAAACTGCCAGAGAAAACACAAATTCAATAAAAGTCCATAACAAATCAGGATCCCCTACAGACAGAAAAATTCTGATCTAAGTTCCCTTTGACAAAAAAAAAACAAAAAAACTATGGTATATATCGTAAGATGGGGTTACTTTGTGACAGATTTTAAGTTTTTTCCTGTGCCAGCCAATCAGTTTTAAAAGCAGCCCAAAATAAACAATTGCAAAACATTGGTACATCCTTTCCTTACATAGTAATGTATTGCACCAACCCGGATCTTTAATTACCATTGAAATATTAAAGTTAAAATGTGTCACAAAGTTGCCCCGCTGAGTAGGGCTACTTTGTAACATTTGTGTTTTCACTTTGAAATCCAAGAGGAAAAATTACTTTACACAAAGTTAGACAGTAAAACGGTTATTATAAGCTTGATAAATGATTATATATACCTATTACAAATATTGGATAGCTTTATCTATATCTTTGAAATCAAAGTCGGGTAGTTTTTTTCCAGGTAGTCAAGACTTCTCTCTCTCCAATTGTATTTAGAGGACGGAAAAATGCAACATCAAGCCGCTAGATGAGGTGGGTCGTTTTTGTGGGTTATTTTGTAACAGTGTCAATGTGTCACAAAGTAACCCCGTTACTTTTCAATATTTAAGTTATGTTCTCATATCGCTCGGAAATATCACTACACAAAAGTTATATTGCTCCACAATCTAACCAACATATTGACAATAAAAAATAATTACCTGAGGTAGTTGGTTGTATATGGTGTTAGCCTTCAGCATAAAAAAGTTTCCGAAGTTTGAGTCAATAGCTTGACAACAGGTTTGAATAATACAATGGCACACAGAAGCTTCGGACACTGGCTACTAGATGTCTCTGTATGTCGGACAAGCTGTTGGCACTGTTCTTTGCCTACTCGGTATCACGGGTGAGGCGCAAGATCCAAAATACGAAAAAATTACTGTCACAAAGTTACCCCTGCAGTCACAAAGTAATCCCATCTTACGGTACTTTATGCTTGGAGTTCAAAACTTAGCTGCATCAAATTCAATTATACTCCATACCAGGCTGTCATCAGTGCTATCTTATTTATAGTAGTGTTCCCACAGATGTTAGGTAATATTTAGGCTTCGTTACAGCAAAAAATGTAATCATTAAGAAATAGCTGAAGATTTTTTAAATAAACATGTATAATATATCCTTGTTGCCACTGTCATAACTAGGTTGACTCTAATAATGTATTGATTGATTCCCAGTTACAACAGATGTAGAGAAACTGCATTTTTATTATATGCCTACAGCATTGTTCATAGTGAAAAACTGAACACACAAGCTCAAACATCAACTCATTTTCAACTATTTAATAATACAAAAATTGAAATAATTTATCTTACTGTTTGGTAGCACACGGCACCAGCAAAATGACGAATAAGAAATCCTTCATCGTCACGTATTTCTCTGTGATATTTCAGCTTTGATTTTCTAGGAACATCTAGTCTGAAGTTACCAGCGTTTTTGGAATGAACGGTGGTAGTAAAATGAGTAGGACTAGATTTTGGAAGTTTGCTTTCTTCATCAAGCAAATCAAATATTCCATTGCCTTTACTTTCCAACAATTCTAAAAAAAAAACAATAATTTATACAGAGTAATTCAGTTTTACAAATAATACAACAAATAATAAATGGAAAACTAAGTGTATCCTCAGAATTAAGATAATCAGATTATAACTATTTTCATTACTAGGAAACATCACCATCTTTTAAATGCACAATACTGAAAATATACTTTCACATTCTGTAGTACACCTTTTACTGAACAAGAAAATTAATGCTCACTTTTATTTATAAGAGGATAAACTAGTCATAGATGAAGTCATATAATGCAGGTACGGGATCTAAAAGTTTCTCTTAACAAGAATTGGTTGGCTTTTTGGTCTGCTATAGCCATCATGCAAGAGCTAAATGGTTCGTTGGTTCAGAGCACTACTGTCATTTTGTACTACATGAGAGCTAATTAGACTGGGACCTACTGCTTAAAGCCAATTCTGAACAGCTACAAACATCCATACCAATTGTGGGACTTGAACCCACAGACAGTGGTACTAAATGCCAGTGTCCTAGTTATTCCGCCATTGGCCAACTCAAGAGCTAAATGGACCCAAATCTGCAGTTTAAAGCTGATTCAAAATACACCTAATTCTGTTTTTACATGATAGATACATTCCTGAAGAATACACGTAAAAAAAGACATTGTATCTATGGAAGAAAAGAAAATTTGTAAAAAAATCAGTAAAAATAATTTTTAAAAATCATATGAAAATATTAGTTTTAAACTTATTATTTTATTTCAACAAAATACTCATGTAATAATATGTAATGAAAATGAAAAAAATTCATCATGAACAACAAAAAAAATCTGTTTTACACAAATTTTTTTTTATTCATTTTCATTTTCTGACAATAAATGGTGCATACGTTTGCGTACGGCTAGAATATCACTGCTATCACTAGAAATGTTGTGGACATCATCATCTCCCTCTATTAATGAAATTCCTTCTGTGATCTCTTGAGCAAAATCAGCACGAGTATCCTCTGGTGCTGATGATTCACCAGTTTTATGAACAAATTCAGTTATTAACCACTGTGTTCATTTTTTGGTTAGGGCATTCTCTGTAAGAGGCTGTCAACAACTTCAGTTTGTGTTTAAACTTCCCAGCGCGTTCCTCATTAGGGTCATGTTTGACAAAATGATTATCCAATTTTTTGGCCAGTTCCAGACCTTCTCTTATTAAATCTGCATTTCGAACAGGATCATTTTCTTTCATTTTCTCCATTTTTGATAGAATAAAAGAAGAAAATGTTTCTGCGGACTGAATTCTTGAATCAAAACAGAAGTGGATACGCTATCGGAAAAAATAATACACCACAAATAAAATTTTGTTTTCTTAGAATTTAGACCAGAGGTCCCCAAACTTGTTTGTCCCGTAGACCCCTGTGCCGATTTTTTCTGTTTTGGGTAGACCCTTGCTATCGTAATACTGTCATTTTAGAAATTCATCAACTTTAAAAGTGTTTTTGAAGCTGACACAGAGGTACTCACTTTGAGAGGGTTTTCTGTAGAGTGAAAATTTTTTTAAATAAAAAAAAAATATATATATATATATATGTTAAGTTTTATAGTTATACATTTATTAATTAAAATGACACAATATGCAAATCTAGTAACATTTTTACATAGAATAAATGCACAACAAAATCAATGCTTTTAATAGGTGGGATGAGCCTGATGCTTTGATAGCAAAATTTCAATATTCGGCTTCAATTTAGTCAGGTTTAACCTTAAATCTCCTCGGCGAGTGATTTCCAATCTGTTTCTTTTCTTTCTTTTTTTTTCTTGTAAGGAGATTGACAACCGAGCTGAAACCCTTTCCACGAGGTATAAAGATGGAAAAGCTATCAAAAACTTTCTCGCGATAGTTCATAATGCAGGATATGTAACAGGTATGTCTCTTTGAAGCCAGAATTGTTGATATCCCTTTCTAAACTGCACCTTAAGTTCTTCATTGGTGATTATACCGATCAGTTCTCCTTGTAACATGACATTCGTTTCTTTAATGTCACTGTATGGATTGATAATCCACTGTGGTATATCCATAGTCAATACATCTTCAAACCTAATTTCAAAGTTTGTGTGAAGGACATTTAAATGTTGAACGTAGGCTGAAAGATCATCATCCTGGCAGTTTGTCTGTGCCAAATTGTGAAACTGGTAAGTTCAATATAACGGCTACCTGCTGGCCCTCGCTGTAACCGTTCCAGTTCAAAAGTCCATGATGTCGCAACACAAGTTACATGTACTGCGTGAAAAGTGAATAGATTTCTTACACAATTTTATAAAATATACATATAATTAGGAAATGTATCCATCTATTATAAGAAAGTAACCATATTACGTAAATACCTCCATAGATACTATCTGTGTTAGGCGGATTATTACATTTACGGGAAGCCAAAATTTTGGTGACGGCCTGTCTAACTCGTGGACCCCCATTTACATGTCATACACCCCCAATTTTCTTTTTCGCTGGCATGAACCCCTTGCAGGTCTATAACGACCCCTGGGGGTTGATATAGACCACTTTGGGAATGACTGATTTAGACCCCCCCCCCAAAAAAAGAGAGAGAGAGAGAGAGAGAGAAATTGGATTGGGTCGTTCGTGTTAAATCAAAATGACTCGCATACAAAGAGAATGAAATATTTTTTTGAATTCGTGCTAAATCAAATTCGTGTAAAAAAGATTCATGCAAAAGCAGAATTAAGTATAGCTATAAACATCCATGCAAACAGAAAAACTCAAACAATGAGACTCTGATACTAAAGGCCAGCATTCCAGCAGCTTGACCATATTCTGAGTTTTGATGTAGGAATTCACGGAGAACACTTAGTAGGAAAATCTAGAATTGATCGAATCAGACACACAACTAAATTAATTTTCTTCAAACTTAGTTTTTTAATATGAACAAAGAATAATAAATACATATTACAGAACAGTTGTTCCTACTATTGATTTTACAAAAGAAGATGAAAACCAAATGTATAATCAGGGACCAAGCACCAATTTTTGTAATATGCTTTCTTAAACCTCATTTTTTTCTAAAGGCTAGGTAATAAGACAAACTATGACTTCCTTAGATATGAAGGAAAAAATTTCAGTTAAAGCCACTAGTTAAAATGATCAGGTAATATACAAGAGCATCTTAAGGTATCTCACCACGTTCGGAGCACTTTTTTTTACACAGTTTTCGGATACTTTTGCAATCCAAATTTAGATTTACCTATTAATATTTCAAGTAAACTTACATAATTTTATGAAAATCAATAAAATATATGAAATTTTGAAGAAAAATAGCAACATTTTCAAAAATTATAAAAAAAATAAAATTAAATATATTTAAAAAATTTTATTGCTAATATAATTAACATGGTATTTTCTAGTGCATGAACTATAATTTAAGGCATATATGCATAAATAAAAATTTTAGAAGCAATCAAAGAATAATGTCATTTTTCAAAAATTGTTGATGTAAATATTCAAATATTTAGCCATAATTCAGAATGTGTTTAACTTTTTCCTTTGTTCATAGTTCATGCACTAGAAAATAGTATAGAACCAAAGCACAAAACACAAAATTTCAAAGGGATATATCAATAATATTTTGAGTTATGGACTTTCAAAAAAGTAACATGTAAAAAGACACATTTTGAGAAAAAAGCCATTTAAATGCCCACTTCCGGTTTTTCTGCATCTAAAGACTTTTATAAGATCCGTCATAACTTCTCTTCTAATTATCGTAAAAGCAAAACAAAAACTGTTTTGTAAAGCTAAAAGTGTGTTCTATCCAATAAAACAAAATAAAAATTCATGAATTTTGAGCGAAATTGGCCATTTCAACATGGTGAGATACCTTAATTGAAAACAAAGCATACTACCTTGCAATCAGAGAAATTAAAAGTTTTAGCTTTAAGCTCATTTAGACTTGAAACGAATCATGTTACAATATAAATAAACTAAGAAATATAAATCACTCTCTTCCACTTAAGGGTTTAAGATGACTGAGTATAAAGATTTTACAGCACTTATGGAACAAGAAGTCATTTTGAAGTGTATCTTTCCAGCTACATAACAAATAGTAATGTGTTACAATACACACAAACAAAGGTTATAAAAATAATTTAAATCACATATATACTTAATGACTTCAACTGAGGCATAAGGATTGCAAAACTTAAGTTATAAGAATCCGAAACCAACATAGAAATTATTGGAGCAGTCATTAAACATTTCAAATTTCTGTAACAATTATTAGTTCTAAAATTAAATTTGCTATAAAACTGTCTGCATGAGAAATAAACATGTATTAATACATAAATATTTTACTTATTCATAAACTCATTTCCATTTTTACATGATACACATTTTAAAATATATTTTCAAGCAATATTACCAATGCAATCTTGATTATCAACATAGTCAATTTTTCGGACATTTAGACCTTCCTTTTCATAAAGTGTTTGCTCCTACAAAATATAACAGTAATTAATTCAAATTAAAGATTTTCATCTGTACTATTTATATAAAAAAAAAATTAAGAGAAACATTCTAACACATAAAATGACAACAGGTATAAAACTAATTCTATAAAATTTTTTTGAAACTGGCAGTTTTCCCAACTAGAACTTTATTAACCTACACAAAATAAAACTAAACATAAGAACTTTGTTCAAAACATAATATGAACAAATTCCTAATTTTTATTTCAGATCATGTTGAAACTTTCTATATGGGATGAAAAGTCCCAGGACAGGCAATGAAAAAAACATTTTTTTGTCAAAAATCGATTTTATTCTTCAACATGGTTTCCTTCAAGAGCGATACAATTATTCCAACAGTCCTCTAACATTTGAATACCTTTCATATCGTACGATTTGTCAAGGGCTCCAAAATATGCATGAGTTTCGCATTTGACATCCTCATTTGATGAAAATCTCTTACCCTGGAGCCATCTCTTCAAGTTAGGAAACAAATAATAGTCGCTGGGGGCCAGATCTAGAGAATATGGGGGGAAATTCGTATTTTAATTCATTCAATTTTACCATTGCTTTCATTGATGTGTGAACCAGTGCATTGTCTTGGTTTGGATGGTATTCTTTTCACCAAAAAGCAATATTTAATTAAGACACGAAATTCTTTTTGATCCATTGTTTACAGAAAATCAAAAGTAGCGTCACTTACATGACCGCAACTCGTAAATAAATGGCCGACATGTCATGAAACTTTGATAGCAGTCTTTTGAAGGTTAGTATTGACAGAACATTATATGGATATTTCATTGCAGATGCCATCTAGTGGTGAGTCCCAGGACTTTTCACCCCACGTAGTACTTTAAAAGCATTAAGACCATTTTTATACAGTTTATAATTAACATTTAAGTGAAACATTTCTGCCATATAAATATCATTTCAGAACCCTTCTGCAATCTCTGTGATTGACGAGGGGGCATGAACTTTACCCACATACTGGGTTGCTCCGCTCTACCTCCAGCTCCAGTGTGGGAGAGATATTGAATAGCTAGGAAACTTTTGGGTTCATGGACGTTTAAGTTCTCTTTTGTTTGTTTGTTCTTGTTTTTATTTGTATATAGTCTTGTAACTTGCCATTAGAAATATAAAAATAGTTGTGAGACTCTCACATAGTCTGAAAACAGACTCAATCCTAACTTTGGAAAATCCAGTACAGATGTGACTTTTTGTTAAAGGAATCGGGCAGACTGTTAGACAGACAATGATGCGGTGCCCACTTCCCTACATGGAAAAAGGGTCATTCGTTCGGAAAAGACCACAAAGAGACAATGCAAGGCCCAGGATGTCAGGCTGACCAAAAAGGAATGCAGTCCTGGAGGTGACCAGGTGACGAAAAGCTGTGAGGGATTGCATCACACACATGAGACAATGGAACATTTGAGAACGACGAAAAATCTATAAATGAAGAAAAGACGATTTGACGGGGCTTTTTTTTAGACTGGACCATGATGAGATATTGAGATATTGGAGAGCTGAGGGAATAGAGACCAGAGGTGAAGTCTGGTTTGAACTGTGATTATGAACCCCGCTCTCATTAATGTTATCAGCATTCTTCGGAACAAACTTATGAACATTATTATTAGTCTAGATATTCATTTTATAATAAACGAGATGTACAATCGACAATAATCTGTGTCTATATTAATATTACGAGTGGTTTTACATCAGATCACAACGATCAGGTTTACAATAGTAATAATTAACATTTAATAGATCTGAATAGTTATTACATCTTTTTCCTACCACTTATCAACTAAGCTCCTCATTTAAATTATATAATAGAACACAAAATTAAAACCCTCTGAAGAACTGAAATATACAACACACAATCTCAAAGCTGTTTGTCTCTACTATTTTCAAATGTTACTTTTATATGCTATATCCAAAGGTTAAATTATAATTTTCTTAGTATCTATTAACTCCTTTTCATGTAAACACACATACACAAACAAATATATAATCAAGAAACATTTGGGAATAATATGGATACAAAAGACTTACTTCTTTTAGAATACGTTCATTAAAAAACTGTTGCAATTTTTCATTGCAATAGTTGATACAGAACTGCTCAAAACTATTCACTTGAAAATATTCTGAAAATTATACATATTTTTCAACATATATACATAATTAAATATTCAGGCATTACAGGGAAAATAAACAAAAATTCACAGAAAAAGTTAAGATTTAAAAAACAAATTTATTTTTTTTAATGATCACTGAATAGAGATTCATAGGTATACGTAATTTTCGTATTTACAAAATAGATGTGTATAAATGCAAAATTTGCCGATATGAGCAAATAAATGCGAAAATTAATTTTTTACTGCTTTTTGGCATAAACTCTGTGATAAATGGCTTTTAAAGCGAAATTAGGTAATAATAGTAATAATTTATTAACATAATTGCTTATGTAAGACCATCCACGATCTTTAACTGAGAAATCTCACTCTTGAAATTTGCTTATTACTTATTGTTAAAGTCTTAAGAAAGAGAATATGGAGACTACTACAATGTTAGCTTTTAACTAAGAATTTTGATACTTACCAAACCAAGTACATAAAATTGTGATTTTTTTTAAAAAATGCAAAAATTTTTAATTTATACATATATATATTGCGAATAAATGCAAAATTTTATATACTGTAATTTTTTTTTGCGAAATTTGGATATTCTTATGCGAAATTTACGTACCCCTACAGAGTCACAATTAATACTTGACAATAAAGTACTCTTTCAGTTCTAATACGAATAGCAATCATTAACACAACTTCTTATTCATAAACTATCATTTCAGTATAGGATCTTGAATGTGCTTACATATTATATGTTTCTGCTATTTGGGACAAATGCAAATTTCTCTACTGATTATAAAACATCAGCTATATTGATATTACAGTTCCTTTTTAAAAGTATGTTTTAAGTATTTAAATTTTTTTTAGAACCATCAGAGGGAAGTCTGTTTCCATCTTATATACTTGCAGCATTTCTTTCAAACAAGTGAATTAGATACCACAAAAATACCAAATAATATAAATTTTATTGTCAGACCACATGCCCCAGAATTAATGGATTCCCCCACTTACCAAAACCTGCAATATCCAATACTCCAATGTAATAGGATGATGATGAAAATGGAATGCTTTTGTTGATACACTGCACAATGAAATCAAACAGACAGGAATACAATGCTTTTGCCAATGCATCTCGGGCATTCTGAGCTTCATGCACTTTCAAGGGTACCCTACAGCAAAGATCTCTCAAAAATCACATGCAAGTTTGCTACTCATGCTAAATATATAACATAAACTCAACAAAAGACATTAAAATGGAATGTTAGAGCAGTTATGGAGGTAATTCAAATAAAAATAAACTGATTTTTAGACGCTACTTAGCATGCTAAACTAAAATTCTAAATATGCAATGAGTATGAAATTTCTACATTAAATGAGTAAATTCATGCAAATAGAACTAAGAGATTATTTTTCAGACTTAAAAACAATATTACCATCTTGTCAATATCCAGAGAAAAAAAAAAAACTTTGTAAACTAATATATTTCAAAAATAAAAAATTAATATTTTTAAAAAATTTATTTCCTTTTCTAGTTAATTAATTCACCAACACAATTGTTCATTCCTCTTTCCCCCCAAGGTATATTTTATTCACTTAACATACAAAACACAAGCTGAACATTGTTAGTACTTTTAGTAACCTTAAATTTCAGCTTAAAATGTAAAGAAAATAAGAACAAAAAAACATGAAGAAGCCTATTACTATTCTAAAGCAGTCAATTAATCAAATATTTAAAAGCAACATTTTAAAAAAATGAATTTCAAAACTGAATTACATGTAAATTGTTCCTTTAGCGCCACCTTTACTAGTTTGCATGACTCTGCTCAGCAAACTCTGCTTTAGGTACTGAGCATCTACCCCTAGAAGTGAACCAACAATGAGCAGAACTTCATTAGCACCAGGTGCAAGGCGACATCCACCTTTGCAGTCATCAGGATTGTCCTCGAATGTTACATTCCCCAAATGTAATACAGCAGCGACAACAGTATAAATATTACACCGATCGGCATCTGACAGACCTAAAGAAATTAATTTTAGTAATACAGTTACTCCAGTTACTTTATTACATGAACCAAGAGCATCAAAATAAATGAGACAATGGACACTGTATAATATGTACCAGTGATCTCCAAACTTTTTTGACCATGTACCCTTATGACGAAAATTACCATAAATTGTACCCCCTAATCTATATATATAAAACAGTTCCGTAACTGACTGACTGACTGACAGATAATGCACAGACCAAAGCACTGGACTTAAAGGTTTAAAATTTTGCATGGCGATTCTTCTTATAGTGTAGGGGTGCACTAAGAAAGATTTTTTAAAAAATTCTTCTTAGATTTTTTAATTTAAATTTTTAAGCTGTTTTTGTAACATTCTTTTAAGTTTACATTTAAAATAATAATCTGAGGGTTATAAAAGTTACATCACGAGAAAGATCATAAAAATCCCTTTAAAATGAAATCTTTTTCGAATCTTTACCTTCATTTTCTGATTTTTGGTTAATTTTTAAAGATTAATTTTTAGAATTTAATTTATTAAATGCTGATTATGTGGTTTCTTTTCTTTTTGTGATACTTTAAATTAATTTTGCATCACGTGCATAACAATGAAACTAATTGACAAAAACATTTTTTTTCTTTCTAATGCAGCAGACGGTTGGACATTATCCAAAAAAATATTAAAATACAGTAAAAGAAATGTTCCTCAAACTGTACTAAATTAACTGTACTATATACTTTAGTATGTTCTATTAGATTTAATTTCAAAACTTTCTTCTACATTTTTTTGTTTATAAAAATATCAATTACAATTTTTTTATAATTTTTTTTGGCATTAATTACATACATTGATCGTTGTATTCAATTTGAATGTACTCCATAACGAAGCATGGGTATTCAGCTAGTAATGACATAGAAGTGGAAAACATCAATATCACAAATATCACATTTTCTTTATCACTGTTCTTTTCTTCATTTGGGGGAAGGGGACTGTCTCTAGATCCTACCTTTCTGCACTCCATCCATATTTTCATACAATATATATCCTCATGCATAATAGCTGAGTTTCTAAGAATGCATGTAATTATGACATATATATCTCAATCACAGAAATTTTGGGAAAAGATAAATTACCTTATTAATTTTATTAACATTCTTTTAGAGTTGAGTGAAACTTCTCTAAGGTGGCCAGTAATGGTCCGAAAGAGAGTGGCTGTTTTGAGGGGTGGTCACAGGGGTTGATTTCTCTACGGCGGCCAGTAATGATTCCGAAAAGAAAAATGTTGTTTTGAGGGGTGACCAGCTGCAGAAGTTTCACCGTATTTATATTTTAGAATTTTATTTTAACAAAATTTTCTTAAAATGTTTGAGTGTAAGCAAGACTCAAAATTTTCTATTAACAAATAGCATTGTTTATACTAAAATGACTTAGGTTGTGAACAGTTTTCTCAGAGAAAAATTAACTAAAAATATTAAAAACGTCCAAATTTACCATAAGAAATCTCATTTAAAATTAAAAATTCCCAATACCAGTTTTATAAAATTTCATCAAGCAAAACAGCACATTTAAAATTCATGAAACAAATATCTTATAGACTCACCCATATTATTCAAAGCTTTGTCTAATGCTTTAAAATTCTGAATATCATCTAACATTGGATCATGTAAAGAACCTTTCTCATACTGATCAGCCGACATAGAAGAATCGCTCAGAAGTTTCACAGTGTCTTTGGATGTGAAGTACTGAGTACAACCCTTGTTTAAATACTGTAAAAAGATTAAGAGAGACATTAATAGTGTAAACATATTAACAATAAAAATACTAAACTCATGGCCAGTGGTGCACCCAGGGGGTGGGCCAAAGGGCCCTGCCCCCTCCCCCCCAAAGAAATAGAAATTGCATTGTGAATATAGAATTTGCATTATAAATATTTTTATCTGTTCAACTCAGCCCCCCCCCCTCCAAGATTAAATCCTGGGTGTGCCACTGCTCATGGTACAACAATCCGCTATGAACCAACGCCGGCAGTGCCCATCTCCACTTTCTTGACAGTGGGCTTGGGGTGCCATACAACATATGTCTTAGTCAGGTGGCCAACCTGACGTGGGATCCCCAGAGTTTAGTTCCCAAGCTTGCTTGGTCCTCAGTTTATCAACACACTCAAAGGATGAAAGGCTGAATTGACCTTGCCCAGTCGCAGGATCGAACACTGGACCTGTGTTGTAGTAGCTTGAAGCTTTTAACCATTGCACCACCAGGCATCCATATTAACAATAACCCCTGACATAAACAAATCTTGTGACTCCCAAGAGCCTAAATTAATGTGTTTAGCTCAAAAAATATCAAAATTACTATATTTTTAAAAATTTTAAATTTAAGAACAAAAGAAAAATTGTCTTTACTTTACTTCTGAAAATAAAAATTCTATTAGAATCAATGAATTTCATATACAGCTCATAACAGCTTTTCTTTTTTAAATCTATAAACAGAGCTGGATATGTTTACTTCATACACACTCATACACAGATAAAATGAATCCTTCAGAAAGAAAAAGCTTAAATCTTCTAACAAGTTTTTGTTTAAAAATGCTAAAATTAGAAAATATTTTTCAAATGAACAATGAAAAGGAGCTACAAAAAACTTGATAACTTCATTAAATATGAAAAGTTAACGGACAGCTGTGTCATTACATTTCATGTAAGAAAGTTACATATTTAAGAAATTGCACATGCATCAAGCTCTGAAAAATGAGGCAAAACCTGACAGCACATTAATTGTCATTCTGTTACATTTATAGGCTAAACCAGCTAGAACCTAAACAACCCTTTCTCATGTTCATATCTCTGACACTAACGTAATAGCAGAGCCATCTCTGATACTAACATATCATAATTTTTAAAAATACAGAAAAGAAATTTATGTCAAATACTTACATGAAATTTATCAGGACTAGAGAGATGTAACCTTTTTTTAAGTTCTGGAGGGGCTCCAGCACAAAGTTGATAGAATATATGATAGTTTCTTTCTCCTCTGCTTTGGGAGCAAATTCGACTTTTCTCTAATAAATAATGACTTATAAAGCCCCCAACAACTGAAAACTAACATACAATGTAATTAATATAACAGTCCAAAAAAGAAAGGTAATTAAGCAATTTATAAGAATATTAACAAAATAACATTAAAAGTTAGCAAATATTTCTTTAAGGAGAAAGCTCTCAAAATAACAAACATGTTTAGTAAATCATTATTTAACAAAATAGAACTTAGAAAAATCATTATACAGTCTAGAATCATTATTGTCTAGTTGCAAAATAACAAACATGTTTAGTAAATCATTATTTAACAAAATAGAACTTAGAAAACTCATTATACAGTCTAGAGTAGTGGTTCCCAACCGGTGGTCTGCGGACCACAGGTGGTCCGCGAGAGCCTCGGTAGTGGTCCGGCACCATATATAAAAAATTGCCAAATAAATGGGGATTGTGGAAGCAATGTTCATTGAACTAGATGGGCTGAATATATCCAATGACTATCAGGTGTAAAATTAAAATTTCTTAAAAGTTTAACATCATTTTATTATTAGAATATAATACGTTAGAATGTGAGTACATTAATCCTGTATCCCTTTTGCCTGAGAGATATTCTATATCCCCATACCTCCTAGAAGGTTCCCCCCTCAAGTCAAGGTGGGATGGGGTGGGGGGTGGTCTGCACATGGTTCAATTTCTAGCTTAGTGGTCCGCAGACTTCTATGGGTTGGGAACCACTGGTCTAGAAAAACTATGTTAGGGAATTCTAAAAGATAGTAGTTTATATCAGAAATGTGTAGTCATAAGTACAACTTGCAATTTTAAGAGATAAACTAATAAAACAGTCTTTTGCTTAGATATATCTGAATAACTAGTAAACAATTTTACATGCATTTTTTTGCATAAGTGACTCCATCAAACAAGGTGTATTCCATGCAATTTTATCACTTTGCACTACACATCATGAATACTTGGATTTATTTTTTTATATATTTTTTAATTATTTTTTTTATTTATTTATTATTTATTTATTTATTTGTAAGCTATATTAGCCAGTCATTTTGTCTGTAACCAATAATAATTTTGAAAATTTTCACCTTCAGAATTTTTCAACTTGAGGTGTTTAGCTGTGCTATGCTGAAGACCTCATAATAAAAGCAACACCTATATCTGTGACATTTGGATATATTGGAAACACCTTTATTTTTACATAAAAGACTTCTCTTACAAGGCCATGTTATATGTTATTTAATTTTCAATTAACAGTAGTAATTTTATAACCATGAAATTTCTGAGATAAAATAAAGTATGCACTTGCCAAAAAAAAGTAAATCACTTACTTTATTGCTGAAATGAATTTCAATAAACTTCCCAAACCGACTACTGTTATTATTCCTCATAGTTTTGGCATTTCCAAAAGCTTCAAGAACTGGATTAGCTACAGTAAAAACAAAACAATTTTATAATGATATATCAAAACTTACTTTATACACAAAAATGAATAAGAATGATAAAAAGGAATGAAAGTTCACTAAAGGAGAGCTTAACTTAGCCTTAAATACAAATTAATCAGAAGAACTTAGTATAAATATCCATTTAAAATTTAATACGTATATATACACAGTGTTTGATCAGTGCAATATGCTAAATATAAGGTAGGAAAAATGGAAGAATTTTATTAATAAGGTAATCCCTGCATTTAAGTCTCATTCACAGATAAATTATCCAAGTACTGAATGCATAACTTGTTTGAAAAACTTAGATTGCTCCCATCTGCAGAACTTATTGACTATACCCAACCCCCATATTATTTAATAACATCTGTAAAAATTTCATGATTTCTAAGAACATTAACATTTTATTTAAAATATATTAATATCTTCAAAGCCTAATAATAATAATAAGAAATAAAAGTAAATACATTAAAAGTAATTTCCTGAAGCCATTAAATATGGGTTAAATAATTATAACCATCAATTTAAAAATAATATTAATCTGATATATATGTAAATATATCACGGATTTATTTTTAAAACATAAAATCCCCCCCCCCCCCCCAAAAAAAAAGGGATAAAAATTTTGATACCACAATAGTGCATATTTATAGATACTATCAATTATTTCAAAAACATCAAAACTCTCATAAAAATTAATACTAACCATCTAAAATTTTTTGCTCAATTGGTCCAGCATGACAACCCCATGATTCACATAAATAACGAAGAATGTATTTTGTAGATTCAGTTTTACCAGCTCCAGATTCACCACTAACAATAATTGACTGGCTAGTCTTAAGTGCACGCATGTCCCGGAAAGCTTTATCCGCTAAATAGGAAATGTACATTAGTTATAAAAAAAAATTACAGACTGCATAACAATACATTCAATACAGGAACAATAAGCAAGAAAACAACAATTAATTTTGAAAAAAAAATTCCTTTCATACAGGTATTGTACAGAATACAAACCTTTTAACTCCTTTACTAACTTGCCTATTTTTCTCTTCTGTTTAATGAAAGGAAGTTTTACTTATTGTTAAAGTAATTTTAACTTTCTATTACCCATCAAAAACAAAAAAAGGAGATGTCCATTTCTTTAGATCATTTCAGCTTTTTAACCCCTTAACTGGTTTGCCTGTACAGCGTACGAACTACTCACAGCTGGCCCCAACCGGTTTGCCCATACGGCATACAGGCATCAATATTCTCTCCTTCTTTATTTTGGTTTATATGTATTTTTAGTTTGTAAAGACTAATACTAACATAAAGTCTAGTACAAATAATTTATAACAGTTGTCGTAGCTTCTCCAAGTCACTTAAATTCTTTTCCTCCAATATTTCTTTGTTAAACAGAAGTGCGGGAATTTTTGCTTTATGGAATTTTTGTTCTACTGTTTGCAAAGCTTGTGAATTCAAACCACTACATATTTTTTAAATTATGGATGAAACAAACGACAAAAATACTTTCCTGTTAGATGATGGACTGAATTCTGATTCAGATTTGGAATTGTTTTCCAATTATCTGGATTATTCTTCAGATCATTGTTTCTGCCCTGACTGTGACATAGGACTTTGTACTGCACCATACTACAAATTGTACCACACAAAAAAAAGACTTGGACAATTTGCAAAAGTGTAAACTTCAAATTTTTTAGTAAGTATGAATGAAATTTTTGCAAGAGCTGTTAAACATTCTTCATTGCATGCAGAGTTTTCTTGCAAAAAGCAAACATTTAAGAGGTTTTGTGTTCCAAAATTTGAAAATAAAAAATTGTGTAAAAGCATTAAAAGTGAAATTTAATAAAAAATTCTTTCATTTTCTTATTCTATTAAGTATGGTGTTCTATTAAGTATGGTGTTTATGGTGTTGCAACAAAAAAATATGCCTTTCATGGCAACATTTCTAGTAAAAAATCGACCAGTTAAGGGGTAAATGTAAAGGGTTTAACACTCAAACTTTTTGTTTTGAAATATTATTAGCCTGAACTGTAATTATAATCATACCCTAGATATTTTTTTAATTAATGGAGTTGTTTTAAATCGCACTTCTTTTTTTTTTTTGGCTGACAGGATAAAAATCTTATTTTTAAAGTCTACATTTTGAACAATAAAATCATCCTCACAAAGATCTCAATTTCCCTTGGATTATTAAATGGGTAGCTTCAAATATATTTACTATTTTATAATTTTCTTTATCACTCGTCACAGTTGACAAAGAGGTAAAAATATCAAACTGATCGGCAACACAGTTTTAATATTTTACCATTTTATGCAAGCAAATCTTTTAACTTTTTATTACGTCTCTAAACTATAAAAAAATGCATACAGCATTCAATACATTTTTTAATTTGCTCAAATATTTGTTTTTAAACAATGACAAAGAAAATATGAGATATTTTAGAATGATGTCTCAAGCATTAGACTAGTAAACTCAAGAACTCTAATGATAAGTCTTCAGTTTGTGAAGAAACAAAATGTTTCTATATATCATGTTGAATTTAAAAATCACAATATAGCACCCAACATGAGTTACAAACACCACACATAATAAATTATAAAAGATAAAACAAGAGTATATAATTAAGAAAAATATGAGATATTTTAGAATGATGTCTCAAGCATTAGACCAGTAAACCCAAGAACTCTAATGATAAGTCTTCAGTTTATGAAGAAACAAAATGTTTCTATATATCATGCTGAATTTAAAAATCAGAATATAGCACCCAACATGGGTTACAAATATCCAACATAATAAATTATAAAAGATAAAACAAGAGTATATAATATAGTTAAGAAAAATCAACACAAATGTGACTGCAAATAACCTGCTTGTCGAAATTACAACTATCTGTTAAACAGGGGTGCAGCTAAATATTTTAATTATTTAATATTATATCCATAAATATGCATGTTTTTTATAAATAAATAATATTAATTACAATGAATGGGGCAACATTTTGACAAAAAACATTAAAATGAGTGACAAAAATTTTTGAAAACTTGATAATTCTGAACAGTAATCTCACAGACAATGGAGAAAGCAAATGAATATGTAGCATATATGCAAAAAATTAAAAGGGTAAACATAGATATATGAAATGCTTATTACCTATTGCAAACACATGAGGTGGAAGAACTCCTAAAGACTTTCCTTGATACTTAGATATTGTTTCAGAAGAATATAAATTTTTTATCTCAAAGTACGGATTCACAGCAATTAAAATATTAGCCACATAAGTCTAGAAGAAGAAAAATAATTAAATTTAGAACACATATAGCACAAATTCTTTGCAAAAAAAACTACTTACCCAATCATAGAAAAGTTGTGGTGTTTATAAATATAATTATATTTTAATTTTATGCTATTTAAACACACAGCAGAAAGCCTAACTCTATTCGCCAGAGTCATTACATAATATTATATATATTGCACACAAAAAAGCAATCTTAAATTCCTGAAAGCTAAACATAACTATTCCTTTAGAAAAATATGTTGAATAAATCTAAAGAAAACGAATAAATAAAGACACAAAAAGGCTCAATTGTTAAAAGATTGCTAATATAAATAGTCTCTTCAATACACTATATTATTTTAAGTAAAGGCATTTAAACTTCAAAATTTTCTTAATTTCTTATGCTGACTATATATAATGCAAAAAGGATAATTATACATCAAGAAATATCATTTCAACACAAAACATAATCCGCAATTATTTTTTTTTAAATTTCAAATTTATGTTACAAACCTAAGAGTGATAAATATTATAATTTTAATGCATAAAATTAACAAGGTTCAAGAGTTAAATTGTACTTACATATATACGATCCTTATTATACCTTAAACGAACATTATTTAATAATGTGGCTTCATTTAAGTGCATTAATCCACCTGAAAGAGAAAATAAAAAAAAACACTTTAAATATTATTCAATGGGATATTTAGAAGAATATGAAATAAATTAGGATATTCCATGACTAAGACAAATCTCTCTCTCCAAAAAGAATCATACCAGAAATAGTTTACATTAGAATATGGTAATTAATATAATCAAAAGGGAGACAGTTGCAATTATCAGGATATATCTATATTCTATATCAAGATCATACATAAGGTAAGAAAAATGAAATATCAAACAAAATCATAGAACATCATTAAATTTTTCAAAAGTTCTTTGGAAACTTTTTTTTCAAAGTTAAATTTTAATGACCAACATGAAAAAAAATGGTAAGAAATTATTATTTTTACATAGTTTAAGGTTTACCTTTATCATAAGCATAATATTTAAAGCACAGTTCCTGTAGTTATGATACTTATATCTGCTTGCAATAAAACAATCATAACTTGTATTAAACAAAAGAAATTGCTCTAATTTTTTTTCTTTATTTTATTTCATTAGAAGTTTGGATAATGAATAAAAATTCAAATGCATTCAGTGTATTTATATCACGATAATTATATCATCACTCATATGAAAAACTTAAACAAAAATTCCTGTTTTTTATTACTTTATCAGTTTGTTTAGTTGAAAGCACTATGGTTATTTTATACACAATTGCTAAACTGACTGGAACATACAGCTAAAAGTTTTTTTCTGAACAGCTGCAGGCCTATTGCAAGTTTCAAATCCATATAAAGATAAAAAGAATCCTAGACATACAACCATCATCTTTATTTTCCCAATCGGGTGGGGAAATAGAAATAAAACTTTAAATGCACCTGAATTTCAAAGAAATTTTTATGCTTTTTATAAACACACTTTACAAACTCAACAAATTAAATATGAAATTTGTATTAAATCAATATAAAATTTAATAAAAATCAATAGTTATCTTTAAAAATTAGGCTATGACAAGAGAAGTAAATTTAAGAGAGATTATATTGAATGAAAATAATTAAATCTGTTTACAATTATCTTCTACATCTTTATCATCAATTTCTTCAGCAGCATATGTACTTTCATAAGGAACACAGCGTACCTAAAGGAACAAAGTAACTTTTATAAACAAACAATACTTTTAAGATGTCATAATTTAATCTTTTTAATTACATACTTTACATTATAGAACAGTTTTTAACTTCATTCCCCTTATTAGCCTAAAATATTTTTTTGCAGATTAATATTTTCACAGGCATAGAAAATATGCATTAGCAAAATACCTAGAAGATTTTCAAACAAGGAATTTAAACTAAAAAAAATGTCCTCTATATCTCAAAATAGTTATCATGTTTTTCTTTGGAAGCTCACAAGTTTTATAAAAAAAAAACTGCATTATAATTCTGTTACTCCTGCAATATCACAAATTTTTAAATAAACAATTTAGTAAAAGAATTTTAAAATTTTAACTACAGGGTTAACACAATAGATACTTCTACAAGTTAATCTAACAGGAAGAATGGAAATACAGTACTAGAGATACAAAAACTTCTTAATCAATTCTCTTAATGTTTGTACATACTAACAATGATTAGTGTGTTTAAAAACTACCTGGAGCTGATAGGGCTGAAGGTAATTTCAGTCACACACTTGCCTTATAATTTGAATAACAATCTGAATTCAAACATGATCTGAAAATCATTGCAGATAATCCTCACCAATCCAAAGAAAATTGAGCCGAGAATACACAGATCAATCATTATATAAAAATTATAAGAAAAAATACTAAATTGTTAATTAATAGGACTAAGACTATATGAGAAGACTGTTGATAGAAAAAATAAATTATCATCCACTTATACAGCATCAGCTACTTCTACTTAAGAAAAAGAAATAAAAACATGGTGTTCCTGAAGATATATTGCAAGTAATACACCTGTTGCTATAAGCTGTGCTGCATAAAACTGAAGAGAATTAAAAATAAGTCATCTTAATTTCACACACACACACACACAAAAAAAAAAAAAAAAAAAAAAAACACTGAACAAGGAATGAAACTTTTGTTGTTAGCACCTTTGGCAAACAAACAATTCGAACAGAACTTGAAACAAGCTTCAGTGCATCACCAGAATACAAACACAATTGAAATTTTATTTTATTTTTAATTTTACTTGCTCATTTTCAATTATAATTATTATTAATTTGCAGTTTTTTCCTACTCATTGAAAATAAATAGGTACATGACTGGCTTAACTTCTAACCGTTATAACTTTTGTGATATATACCATCATCATCATCATCAGAGCCTTCTATCTCAACCTGAATCTCCCCCTAAAAAAGGTATTCTGTTTAAAGTGAATTATAAAAGAAATTTTTCACTTGGAAGATATGTACCAGACAAAACTATAATTAGACTCTGTTTACTGACCACTGGATGATTACAAGATGTTTTCAGTTAATATATATTAAATATTCATCTGTAAAAAAAGGGGGTGTTGAACACAAACGAAATGAAAATTACACAATGCATACATGAGGGCTACCAAAACTCAATAATCAGGGGTAGAAAAGCTAATCTATTTTCTCTTAACTTTATCCTTCTCCTTGTTCGTCATCTATTCAAATAACTGTCAAAATATTTCCAATATAAGGATTAAATTTGCTTAATTTAATATAATAAAGAAATAAAACTGATTTAAAATTTTTTTGAAGTATAAACATAAACCAATGTCTCACTGATAAAATGTTATAGGAATATTTTTTATATATTAATATCTTCACAAATATTTTACTTTAATAACTGAACACTAAGATGATTTTTCTACCTATATATTTCATATCGATATTTCTAGGATATGTTAAAATTGAAATAAAAAAAAACTGCTTTCAAATAAATTTGTAATGTTCAAAGTAGTATTAAAACAAATTTTGATTATTATTAAGAAAAAAATACTTACTTCTCTTGATTCAAATAGTTGAACTGAAACAGAATCTGCTCCTATATCAATTATTTTACCTAATTTATAACCATTTACAGGATCTGGAACCCATACCTTAGGGGTCTCCATTGCATCAAACTAGATAAGAAAAATGTTCAGAAAAAATCATTATAATCAAGAAATTTTAAAATAAAATAAATGTTAATATATGCAAACATAAAATATTAAATAATTTTGACAATGAATAATTGAGCAATTTTTCTGTTTTAAAGTGTCTACTTAATTCAAGATTTAAAATCTCTCCCTCATTTAATATTTTATACACAGTAACTAATAATACAAATAAGGAAATATATTCTGTTAATGAAAAGTTTATCTTTACCAAGGATCATATTAACTTATGAGTCACATGCATTACTTAACATAAAATTTTGGGGTCCCACACTCTAATGTCTGAATCTACTCAAAATAACTTTTTTTAAAATGATAATATAACTTTATTTTTCTTTAATTTATATTAATTCAGTTTATTTCTAAACTAATTCTACAAAATTTTGCTCCCTCTCCCTCTAAGTTCAAATTAAGAGCAGATACGCCAGCCTCATATAAACTCCTTCAGGTGCAAGTTGCCTGATTTTAGGAATTTTTGAACTTTTTTCAATATTTAATACTTGCACAATGAACCACACAAGTCTTGAGACAAATGAGTGTATAAAGATCTGTGTGTAAAACAATTACCATGATTTTGAAATAAATAAACCATGGCTTGAATGAGTTTAAATGTTGCATTTTGCAAGCTGTAGCATATATAATTTTTTTGAGAAAAAAATAAATTTCCATGTTTCCTTACACTAAGAAATCAATAGGCTATAATCTTTGAGGTAAAATGTTTGATGGAGGAGCATTATAAAGTCATTTTCAACCTCCATTTAATTTTTTTTCTTCCTTTTTTTGGTCAAGATATTCTCAATAAATGATATCAACTTCTGATACATACAGACAAGTCAACAGTCATATCCAGTCACATCAAATGAATACAGAAATAATTAAGCTGGAGTCTAAAACATATGTTTCTTCAAATGCACAGTTTAGCATTATTTTTCCAAAAGTTTAAAAGTATTTTTAAAATTTAGCTTTTAAACAGTGTAACTTGTAATGTTGGTAAAATTCAATTATGGGATTTTGCATCACTATTAGTATGCAGCATAAATGATTTCTTTTCACAGTACATCATGCTATATATATATAAATATATATATATATATATATATATATATATATATATATTATTATTTTTGTTTCAGTCTTAGTACTGATCTCCATGTACTCTACATATTACCTGTACTTATGTATTTTGACTTAAAAAGTTCTCAGCAACTTTGGAGAGTGAAAGACTTTGTACCATTGAAAAATTATAAATTCATTAATTTGTATACATTCAAATCTCAATTTATACTGTATATAAACACTGTATTATTTATTTGTAACATATATAAACATCGTATGCTGTTTCTTCCTTATTTTTAGAACAAAGCCTTATCTAATAAAAAGCTTATGTAGAGAAAATTTCTGCTTAACTGACTACATACATTTATAAATTTTCACTATTGTAACAGTAGAGCAAGAGACACAATATGCTTAGCCATTGTATGATTACTTGAAAAACGGAATTTGCTTCACATATGCATGATGCTACTATATTCTTATATAAAATATTTTATATTAAATTTTAGTTAACTTATAGACTGGTGGTAAATCTGATGAAAAAAAAAATTATATAATATTCTAACAATAAAATTGAACTAGACAGACACAAGAGACATTTGCAACAGAATATAAAACAAAATTTTAAGAGTAAATTAGATAATCATAGTTAATGTTCATAGAAAGATGTAACAAGAAATATTTTTAACATTCAACTGCAACTCATTACATAACCAATATAAAAAGCAACCATCCTTTTTAACTCATATACCACTTCCAGAAATTTGTCACCCTATTAGACTAACCACTTCATAACCTGGTCTAGCCCATATTTATTGCCAGTATGTACAGCACAGGCCAAGTACTTAAAATTCATTAAATCTGTTGTTTATTATAAAAAAAACTAAACCTGATTGTTATTAATGTCATTAATTATCTATAATACAGCTTTAGAAAAATATAAACACGAAGAGAACAAATATAAATATAAAACTTCAGTTCGCATTTCATCTTGGTACATGTTTAGAAATTATGCATGAATTTATTTTAAACATAAGATTTAAAATAAATATATTTTCACACAGGAAATGCTACTTTTTTTTCTTTAAAAAAAAAAAAAAAAATAAAGATGTATGATGAATGAAAACCCAATGCCCACAATCCTCTCACTCATTTACTTACACACTCACACACATTTTACTCAAACTTAACTCACATTTGCTTTATAAATTGAGGTTTTTTGAAAATCTGACCAGCATTTTTTATTATTTTGACTGCAGTTTTGTAGCTAGGGAGTCTGTTTGACTCCTATTTTTTCAGGTCAAGCACAGGCTGATTGATATATATATATATATATATATATATATATATATATATATATATATATATATATATATATATATATATATATATAAACAAATAAACAAACAAACAAACAAACACACATATATATATATATGTATATATATATATATATATATATATATATATAGGAGACTAAAACATGGGCTAGAATTTAAAAATGAAAACTATATGCAAAACTAAAAATCATATGAAGAAAATTGCACAAACACATATTTTGGTGAATTAAAGTAGTGAACTGGATATGATCCTTCTGTCAATAGATGAACAAACACTTTAAAAAATAAATTTTAAATATATATTTTAAAAATATTTTGCTAGACTAAATACATTAATTAAATTAACATACTATAACATGTATATATAATATTTCACATAACTGAATTAGTTACAAAAAATGCCACTTTCATTTCAAAAGCATTCATTATCCCTTTAATACAACACATTATGCAACAAAATGAGTTTCACAGAAAGTTTAATAACTTAAAATATATTAAATATGATTTTCTTTTTTGTCAAAATACCACCAGAAACATATACAATTTCCTGCAACTTAAGTTTTATATCACAAAATATGCGATCATAAGAGACAAAAACAAACATCATAAAGAGCATTTAAAAAAATGTCCAATTAATATCTAAGGTACTTTTGCTGTTTAATTCAATTTTCATTTGATAATTATGCATTAATATTGATTACTGTAAATTCTACAATAAGAAACTTTAAAAAGTATATAAGATATGCAATTAGAAAAACAGCATTATGATGAGCTCTGATCATATGTTTAATTTACTCTAGGAGTTAAAAAGAGGACAATTGACACACAAGTCACATAACAATATAATAGAAAATACATAACTTCAATGTATCCTTACTTGTGCAGACTTAAAGATGCGAGAAAAGTACTTGAAATAATTAAAAATAAAATTTAAAAAGACATGAAATTGATATCAAAATTTTACCACCTCAGTTCCAATCTCACAATAAAAATAAGAAATATAAATTTACTTGCAGAAAATCGACCTTAAAACAACAGAATAAGCTTCAAAAACTTCAAATTTTACTAAAATTTCACTAAATTTTCAGAAAATGCAAACTCAAAGCTTATTAAACAGAAACCAATATTGCAAATTGTATTCTTACCTGATGCTTTACGAATCAACAACCTGTAACTTGCGTTTGCGTCCGAGTTGCGAGACCGGTGGTTTTGACCGGGGCTTTGCACATTTTACGTCACACAATTGTGGCCAATCATTTCCATCATGCTCGGTCTTTCATCTCAACCGACAGCAAACTTTTTGAGTCTTCAAGAAATTAAATAATTTCAATGGTCAAATAAATTTTTGACACTAAAACGAGTTTTCGCCATAATTTTTTGCATGATCATGAATACATACAAGGTTATGAGGTCGTCTATTTTACATATAATTATTTTCTTATAATTCTGTTTTATCTAACTTTCACCCAGATATCTATCTGCGTGGTACTTTCTTCTTTTTATCTGGATTTTTATTCAGAACTAAATTAATGATAGTGTTTGGCACTATGTTATTGTTGCTGTTGTTGCTTATGCCCCTTGACCGACACCAACATCATATCAAGGCAGTGGCGCACCCAGGATTTTTTCTTGGGGGGGGGGGGGCTGGCTGAGATGAATGGATAAAAATATTTATAATGCATGGGGGGCCGAGATGAACGAATAAAAATATTTATAATGCAAAATCAATATTTCTACATCTTTGGGGGGCCAGGGCTCCCTGGGCCCCCCCCCTGGGTGCGCCACTGTATCAAGGCCATTATAGGCTATTGGGCTGAGTGATGCGGCTCCGGTTTTACATTAGCTCCACAAGGGTCGGAGTCCGACTTGGCTAACGGACCGGTCCCGTAATTTTGAACCGAGTCAAGTGACGAGACCGGTAAACTTGACGCCGCATCTTCAGAGGTAAATTTTGAGAACTCGGAGGACATTGCAACCACGACAGATTTTACGTGCACCAGCCGCCATTAGCGTACACGGTGGTGTATTTTGTCAGCGACGAGCATCGAACCAGAAACGTTCAGATCACTGGCCCGCTGCTCTTGCCAACTGGGCCACTACGCCCCGTTTGGCACTCTTAAACCCCTTGTTCATATCCATGTTTATACAGATAGATGTAGAGTATTAATTTCCTTTAAAAAGTTCCTGGAGGTGATCTAAAAGCCTCCTGGACACCCTCAAACCTTTCATCAATAGTCTAGACCTCAAACTAGCTATTTAAACAAGTTATTTTTTCCATGCGAAATACATGGTTTTATAGAATCTAAAGCATTGGACAAAAATGGTCAGTCTGCTTTCTGAAACCTATACGTACTCGTAGTGTGACGTCACGTCTGCCATACCTGGCACCTCCGTAATGGCGGCCCATGTTATTCTCCCATAGGACGGAAAAACAAATATTAATCTCTCTTAAACTAATGAATATTATCTCTCTGCACGTCCTGCACGATTTTAGAGCGGAAAAACAATTTCTCAGTGGCGGAAATATGTTCAGTTTACGCCAGATGGCTGATTATGATACTAAAGTCTGTACATCAGTGTTTCTTAAACTGTGTGAACATATATTTTATAAGTATATTGTTACCAAATATGTATGTTTTCATATATATATTGTTTACCAAAGAAATAGAATATTTAGGAGAAAATATCTATATTTATGTCCTTATTTCCTGGGGTCGTGAAAAAATCTCGATGATAGAAAGGGGTCATGAATGAAAAACGTTTAAGAAGCGCTGATGTACTTGATTTCTAGGATTGGCATTCAACAGGACTTCGGCGCACATGAATGATTAATGGATTAATGTTTAGCCAGTTGAGGTGGTAAGTTTAGCTAGGTAATAGAGAGATTGTGAAGGATAGCATTGTCGTCTGGGGTAATTCTTTGTATGTTGAAAGGATACCACGATTTTGTCGTTTAAGGGTTTTGCCTTCGGAGACTGAAAGCGAGCAAACTATGTTGGTTACTTCTTGTCAAATGAACACACTTTATCTATCATTGTACGCATAAATCTACATTTATTGGCAATCAAAAAATAGTCTAAAAACTAGTAGTAGCAATAAATTTCATGTGCAAGTCTATCTATAGGTGTCGATTTTTGATATACTATAGGTTTGTCATTGGTTAAATATATTTCAATACTTTAACGCTCCGCAACGGACTCCTATGTGAACAGGCCCTAAGTGTGCAAAATCTGGGGAGATCATCGTGCCCATTATAAGGGTTGTGTTCGCCACCCCAATTATCTGAAAAATAAAAAACAGCAGATACAATCAATTAGAGATGTAGGAAAGATCAATGATGATAACGGTAGATTAATCCTACAAGCCAATTCTGGGAACTCGTTTCAAAAGGCAGCAGCTGCCCCAGAAAAAGACTACAGTGCACTTTTCAAACCGCAAAAACAGGTCTTGCCACCCCCAACAATAGCAACTGAAACTGGTAATAGTGTAGCAGCCCCCGTTCTCACTCCACGCAATAACATAATAGCCAGCAATATTTCAGTTGAAAGACTTGAGAGGGTCCTCGAGAAACTTCTTGCTATTGAGGCTGCAATCTCAAAAATACGAAACAATGCTAGAGAAACTGGTATAGATTTCATGGCCCTTATGGGCTTGAAAAGTAAACTCCCAGCTCTAGCGGCTGATTCCCAGGGGGCGCCTTCTTCTCTTTAATCTCTCGTAAGACAGTTAGGATACTGAGTTGGAACGCTGACCAAGATTGGGCTCCAAACCAAGATTGACAAACTTAGGGATTTCCTCATCGATAACCCTGTTGATTTGGTCCTGGTACAGGAGGTTAGAAATCGCCCTGTGAGGTACCTTAAAATGCAAAATTATAATTTAATACACTCGCCACGTGTTGACAGCAGTAATAATAGTACCCTACCTTATGGAGGTACAGAGATCTATATCAAGAGAAACATTAAATTTGATCATATCCCCTGTCTTAATCTTAATATTCTTGAAAACACCGTAGTCAAAATTTATCCTATCCCCAATAATCCTATCTTCCTTGCTAGCGTCTATCTCAGGTAAGCTTATAATTTTTAGGCCAGTCTTGATATTCAAAATTTATTCTGCATAGGTAATAAAGTTATTTTGGCTGGGGATTTTAATGCACACCACCCACACTGGAACTGCGCGTACAATAGAAATTTCATCTCTAGGTATGGTAGGGAAATTAATGAATAATGTAATGATAATAGTATAGATATAGCTTTCCCACCCACCCCTA
Organism: Dolomedes plantarius; assembly: GCA_907164885.2. NCBI lineage: Eukaryota > Metazoa > Arthropoda > Arachnida > Araneae > Dolomedidae > Dolomedes > Dolomedes plantarius. The sequence goes on along the minus strand of OU015490.1, from coordinate 38,510,645 downwards.
CCCGTTTCGGCTACTCTTGTTCTCAGTCATTGATTTTGCTCTTTTAAATAATATTAATTTTCCTTATGACATTACCACAGTAGACGCTCTTTCCTCTGACCATATTCCAATCATTTTAAATTTACATACAAATACTCCCCCCTTCTATAGTAACCCCCAATTCATAAAATGGATTGACTATACTAATAATGTTTTTAACTCTCCCCCTACCTTCAATAGAATTAATTGTAAAGAGGATATAGATAAAGCTGTTATCTCCATCACTGGCAGTATCGATAATGCGCTTAGCTCTGCCAAGACTTACATTCCCCCAAATAACTATAATAAACTCCCACTGTACATTAAGAGGCAAATTAGAAATAGACATCAAATCAGGAAAATTTGGTAGCCTACACGTGATCCGACTGTGCACAGTGAATTTCATAGACTTAATACTAAAATTAAAAATTATATAAAAAATTATAAAAATAAAACATGGACCGTGTTTATTGAGTCACTCGCTCCCTCGGACAATAGCATTTGGAATTACCTAAAACGCATTAAGAAACCGGCTACCCCACTCCCCACTTTTAACTCCCCTTCTGGCATTCTGACGAGTGACTCGGACAAAATTGAGGCCCTGACAGATAACTACGAAAATCAGTTCTCCCCCCCATCATAATGTCTTTTGCCCATACACTATTGGTAAAGTTGACAACATTCTCAGACAGTTTTACAACAATAGGTTCTCTTCTATTAATAACGGACCTCTTGAATCCACCACCCCTGCTGAAATTCAAAATGCTGTCAACTCGCCTCCTAATAATAAAGTACCTGGAATTGATAACATAACTAATTCTGCTATAAAATCTTACCTTTAAATTACGTTAACATTTTATGTGAGCTCACCAATAAAATTTTCGAATGTAAGTACTTTCCGATAGCATGGAAAACTGCGATAATTATACCGATTAGGAAACCAAGCGAGGATCCCTCCATTCCAAAAAATTATCATTCCATTAGTTTACTCTCCTCTCTTAGCAAGCTGGTTGAACATATACTGTGTAAAAGAATCAACAAGTTCTTGGATGATAACAATGTCATTATTAATGCACAATTTGGCTTTAGAGCCCAACATTCCACTACGCATCAGCTCTTCCGAGTAACGGAATGCATCCATGATGGATTCCAGAATAAGATGCGGACTGGCGCAATTCTCTTCGACATAGAAAAATCATTCGACCGCGTGTGGCATAGTGCACTAATTTATAAACTAATTAAGCTTAAGATGCCATCTGCTATTATTCACCTAATTCGCTCTTATCTTCTTAACAGAACCCTTAAAGTTCGCCACACACAATCAATATCCTTACTTCGTAACATTAATGCTGGAGTTCCTCAGGGTTCCAATTTAGGACCTGTTTTATTTAATATATTTATTAATGATATCCCACATTCTCCACACACTACACTAGCCATGTTTGCAGATGACACGGCAATTTTAGAGAAGCATCGTAATACTAAATATATGCACAAGCAACTCCAAAGGCACGTTGACATTCTTGAACGTTGGTTCGAACGGTGGAGAATTAAACTAAATCCTGCTAAAACGAAAGCCATATTTTTTAGCTATAACAGGATTACACCTCCGCTGGTCACAGCATGTGGTCATCTGGTACACTTTGAGAGAGAGGGGAAATACCATAGAGTTTATTTGGATAGCAGGCTAACCTGGAGAAAAAATATAGAATACATTATTAGAAAGTTCTTTATCGCACACCTCTTGTATCAAAACCAAATGAGTATTGATAATAAACTTTTATTGTATAAGACCGTGCTTCACCCAATTCTGATGTATGCTGCTCCTGTTTGGGGTTCAGCAGCTGACACGCATATCCAGATATTGCAAACTATACAAAACAAGAATCTCCGTGGTATCAGGAAGGCGCCATGGTACCTCCGTAATGTTCTTATTCATAGGGATCTGGCTATCAATCCTATTCGGCATTATATTAAAGATGTGGCTACGAACTTTTACAATAGGATATACTCAATCAATAACGAAGAACTTGCTAACCTGCTTGATTATAATCCTAGGGAGTGCCTTAGGCCACCGAATGCTACTTTGGTTATAAACCCCGGCCTTATTCCTGTTCGGTAATTCCCTTTCCTCCTTATCAAAATTCAAAATTACAATAGCCCGGCTACTTCTGGTTTCTGATTTGTATTTCTTTTTCGATCGTTCCTCTTCTACCATGCGATTCCCTCTCGGACCAGCTGTTTTGCTGGAGAAGGGGATTGATAACCTATGCCCGGAATTTGAATCTTGCTTGCTTTCCTCTAGTGATGCGACATCGATAACAAAACATCGATATTCAATATTAAAACATCGATGCTGATAAAACATCGCCCAAAAACCATCGATGTTTTTAAACATCGATGTTTTAGAACATCCATTTTTTAAAACTGTTTTAGTAATCTCTAACATTAATGTTACTTCCGTTAGTCGTGGGGGGAGGGGGTGATTTAATTTTACTCTCTGATTGGGCAGACACAAATGACAAAAACTTGGTTGCTTTGGACTACATTGATGACTCAAAATTCTCGTTGTAAATACCTCCATGTTTTGCCTTCAAATTTCCAGATAAATTCGTGGTATTGCCAGAAGTTTTGAGGGACTTAAGGCAAATATTGCACTTCGCCAATTTGTCAGAGGTTTTGCAAAAATATTTCCAAACAATACTTTTGGGAGCCATCTTACTAATAATATTAACGTCAACTTATATAAAACCAGAACAAAACAAAAACTTTAATGGATGCACTCGTGTATATACTATTTGTAAAATAAAACGCCATGGAAAGTTCTGGAGTGTCAGGAACATTCCAAGCGCTCTGATTGGTTCATTGGTTGTTAATTGCCATTTGTCTGTTTGCTAAGGAATCATTCCCCCTTTTGTATTCGTCCTTTTCAGAATTCAGACTTACATTTACTGAGTTTGAAAATTATGCTACGTGGTAAATTTTTTTTATTATGGTACTTTTTCATTAAAAAAAAACATCGAGACAACGTAAAACATCGAGTACAAAACATCGATGTTAAAAAAACATCGGCTTCAATAAATCGATGTTTAAAACATCGACATCGATGTCGCATCCCTACTTTCCTCTTTGATTTCGCTACTCGCGCCTTACGGACTTCGGACCTAACGCCCTTTCGTATAACTTCCACTAAATTGTTTTTTATCCCAATCATATTCCAAATTCCCCGTCATCTAGTTTTGAATTTTTTTATACTTTCTTGTTCCACCCATTGTTTAAATTCTCCATTATCATTTAGGTTAGCCATGCCACATTGATTACTCGTACTCGTTCTAGTTAATTAGTTGATTTTTCAACTAATCTTCCAGCTGGTAAACCTTCCAATCTGGTAAAACTAGTAGGCTTCGCTACTCCTTGTAAACATCGCTACTCGCTCTTGTTGGATTTCTGTCTGAACGCCCTTCTCAGTACTGTTATCTTCTCTTTATACTTTTGGTCGACAGTGTCCACTATCGTATGAACGTGCGTGACCGTCCGTTTCACGTGTACGTGAGAGTTCAAAAAGGAGGCTTATTAATAATAAAACAAATACTTTATTTAGGCAGCGTTACAAGCATAACCGCTCTCTTTCGTGCCACTTCTATATCTGCTCTCTTTTACACATTTCCAGCGCTCACAGCGCCATCTCACCAAAAATTGCGTTAACAAATAGCGTAAAACAAATAGCGTTAACAATCGGGCATCCTGATATTACAATTGCCCACAATTGTGAATCAAAATATACTAAGCAAACTTAGTTAAACAAATTTTAAAAAAACACATTTTTAACTTGAAATCATTAATTCTAACTTAAAACACATTTTTTTACAATAAACAGAAATTTAGTACACAATTATTCAAAAATTTATGACAACTTGATTAACATATTTTCTTTAAAACACAACATAATAAACAATTTAAGTATACGAATAGCATTTTAAAATGTATTTACATATCTTTCTAAAAGAATATTCACATTTACTGTTCTAATTTCAAATTTTATGAATCCTCATTTTTTTTTCATAAATGAAGTTAAATAGTTCTTTATAGTTCAACATGAATCCATGATCAAATTAAAAGAAAGTAATTTATATTACCTTATTCCTTCGTCTGTTTTAACGTGAAGGTTACCTGAATTCTATTCGGGTGGACCAGAAGTCTCCTCATCTCCGGATTCGTCTTCTAGGTTACGCCAAGGTCTCCAGTTGGTCGACAATACTGTTCAAATTGGTGGTAGGTGCGGCAAGACCTTCTGTCACCGCTGATTCGCTTGGACAGTCCGAATTCATCGGCAAGGTTTCTAAGAGCTGGGTGGAAGTATTCTTTACGCGATTATGCCTGGTAAATCTAGAGAAGTTGCCACTTGCCACAATCAAATCGTGGTTAAATCCAGTGCAGATGTTGGTCTTATAAACTGCATCATGTTTATTATCATCAGCTCGTAAACTCCTATGGTCAGTATGCATTATCTTAGCATAAACATGCCTTAGCGTCTCAGTTTTAACATTCACCGGATAATGTTTATCTTCTATAATATAATTCTCTATAGTTTTATTATTTACTTCATCCTTGGTTTCGCTTTTTAAGCAGTTCTGCACGTCGGCAATGAAAATACAATTTTCTGAAACACTTCCTTTTTCGATACATAAACTGACATCAGACAAATGTTCATCCGGTGTACCGTCTTGGTCACTCAAAGAATCTAAACACGCATTTTCACGTCAAGTGTTATAGGTCTCTCAGTCAGTGGGGGCATCACTTTCTAATGAAACCAAACAAATGTTTTTCACATGGCGAAATGTTTAGTCGTAAATTTTTCGCTACAGAGTCTTTCAAAAGGCAGCTGCTACTTCTTGTACCCAACAAAGCGCTGACACACTGTTTATTAATTTGCGCGTCTTTGAGATATCGGTTTGGCGCTGAAGATTCGCCGTAGCTTACATTCAAATGATTCGTATTCTTTTCGTCTTTCACAGTACAATATTTCTTTGAATGGCCTTTTATGCCACAGTTATTACAAGGCAAAGGGCAATCCCTAGAAATATGGCCATATACATTACATGAAAAACACTTGCGAATGGACCTATCGTACCCAATTATAGACATATCATTGAATTTGTTAACATTTTTATTATCTGGTTTATTCGACTCAACACTGTTATAATTGCGGGAATCTATCTTAGGATTATTACGGTAATAACTTTTGGCTTCATCATAATATTCAGTGTTCTTAAATTCAATATTTGCGATTTTAATTCCCAAGCGCACATTTTCATATTCGTCCAATTTACCTGCCAACTCATTTGCATTTACAAATTTTGGCCAAGGATCGGTAAAATGTTCCCTATTACATTTGGAACGCGTTTTTTTAATTGGTCTGTTATAATAAGCTCTTTTAAAGATTCAAAATCGCTAATGTTTAAACCAGCTAACCATTCATTAAAATAATTTCGCAGATCATAAAAGTAAACTTCCCATGTGCTTTTTGAATTTTTCACATGATTTATAAATTTCTGTCTGAATTTTTCGGGACTCAACTTAAACCGTCTTAATAACAAGGTTTTAACAAATTACCTGCACAATCATTAGCTTTTTGTTCATCTTTCCTGGCGACGAGTTGGATGAATTCGTAAGGTAAAAGTTCTAACAGATGGGATACATAATCTTCTTCTTTAATACCGGGTGTTTCAAAACTCGCGCACATCAACCTTTGTGGTTGAGTTTTAAAGACAGATGAATTATGTTAACAAACAGAATAAAGGACAAACAAAGGTTGAACGATTATCTTAATTGTCAGGTGTCAGACATGGTCAAATCACAGTAAATGTTCAAAATGATGTCCGTTTTCCTGGACACACACAATCGAACTCTTTTTACCAGATTAGTCGACACTTTACGAAGTGTGTGAGAAGTAATGTCCTATATTGCATGAAGGATGTTACTCTTAAGTTCATCAAGCGTATGGGGATTATTGCTGTAGGCGACTTTTTTCAGATATCCCCAAAGGAGAAAATCCGGAATTGACAAGTCCGGTGAACGTGGTGGCCAAAGTCCTTTGGAAATGACACGATCATCGAAAAATTCAGTTAAAACTTCCATACTGTCCCGTGATGTGTGACACGTTGCGCCGTCATGTGTGACACGTTGCACCCCTTTTGGTTTTTAAGCAACAAGGATTACCATGTGGATGTGCGCAAGTTTTGAAACACCCGGTAGCTATACGTTTAGCTTACCGTTCAAACAATATTAAATAAGATGTGATATCACCGTCATTTAAGCTAAATTGTTGCATTAAACTCCGTAGTTCAAAGTTACTTTTGTTTACTTCTGAAACTCGAACAGTTTCATCGTGTCCTCCCAAGGATCTATTAGTAGTTTCGATTTCAAGTTTTTCTAATTCAAAAGCTCTTTCAGCTTCAAATTTTGCCGATCAACTTCAAGTTGTTCTCGTTCATAAGCTCTTTCAGCTTCAAGTTTTTCCCGTTCATAAGCTCTTTCAGCTTCAAGTTTTTCCCGTTCATAATTCAAGAAATTCCGCCGTCCCCACCTTTCGGTGATACGGTATATCCTGAGCTAATACCATCAAAGTAAGCTCAGGAGTTTTTCCGTTCATAAACTATTTTTTCATTCTTAAATCTAGTATCTCTAATACTTTCAAATAAATTTATAGTGAATTGTTCATCATAATCTTTGCTTTGGCAAATAATTTTCTTTTTTTACCGTACTATCGGTTGAGACTACATTACCGAGATCAAGCTCCCTCGCTAATTCGATCAAATCAATCTTTCTACCCTTGCCTAAATAGGCCATTTTTGTTACTTATAAATACTTAACGAAAATTATATACTTGTTTCACGAATATATACATCATTAAACATATCTTGTCATTATATTCCGTTATGGTGCGTAGGCGGATATCCCTCTTCTGAATTGTTATCTTCCCATTATACTTTTGGTCGACAATGTCCACTGTCATATGAACGTCCGTGACCGTCTGATTCGCGTGTACGTGCAAGTTCAAAAAGGAGGCTTATTAATAATAAAACAAATACTTTATTTGGGCAGCGTTAGAGCATGACCACTCTTTTTCGTGTCACTTCTACATCTGCTCTCTTTTACACATTACCAGCTTTCACAGCGCCATCTCACCAAACTTGACGAACAAATAGCGTTAACAATACTTTGAAACTTATCTTGACCATCCTGATATGTCATTTTATTTTTATTTATTTATTTTCAACAATTTTCTCCCAAAACCCCCTCTAACTACATCGCTGGCCACCCAAATTGCAACACCAAGAAAGACAAGAGATATCACAACAAAATTTATTTTGTAGATAACATGTTGACCAAGTATCAAATGATTAAATTTATAGACTTCTGTGAATTGTGGTTCATGCCAAAATCAGTAGCCAGAGTAGCCGCCATTGTTGGAGATCACCGCTGCCACACGCCTCGGCATTGATTCAAAGAGACTTTGGATGAGTTCTTGGGGTACAGCAGACCAAGCAGCTTCCACACGTTGCCAAAGTTGATCTGCTGTGGCAGCTGGGGATGGAATCTGGGTCAATCGTAGAGCAACCATGGACCACATGTTTTCTATCGGCGAAAGATCCGGAGAGCGAGGCGGCCAGGGAAGCAATTCAATCTGGCGATTGACGAAGAAACGTTGGACAATGCGTGCCACGTGTGGTCGCGCATTATCCTGTTGAAATATGGCTGTGGGCAAGTCCTGAAGGTAAGGAAGGACAACTGGCTCCAACACCTCGGAGATGTAGCGCTGGCTGTTTAAAGTACCGGCAATGCGTACTAGAGGTGTGCGAGAGTGATATCCAATACCGCTCCATACCATAATACCCGGTGCAGGACCAGTGTGGCGGTGCATAACGCAGCTGTTCAGCATCCTCTCTTCACGGTGTCTCCAGACTCGAATGCGACCATCGTGGTGTTGCAGACAGAAGCGTGACTCGTCAGTAAAGACAATTTCATTCCATTCTGCCGTCCACATCCTTCTGTCATCGCACCATTGGCGGCGGAGACGTCTGTGGTTCTGCGTCAAGGGTAGACAAAGCAATGGACGTCTTGCGGACAGACCACTCTGCTGTAAACGGCGTCGAATGGTACGCGCAGACACTGGATGATGCGTTACAGACTGCATGTGCTGTGCTATGGTTCGTGATGTGACTGAGCGATCCGTCACTGCCATGCGCATAATTTGCCTGTCATCACGTGAAGTGGTGCGCTGAGGTGGATGCGATCGAACACGCCGGTCCGTCGTACCCTCCTGCATCCAACGATCACATATCCGCATTACAGTTGTTTGGTTTCGTCCAACACGACTACCGATTTCCCTGAAAGATAATCCACAATCTCGGTAGGCCACTATCCTTCCTCTGTCGAACTCGGATACTTGATCAAAAGATGATCGCTGTTTTGACGAGGCATAATTGATCGTTTTTTTGAAAATACCAGAAGAAAAACACAATTGCCGAACTTGAAATCGTCGAAATCTCCAAGCCTTAAATAGCGCTTTGAAGTGGCGCCACAGGCGCGCGTGATGTGCGTCTGCGCTGAAATTCTAACCATTTGCATATCTCACCTCCGCTAATGCATGTTGTAAATTTCATGTTATTTGCATGTTTCCTTCAGGGTGTTGCATTTACAGTGGCCAGCAGTGTATCTCAATATTTTCTCTTAACCTCTAATTATAACTTAATTTAAGCTAACTTAAAAAAAAATTAATTAATTAATTATTTATTTTATTTTATTATTATTTTTATTATTTTTTATTCACTTTATCAAATCTGCTACAATCTTGCGAACGGTAACCATGAAACATCCCACTGTTGATACCGAGGATAAGGAGCTCATGTTCTAAGGCGTCTCGTCGTCGTCGTAGGAAAAGCTTGCGAGGTGCCTTAGGCCCGTATGCAGAACAAACGCTGGAGCTTTGTGTCTCTCGTTTCGCAAACGGGGGGTTGTTGCGAGAGTAGGGGGTGAGCACTCTTTTTAGCTATGCTGATCAAACAATTTGCGCTTCCGCAAATGATGACGTCAAGATGTGTAAGGAAACCTTATATGGTCAAGCCACGCCCTTTTTCTCCTCCCTTTTGCGGGAGCTGGGGTCCCTCGTGAACCCTAACCTGCGGGGGGGATTCGACGGTCAATTTAGCGAAACCGTCCGACTGAACTGCCTCAAACACGGCATTTTAATTGCTTCCTTGCGTTGGGGTTCAAGAAAAAGTATACAGTATAGGAAAAAACCAGCGCTTTGACTTCGATCAACGTGGCTGTTTATTTTACATTTTGTAGATAAAATTGTCTCAAAGGACATCAAATTTTTCAGTAGAGGAGATCGAGAAAAAAGTGCAGTGAAGGCATCACTGATGAGTCATTCTATTCATCTGCATTGGTAAGTAATTTCAGTTGTATTTGAAAAGAAAAAAATGTAATTTGACTTTAGCAATATCCTAATATTTTATTATTATTTTTTTACTTGTAGGCTGTTTTAAAACAGAAAAAAATGGATGGTAAGTAAACTATTAATTTTGTATTTAATTACCTGTTTATTAGAATTTCTTTTAATCATTTTCAATGCTATTTATAATATATCATATTTTTACATTGCAAGATATTTATCATAAATAAATTTAATTAAAGCAAAATTTTAAAATGTCGTAATGCTTATTTAAGGGACAATTAAGTACTAAAAATGTTCTGTTAGACTTTTCTGGCATTTGTGTACAAGAATATCATATTTCTATTTTTGTTTATAAATCTTATTATAAATTTTTAAAAATGCTGTTAGTTAATCATTAAACAAAGATCAAAATATTTTGTTGCAGGAGGCTTTGTTACCAGGTAAAGATCACCGCATTATTAATATTTGAGGGTGGGGATTGAGACCATGACATTGTACACTTAAATAGCAAATATAAATTTAATAATTGTGCTTCAAAAGATTACTGCCAATGCTCAGTCATATATCAGAATTATGTTTAGCTTTGTGATTGTTAAATGCAACTATGTATTTAATAATCATAAAGCTAAGAAAAATCCCAGAGAAAAAAATAGCTATTGTAACTAACAAAATGAATGTTTGTTTCATAATGCTTTTGGAAAATTTGAATATTTTAAATAAATTTAAAGTAAAATTATTTGCTATTTATACTAATTAATTCCCCCCCTCCCCCAGAAAGTTGTTGTTATTCAAAGTGAATTACAATACCTAAGATTGTAACTACCACTAAAACAGCAGAAACAAAGTCTTGACATATTGCTCAATCATCAAGTATTTGGATTTTGATAAATTTAAATCAAATTTTTGTAACAAGTTTTAAAATATAAATTTCAGACTGAAATTGTTGGAGATAATTAAAATTTTTTTAGTACCATATTTTATAGAAATTAAACAATTGTATGTTTTACGTAACATACATAGTTTTATGTAAATGCCTGCATAGAACTCTTCTTCATAATTATTTGCAGTTTTACTATATAATCTGTGACAATAACTTCTATGAAATAACATATGTTGATTTTTATGTATGACATAATAGCTCTGTTCCATGTGCTATCTCATTTACTATGTATTTTTTATTATTTTCTAGACAGTTCAACAGTACGTGGCAGGAAGCATCTAGCATTAAAAAGAAAAAGAGAAGCAGCAAATTTGAAGCTGAGGCTCTTCAAACCCAAAAAACTATGGTGCAAGAAATCGAAACAACATCCCGGCAAGGAATTCTGCTAAAAATTAATCAAAATTTAGAAACATTAATTAAAATAATGGAAGACAAAAATAGTTGTTAGTCAGAAATAAAAAGCTTTTAGAGCTCATAAATGCTGAAGATGTTGTAGAAAAAATGTAATAAACACATAAATTCATGTTTGCACAGTCTAAATTTTTGTAATAAAAACTTCATCTTCCATCTCAAGTGGATTATCCGTATCTTGTAATATCCATTCCCTGCTTAAAGAAAGGGATAACATCCTTCTCCTTCGCAAAGCGAATGACTATTCCGGCTTTGCGAGAGAAAAGACGAGTCTTACGAGAGCTCCCTACTAGCCGCAAGTTTTGATCACGTGACGTTCGTATTTACGAGAGAAAAAGGTTTCGCTGTTTGATCTGCATCGCGTTTGCGACCCCTCTGCGGAAGGGAGGGGCTTTGCGAGAGCTTTGCTCTCGTAAGTGTTTGATCGGCATACGGGCCTTAGAGAATGCACAGTGGGATGTTTCATGGTTACCGTTAGCAAGATTGTAGCAGATTTGATAACGTGAATAAATAATAATAATAATAATCAAATTTTTAAAAAATAAATAGATTTAAAAAATGTTTAAGTTAGATTAAATTAAATTATAATTACAAGTTAAGAGTTGGTAATACGTAGTAGTTTCAAATTTTAGGTTAATAAAACGTACTGGATGGACCTTGCGAAAATTTTGCATGTGAATAAAATACAATAAATTTTATAAGGAAGGTTGGTGGTTTGTAGTAGGATGGAAGAAGAACCGGCTCATTTGAAGCCATTATTTATTTGTTAAATAACAATGGTGCGTAAGGATAATACAAAATCGATTACAAAACACCTTTGAACACAAAATTGGAGGTCACGTGTAACACAAAACAGGAGAACATGAGATATGTACACGTCAAAACATCTTTGACTATGGGCAGGGCCTTTTTATCGCATGGGCAAATCGGGACTTTGTCCAGGGCCCCCTGATGCTAAGGGGCCCCAAAACCATCTTTGTGTACGCACCTAGTACTTCTAATAGTATGTATTTTTATAAATGTCGGTAAGGGGGGGCCCCCAAATAGCATCTGCCCTGGGGCCCCCAGCGTTCATAATCGGGCCCTGACTATGGGCCTGTTCACATAGGAGTCCGTTGCGTTGCGTTAAGGAAAATATGACGTTGAGACGAAAATAAACCAATCATATGCTTCTAAACGATTAGCAATGAAATTTTTAACGTCAATGATTGGTTTATTTTCGTCTCAATGTCATCTTTTCCTTAACGCAACGCAACGGACTCCTATGTGAACTGGCCCTATGACAAATCTCGGCAAAACCAGTTGCTGTATGTTGGTCTGAGAATAAGATTAGTGAATAAGATAGATGGTCACTTGACTAAGAGCCTGATCACATAGGAGTCCGGTAGCGGAAGCGTAAGGAAAGGTGACGCTGAGATGGAAATAAACCAATCATAGGCATTTAAAATTTCGTTGCTAATTGTTTAGAGGTTTGTTATTGGTTAAATATATTTCAATACTTTACGCTTCTGCTACCGGACTCCTATGTGAACAGGCCCTAGCGACAAGAACGATTTCAGATTTCATCATGGAAGAGGTTCCGATGCACCGTGTATCAAAGAAAGAAATGACGAGTATCGCAGGTTGGTTGGAGCAACACCTCTTGAAGACTTTAACCCAACAAGCAAGATAATTTGTGAGGTTTGATAATGGCAACGGCGAAGTAATATAGTTGATCATAACAAATTTGAATGTGCCTTACGTGCGTCAATTACCTTACGCGCGTCTCGTCTGCTTGCATTCATCCTGTTTCATGCAAAAGTGCAAAATACATTGATTGTTGTTTCTAGAAAATAATAAATAAAAACATTTTTTAATTAATAATGGTTATAAAGGTATAAAATACATTTTTAAACACACCATACATACAAAACTTCAGTGACGTGTTATGAAGGAATTAATCCTTCATCATCATGGTATAAAAAGCAAATCAGGCAATCATCTCAAAGGCTGAAGTTCGTTTGCAAATAATGCATTTTTCCTCTGCCTATACTAGTACTTATTTCACAGATATGTGGCCCGCGGAACTTTGCGAATTTATTGGTGTGGCACGCGAACGTGAAAGGTTGAAGATCCCTACTGGAAACTATATCACCAAATAAATAATTTATTAAGCTGTATAAAAAAATTTATTGACATTCCATTATCTTGCAAATTGACTCAAGGGGATACCGAAACCGGAACACAAACTTTACGCATTGGTTCTATCTTAAGGCATAAGCAGCATGAAACATCCACTATACATTATGACATATCCTCCCTTTTCATATTAATGAACTTTGGCTTTGAAATTTCTTCCTTTTTTTGGATATGAAACTACTGTTGCACATGCTTCTTTATGAAAATGCAGAGCAACTGTCTTATTTACGATAGCTTTCTAGGAAAAGAGAGCTATTTTTTTTACTTGCGAAACATCATTCTGAATTTTAAATAAATTAATCTGTCATTAATGTTAACTAACCTTACAGCTGTTTTTCTATTTCGGACTCGAAACCGAAAGAAAAACTTTTCATTGGTTATTTTATCCCGTAATTTTGAGCTTTTGAGCGCGAGAATCATGCGTGAATTAGTTTCGCTGTAACAGTGATCGTTTCGTCCTGCATCGAGATTTGTTGGTAAACGGTAGTCTCGTTTTAAACGAGAAAAGACGCCATTATCGCGAAAACGAGAAGGTACGTGATTTCATCTTATTTATATTGACGTTTGGCGCTTGACATAAACACGTGCTGTAGCATGTTGTTTATAGTTTGCGTATCGAACGATAAAAATAATGTCGCAGATGCTGCCTCTTTGAAAGTTGTTTTGAATTATTTGTACTTGACTTTAATCTTGTTTAAATCTTTGAGTGGGGAAAAAAAAAAAAAAAAAGAAATGATTTTTCCAAACTATGCATTCATTTGGAAAACGAAAGTTCACAAGATTTACACTCATCAGTGAGCAAATTTCATTACATATGTTACGGTTAAATGGAACGAAAGTTCATTTCTTTAATTTGTTAAAGATACTTCTGATGTATCTTCCGTATCTTCTGATCACCGTATCTTCTGATGTGTCATTCAAAACTGTTAATACAATATGAATTCATCTAGCTCTATCAATATAATCTTAAAAAATATTCAGGACAATGCACATTTATTTGAAAAAAATAAGGATATTAAGCATTTATCAGCGATAATATGTAAACTAGGTGGTTTAGCTGTGCAGAAATCGCTACCTAGCTCAGTTTTAAAAAATATTCTTTTGACTCTAAAAAAGTTTAATGACAATAACATTATTACTGATGTTATGTACAAAAATTTTTTAAAGGATATAAATAATTTTTACAAGTCGCAGAATTTGTGTACTCAATATAAATTGACCATAATTTCTTGTTTTACGCCTGCTGTGGAGGTTGAACTATTATCATTACTAAAATTGTGTGCAACTGTAACAAATATTTGTGAATTAGTTTCTGTTAAATCTGCCGTCGAAAATTCTGTTCTGATTCGAGCATGCTTGGAGAGTAAAACAAACGTGCAGAAGGTTGTTAAGATATTGAAAAAAGCTTTCATATTAAGTGAAGGTAATCCTGTTGTGGGTTACTTAACTTTTCAATTGTTCAAGTTAGTTGAACAGTGTTGTTATCCTTGTTTACAGCCGAAAGAGTTATATTCTTTAAATATATTTTTTAATTTTCCACTGGAATTGATGAACTGTGAAGAACAAGAACTATTTATTAAACAATTTATCAACTTGTGTATAGAAAGCATAAATTTAAATTTGTGTACTAAGATGGATTTATTATTTTACATTGTAGCTTTTCCAGCATTTTATTATAGGATGTTAACTCTTTGCACTAAACAAACATCCAATTATATCTTAGACTTTTTAAAGTTTCTGCGTATCACTGAAAAGCTAGAATCTTCTGACTGGATTCATGATGTATATTCTACCAATGAGAATGCATTATGGAAATATATATTTGACTGATATATTTTTTTTACTGCAGAAGTAAATTTTTTTTGTATTTTTGTGTATTATAATGAATTGTTAATTTTTTATCTGAAATTTTATTTTTGTATGATGATAATAAAAGAATGATCTATTTTTCTAGATATCATGAAAATGATTAAACTATTTAAATTCAACCTTATTTGTTATGTTTATTAACCTGTTTACAGAAAGAATAAATTAGATTTTAAATACTTGACCTTTGAAATACTCTTCTTAAATCACATGCATTAATAAGTGAGTGTTATAAACCAGTTTCTTCTGTAGGCTTCATAAATTTTTCATTGTTATGAGGCCTGCTTTTATCTGACCAAAAAAATAATTGTAAACTTACCTACAAAATTAATTATCTACTATTAAATGATCCAGATAAATATATACATACAGTACACTATAAATTTTGATAATGAAATTAATCTACTTCAGAAAACATATTTTTATAATTTTGGTGCTGAATTGAAGAAAGATGCATAAATAAATCTTTTAAGGACTTTCAGTTCGAAAAAAATATCTAATTTTTAAGAGGTCAGCTAAATATATTTGACTTATTCTCGTGAACTTATGTATGGTACGAATGGAAGAGAAAAAATGAACTTTTCTTTGAAATCCAATTTGAATGTTTGATAAATTAAGTTAGGTTATATATTCAAAATATTAAATTCTATATGGTTTGTGTAGAGGATAATTTATATTCATGCTTAAAAAAAAAGAAAAGTTTTGATTAATGTATGTTGAATTTTTAGCCTCTAGATTAGACTTGTAATTGTTTTAGAAGTAGTTTTAGAACATGTACATGGATAGTAGATCATTCTTACAGTTGAAATTTTGCTAGTTTGACAAATGAGTAGGGGAGGGAATTTATCTTGAGATGTATATTTTATTTCATAAATATTTGATAAAAATCACTTCTTTTTAATGTCTTGTACAGTTAACTGAGACCTGTAAGAATGGAATGTTATCAGAATAGCATATTCAATTCATGTGGGAAATTTTGCACTCTGTAAATTGTTTTATTTTGCTTGTTTAAATTTTTTTCTTGTTAATAATACAATATCACCTTCAGCCATGACAGTTAGACATGAAAAGCTTAAAAAGAAAAGGTACAGAGCCATCTTCTTTGTTGTACCTTTATTCGTGTTTTCATATTCTTTAACTAAAACTTTTTTCCATGCATTTATAGTATGTAAGATTGACTTCTGTTTGAATTAGCTTTAGCAGTATTAAAATTGCATTTAATGTTCTGCTCAAAATGCTTTTGCTACCTTCTGTTATATTTGTTTTTTAAAAAGGATTTAAAATTAATTACAAAAAAATGCTTCAAGAAAGAAAATATCAATAAATTATTTTTCTCTCTTTTCATGCATTATGAGGTAAAAGAAAAGAAAAAAAAAATTTAAAAGCATGGATTTGTATTTTAAATTAGATTCACATTAGAGTGTATTCTCAAAATATTCATATAGTAAAATTTTTCTTAAATGTATATACTTTTTAAATGAGATCCGATACTTGCTTTTTAAAATTATGTTTCTATTAAATTTTGATATATTTGTAATTTATTAAAATGCTTCTTTCCTGAACTTTTTAACAAAACTTTTTAAAATTTATATTTAGAAGAGGATTCAATCAGTCATATTCACTCAGAGAATTTACAGAGAATATTTTTTTAAAATCACTATGTGTTTCTGAATCACTTTGTACATTTGTATTTTCTGAAACTGAGTACAATTATTCTGTGCTTTACCCTGCTTTAAAAATATGGAACCTAAAAAGAAGAAAACAAGAACTGAGGATCTTGAATTAAAAGTAAGAATTATTTAACTTTATATTATATATAATTATCTATCTAAATTTAAATCAATTGAATAAAGGTGGTTTTATAATTAATTGCTATTTAAATTAGCATATCATTCTCTATGAAGCTAAGTTCAAAGTTCTTGATAGTAGTAACATTTGTAGAAGGTTTACATTTAAATAATCTACCTCTGATCTAAATGACTTACTTAAATTTTGTTTCTAATTTCAGTTTCCTTTTCTTTAAATTTAAATGTTTTTCTTACTTTAGAATGAGGTAAAAATTCTGTCAAAGAAATTTTTATTTAATCTAATTTCTAACAATTTCTTTTCAAGAAGTAGTTTGTAACCAAGTGTAAGTCTTTTAATTATTCTTTTCTTATTAAATATTTCTTAAAATATAATTTTTTATTGTATCTAAGTTCGACTTAAGATTTGTTGATAAACTGTTTGTGGATAAAAATATTTTATGTATTGTGCTTTATTGCAAGATTTTATATTTCTGTCTCTTCTTGTATTATCTCTTATTTTTGCATATTCTAAAAATTATTTATGATCATCACACTCTAAATTGTTTACATCATACATGCTTGTTTCCTAGTTTTTTTTTTTTTTTTTGGTCAGTATTCTATAGTTATGCATATAAATTTAAGATATAAAAGTTTGTGCAACTTATTTTACAGGAAATGATATGTTCAATGCAGGATATCTTTTTTAATAAACTAAAAAATATAGAAGAAAAAATTGATAAAATTAACTCAAAGTATCTCAGTCTTGAAAAAAAGGTTGAAAATATTATTTGTAACATTCAAGGAATGCCAGTTAATATTTCTTGTGCAAGTAAGTATAGTTTGTTCTCTATGTATTGTGCTCGAATCAATATAAAACTTATTAAGCATGACCTTATGTATAGTTTCTGCATTCTCCCTCCCTTTTTTTGTGTTTTTTTATTTGTTAGACTTTTCTCTCCATCCATAATTTCTACATTAGAAAGTTTTCTTTAATTTTACTTTTAGGAATAATATTTCATACCTTCTTTCTAACTATCAGAGTTCCTTTTTTCATTCTCAGATAGCTTCTTCTTGTGTATTTATTTGATATCTTGCTACTATATTATGCTGTCTGCTCTCAATTACCTTATTTGGATAGTTGTTACTAGTTTCTGAGCAAAACAATTGTTACACTGTATCAAAAGCATTCAAAATCAGCTAAATTATTGTAGCATAAGCTAGAAAAAAATATTTTATTTCTCCCTTTTTAATCATCATTTATTTGAGCTAGAAAGTATGAATAAAAATAAGTTATAAATTTCTTTATATATATAGGTTCATCTTTAGATGATTCTGTTTCTGAAAGCAATGCAAAATCTGAAGTCCCAAGTATGTATACTTTTATTATGTGTGATTCTGCACACCAAATATTATTATAATATTTAATGGTGTTTAGGGTTTTAAAATTGCTTGCTGTACAATTATACTTGAATTGTTATTGAAGAACATGTTATTCTCTTATGACATTTGGATTTAAACTATTCATCTTGTTTACTCTTTCTCTTGCTCATGCATTCTTTTATAATTTATTTTCTGGTCTGTTGATCAACATGATTTCTCTTGATTTCTGAGAATATATTTTTTAAATAAAAGTTAGATTTTTTTTTTAAGTGCTGTTTTAGTACATCAACCATTGCTTTTTTTTGTTTTATTTATTTTTATATTATCCAATGTATGTATAAGTAAAGCAACTTTTTGCTGTTGCTTTACTTATACATAAGTGCAATAAAAATATTTAAGCAGGAATTTAGCAGTAGTTATTTAACATAACAAGAGAAAATTTTTTAAAAGCCAAGGTAAAAATCAATTTAAAACAACATTTATATACTAAGTTTTACAAAAATGCTTTTGAAATTTCCTGCTGTGATATTTTATTTAAATTAATATTATGAAAATTGGGATTTAATCCTATTTTTCTTTTAACTGTTAAAATAATTTTTAAAAAAACCTTTAAATGATATATTTAATAGGATAAAATATTGTGCCTAAAGTAATTTAAAGTGTGTAGTATATTGTAAATAAAAATTCTTGTTGAGGTTAGCAAGTTTTATTTTGTACAAGTGCCTAAAGATTTCATAAAACAAGAAAAAGCTTCATGAAAAGTGTCTTGTTGTGTTGCTTTGGATGAGGAGAATTTCAAAGTTTTTAAAATATATAAGAAAAAGCAAACATTTTCTGTTCCTGTTCATTTTTTTGGCAGATATTGAATTGTACACAGAAGGAAATAATTGACTTTTTCAAGATATTTGAGAAAGTTTAATATTTATTCCCAAAAATCAATCGAATACTGTTATATTATTCTAATGTCTCTGTTTCTGAGAATTATTATTTCATTAGATATGTGCAATTTTTTGAGAAGTAAAATTTAATAAATTAATGAACTGAATTTTAATTTAAAAATGTTAGTATCATTTATACCTAATGTTCTTTTCCCTCAAATTTTAAAAGTAATTTGGAATCGCATCATTTGAAATACTTAGATGTATATGTTATAAAACTTACTGTTAAAAAAACGCATTTGTATACTTAAAAATTTGTTGGAGCTTATCAACAATTACCTTATTTAAATTTTAATAAATGAGGAATAAAATAATAAATAAGGATTGTACATTTAGAATATGATTTATAGTTGATAATTTGCTTATTTCAGTAGTTTTAAAACGTTGTTGTTGCTTATGCCCCTTGACTGACATGTAACATCAGGTCAAGTTCTGAAGGCTATGGTCAATGAAGGTGCTGCTCTGGTTTCTAATAGCACCAAAATTCATCATTCCTGAGACTAATAAAATTTTGTTAGTTAAATATTCCCTTAAAACTTATCTTTCTGTTTCAGTTGATGATTATCCTGATGGATCATGGCTAGGGGATCCAGATAATCCTGATTTTCGTGTTAGATCTCCCATCCCTCCAAAGTAAGTCCAGTTTTTATATACTTGAAACCTCCCATTCAGATGCCAATGTTCTGTATCATATCAGTTTCTGAATAAATAATAAACTCTGTGCTTCAGTTTGAACAGTTGAAAATGAAGAAAACAGTTTTGTTGAAAGTCTCTGAGTTATTCAATATTGTATAAAAGAATTACATCATAAACTGTATAAACAAGATGATAAATTCTAGCCCCTTATTTCATTCATTGTTGGGATAGAATGTGTATTTTAGATTTTCTGGATTTTCCGTAACATGTAATATTTAAAACTAAATATACTAGTCTTCCTTAAAGTGTGTCTTCATGGTTTAAATCTTTCCCATCAATTCTGAATAAAGTGGAAAAACATGACCTAGCTTTTTCAACAAAACCTTTTTCTTCAAATTTAGTGATAGTTGCGGAAATTCTTTCCTCAGAATTCTTTATAAGAAATTAGCAAATAATCATAAAACAAAGTATAAATTTAGAATTAGTTGCTTAATATATATATATACAGTGGAATCTCGATCGATCGTTTTTGGATCCATCGTTTTTCCGTATGTGTCGTTCATTTTATCCAGTCCCAACGACCATATTGCTTTGTTATGTTTCCGCATAACAAAGCAATATGGTCGTTGGGACAATTTTTACAATGCAGGAAATCTATCGTTTTCCTGCATTTACCGTCCAGTTCAGTCGGTCCCTTGAAAAACGATAGATCGAGATTCCACTGTATATACAGAGGCTGTTCACACATTTTTTAGACGATGTATATTGTATTCACAAAACTAAATTACATAAAATTCTTGAGTTTTAAATGTTCTATTTGAAATCCCTTATTCTGAACTATCTTTTGACACCGCAATTTCTAGGATAATAATGCCTTTTGAAGTGTCAAAAGAGGTATTCCATCCCATTCCTCCTGAACAGCTTTCCAGAGTCCTGTAAGGGTTTTGGAACGACATTTGGATAATGCAGATTTTAAAAGTCCGAAAGCACAAAAATCCATAGGTGATACATCGGGAGATTTAGTAGGGATATCAGTGAAGGGTATGGCCTTGATACCAGTTTTTTGTTCCATTTCTTTTAGGAAATTTACAGTGGATTTTGATGTGTGACTGCTAGCTTTGTCCTGATGGAGTCTCACAGATTGATGGCACTGTGGGTAAAGTGAAGGTATTTCATTCAGAAAAATTGGCGATAAAATATGTTCCTGATAGTATTTGGAGTAAATCTTGACATTTTTTTTCCACTCTCTTTATTTTTAATTTGCCATTATAAGAAAAACCAGCAACAATCATGAATCCCTTAGAAAAACTTTCTTTCGATTCTTTGAACCATGTACTTAAATTTTTTTCTCCCCTTGTATGATAATAAATGGCTCTTTTTTTGTTGCAATCATTTAAATACACCCATGATTCATCTATTGTGACAATTGTTTTCCATTTTTCTTTGGATAAGTGTTTCTCATATAGAATTCTGCAGCGTGTCCTGCGTTCAGCGATATGATTTGGAAGAAGATGATGCACATTGCGTTTTTTCGCTTTCTTAAGATTTAAATCAACATTTATCATTTTGTTTACAGTGGACACCGAGCATTTTAATGATTTTGCAACTGTCCTTTGACTAGGGGGATTTTCTTTTAACATTAAACAACGTACCTTTGCAATAGTCGAAGATGTCTGTTTTTTCCTTGGATACTTGTTTGGAATTTTTGTCCCACTTGAGGCTCTAATTTGACGTTTTTTTCCTTTCTTGTTGACGATATTACCTATCGATGCTTTAGATATTACAAAACCATGACCCTCACATTGTTTTTGGATAATGGAGTATGCATATTTCTCTTTGGAAAGAGCATAAATGTGGCCTTCGAACCACTGCTTTGTTAAAAACGCCATTTTGAATAAAAACAAAACTTTCAAGCCGCAGATGATAATTTTGACTTTTAAAAACATAGTACAATTGCAATTATTTCTTTTGCAGCTAATGATTTTTTATTACCGCTTACCAAAATCGTCTAAAAAATGTGCGAACAGCCTCTGTATATATATATATATATATATATATATATATATATATATATATATATATATATATATATATATATACATATACATACATACATATATATATTTATTGTTTTGTATATTAAATAATAAAGGTAACAGAGAGGTTAAAAAACAAAAAAGCTATTTTAAGTTTCTTTTTAAGATTATCTCATTGGTCAGGTAAAAGTTATAAAAATATAACTTTATTAGGAAATAATCTAGAAAATTAGTAGATTGTTTTTAATTGATTGTTTTATTGATTATGTTAGTTATTAAAGTGTTCAGATTTATTATTATATTTTTATCTGTGCAGGAGAAAAACGGGCTCTCAAATGGCTTCTCTTTGTTTTATAATAATTATTTAAATGAGACAATACATATTCAATTTTCTGATTAAAAAAAGAATAATTTCATCTTTGAAGGTCTATGAATTTTTTGTATCTTAGAACTGAAAGTTTTAAATATAACTAAAAATAAATAATCCAACAGAGCAAGATAATTATAGGAAGAATGTAGACAAAAAACAAACAGAAAACAAGCACTGAGGGCTCCATGCACCAAAGGCAAGATTCTGTAGTAGTGCCGGAACTAAACCAGAAAGCGAGGTAACCAATTGGTGTCTTCATCAGGGAGCCTAACCAAATCAGTTACCTCAAGGGGAACTTTCTGAATAGGATGCAGGTATAACCAAAAAACATCCCGAGGCCCTGAGATCCCCATTGAAACAGATAATCAAATGAAATGAAAAGACACGGACTACTTGCACTAAGGGCTCAATGTACCATAAATGCAAGTACACATACTATCCTAATGCAAAGACTAAAGCAAAGATGCATACGTACCCTAAAACAGTAAGTGACGGTTATGGTAAAACAGCAGTTAATTTTTACCCTAGTAGATACGTCACTGTAGCAAAACCACAGCACCACACCCCAATGAAGTTTTGAAAAATATGAAACAGAAACCCTATCCTAAACGTCTTTAAAATATACCCGAGTCTAAATGCCATTTTTAAAAAAAACTTTTAAATTGCCGAAATTATTTAGGAAAATGTTCTTAAATAGGTTTTCCTCGAAAATGCCACATGCCTACAAAAAAACTTCAGCATTATTACAAATGTTTTTTATTCTGTTATGAGGCACTGTGGTTTTGCTACAGTGACATATCTACTAGGGTAAAAATTGGCTGCTGTTTTACCATAACCGTCACTTACTGTTTTAGGGTACGTTTGCATCTTTTCTTTAGTCTGCATTGGGATTGTATGTGTACTTGCATTTATGGTGCATTGAGCCCTTAGTGCAAGTTGTCCGTGTCTTTTCATTTCATTTGACTATCTGTTTCATTGGGGATCTCAGGGCCTTGGGATGTTTTTGGTTATACCTGCATCTTATTCAGAAAGTTCCCCTTGAGGTAACTGATTTGGTTAGGCTCCCTGATGAAGAGACCAATTGGTTGCCTTGTTTTCTGGTTTAGTTCCGGCACTATTACAGAATCTTGCCTTTGGTGCGTGGAGCCCTAAGTGCTTGTTTTTTGTCTACATTCTTCCTATAATTATCTTGCTCTGTTGGATTATTTATTTTTAGTTATATTTGTTCTTTTTCAATATATGGATTTGCTGCAACTGTGCAATCTTTTATTGAAAAGTTATAAGTTTTCAATGCTAGGATAGATTTTAAGTTAATTTGTTTGGCAGTCTATGCCCGCTTTTTAATTTTCATTCTTATGTTGAATTGTTTATATTATTATAACAGAAAGTTTTATTTATTTTAAAGTCAGGACTAACATTTTTATTCATTTTATATTGACAGAGATTTAGATCATATAAATAATTCTTGTGCCACTGCAGAAAAAATGAGTTTAACCCTGTTGGATTACTTATTCCCTCGAGAAGTTCAAGCATGTTCGAATTTGTCTGGAACAGGAAAGCATGGAAAGAAACAACTAGACCCGAATATGATAGATGGGATTAAGTGTGAGTAAATATGTAATTATGAACTCAATGGTTATAAAGTTATGCTATTTAAATTTACTTATTTTTCAGGATATTTCCTTTTATAAATTACTCTAGTTTAAGGATTTTTTCAATTTTTATTTTTATTTTTATTGATTATAAGGAAGTGTAAATTATAATCAAATACATTATTCTTAGAAGTAGCTCTATGAGCAAACATGATTGAAAAGGAAAAACTGTAAACTGAATACTAACTTGAAAAACCAGTTATTTATGATATACAGATAAGTTATTATTAGCCTTTAATATAAGTAAATTTATAATGATTTTTAAAATTTTTATACTGATTTCAAAGGAATATAAATTATTAATGGAATGGGTCTTTCTTGTAAGTAACTCTGTAAGAAAATGCAACAAAAGCAGAAAACTAAAAAGGGAATATTAACTTTTAACTAAAATTTGAGGTTTTTCAACCCTAACAGATTTAACTGAGCACTCCTTTCTCTTGTGAACATTATAGATGGACTACTTCTGAAGCTGAATAATTGTTTTTAATTCCAAATTTGACATTTGCATGCTAAGTTAATGTGTCAGGAAGTGAAATAATAGGATACTGTAAACGGAGTGTGCAAACTATCCTCTTTAGAGGTTTAACTTTCTTCACATATTATCAGAATCACTATAATATTGTTCTAATCAAATGCTCTTCCCTTAGGCCATGTTACATACATGTTTGGCATTAGTGAAAATGACTGGAGCCGTATTAAGCTGAATATAGATTCAAAGTGTCGAACTGCATTTCGAAGGAAATTAAAGGGAATGCCTTTAGATATCAGAGGAACAAAAACAAGGTAGATAATTTTTTATGCATTTTCTAATGAGCTTATTGAATTCTCTTTTATCCCATTTTTTGATTTTTTAAGGTCTTTAGTTTGTTTTTAAATATTTTTCATGCTTTGTGGTTATAAATTAAACAATATTTTGTGATGATTTATAGAATATATGAAAAATTACAGTGAGCAATATAACTTTTTGTTCTTTTAATATTTGGTATTTTCAATTTGAAGAGAAAATAAAAAATTGTAGATTGAGGTCTCATATTTAAAACAATGCTTAGGTATGAAATTGGAAAATGAAGTGACATACTTTGTAAAACTGTAAATTTGGTAAGGTTTTGTGAGATAAAAGATTTTAAAACAAATAATTAAAAAAAATATTTCTTAAATCCATAATATTTAAAAGTTTAGAAAGTGTTTAGGTTTGGTTTGGAGCACTACGGTCAATTTTTGCTACACGAGGGCTAATCAGACCAGGACCTACTACTTGAAGCCGATTCTGAACGGCTAGAAACGTCCACGCCAAGAGTGGGATTAGAAAGTGTTTAAGAAGTAGATAATCATGTATAGTTTGAATAGTAGATATTCAAACTATATATTCATGTAGTTTTCCAAAATTATTTTGAAAGGCAAGATGATGTATTGCTAAATTATCTCGATTCTTCTGTGATTAAACTAGTAAGATTGTATTTATAAGATATTATGTTTTAACATTAGGTAAATTTTAAAAAAAAGTAAAGGATTCTACACTTTCTAAACCCTCTTAAATAAATTCTATGATTAAATATTCATACTAAGATGAATTAACAGAAAATACTACTGATTATTTGATAGTATTCAGTTTTACAAATATAAATAAAAGTAAATAATTCAACAAAGCAAGATAATTAAGCAATAATTTAACAAAGCAAGATAAGTCAGAAATAAGGTAAACTTAAAGCAAATCATAAGTTCTATCAATAAAAGTTTAGATTATTTCATAGTAAAATTAGCCAGAAAGTACAATTGGCCTATCGAAGGCTTCCTGAAGTGGAAGGTACATATTATACAGGTTATAAAAAGGAACTACGAAGAGCATTATATAAAAAGCAAGCAGGGATTCTTTATAAACAAAGATTTGTACAGTAAAATTAGAGTTAAAAAATAAATTAATTATAACAGTTGTAGATAAGGCTGTAAATAACTTCTGTTTTATGTGTAAGGATTATTTCAAGCAAATAATATCTAGGGAATACAACTCAAATAATACCTTATCTAAAAATTAACTTTACCAAAAATGAAATGGATAACAGAATCTTAGCCTTTAGAAAAAAAATTTAAGTTTAGGATTAATAGCCTAAAATGCCCTTACCTTTTTCACACCATTAAATTCCATAAAGTACCAACTAAGTTTAGGTTTGTTACGTGTAGTACGAATTGTGATAACATTTTGTTCAGTAAAAGGTTTTTTAACTTGTTAAAAATTATTCTAAATAAAATCAGGTTTACCGAAAATGGCTTTATTATAAATAATAACTGGGAAGTTTTACAATATTTAAAGGGTAAGAATATAGAAAACATACACATGTTTGATTTGGAAAACCTTTTTACTAGTATTCCCGATGATAACTTAATGAATATCTGCTCAGAAATTTATGATGCCTATCTGTATAGTACTCTAATCTTAAAATGTGACCAGATTGATTTATGTAAATTTAATATTTTTGAAAACTACCTCTTTAACGGCAGGTTTTTTAAAAAACAGATAAATAGTATACCAATAAGTAATAGCTTTTCGATATATAGTTTTGTTCCTTTACTGCAACAGAATCTTGCATTATGGTGTGTTGAGCCCTAAGTGCATGATTTCTGTTTATTTTTGCCTGTATTCTTCCTGCTAATAATTATCTTGCTTTGTTGAATTATTTACTTTTAGTTATATTTGTCCATTTTCAGTATGAGGATTTGTTGCAACTGCATAATCTTCTATTGAAAAGTTAAAATTTTCAATGCTAGGGTAGATTTTCTGTTTTGAATTTCTGTCGTGAATTTGTTTGGCGGTCTGTGCCCTCTATGTATTATTTTGTGTTGAATTATTTACATTATTTTTGTTATTAAGGTTTACTATTCAGATTTGGTTTTTAACTGTTTCAGAAGAACACCTTTTAATTGAAATTTTATTTAAAAAATACAGTTTTATTGTTTTACCAATTTTATTAGGATTGTCAAAAATTTAAAACATGTAGTTTTGAAAAAGGTGATCGAAACTGGGTCATATTTTCAAGTTCTTTGTACAGCTTAAAAAAATTTCATGAAACCACATGGGCAAATATTTGAAAATTTTATTTGATAGTTAGTTTCATTCATTGTTATTGTATTATTTACTTATTTATTTATTTATAAGAGTTTTCATTCATTAAATTAAGATTTCTTTTCATGGTAAATTATTTGGGGGGAAAAAAAAGTCATAGAAAATTCTCAAGTTTGTCCTATTCAACTAATTTTTTTTTCTCTTTTGCTTTGGAGGTATATATTTTTTGAAGATATGCACTTAATTCTGTTTGTGGAGAACATTCATATTAACAGTTTTTTGTCTAGTAAATTATTATTGAGAAAGGCGCAGTTATTGTTATTATTATTATAATTTTAATTATTATGGGCAAGTACTTCAGAACTGCCAATGGGTTAGGTGTTAAATTGTCTCATGATATTTTCTGGTTGCATATATTTTTTAGTTTCTTCCATACTCAAAAAATTGATTTTTACTTTTAGCTAATATCTAATCTCATGAAAACTTCCATGGTTTTTTAAAATTTTAGACCTTTATATAAGTTGAAAAAGAAAGATGAGGACTTGGAGGAATGTGTATTACCAGAAATCTTAGAGTGTTCAAATGGAATTCTAGAAGACATTGAGACAAAACCTGTAGAGGAAATTTCTCTGCATCGTGTACTTCCTGTCAAAATACAGACAATAAATCTGGAGCTGGAATCTCAACCTGAAGGAAATAATTCTCTTCTCCATGTACATCCTGATAAAGTAGACCCTATTACATTTCCCATTTCATCTAAATCTGAGGTAAAATTTATTGAATAGTTTTAAGTATTTTACTAAGTTACTAAATATGTGCATTGGTATCTTTTATACCAATCTATATATATAAAATAGTCCGTAACTGACTGACTGTCAGATAACACACAAACCAAACTGCAGGACCAAATGGGCTGAAATTTTGTATGCCGATTCTTATAGTGTAGGGGTGCACTAAGAAAGATTTTTAAAACTCTTAGATTTTTTTAAAATTAAATTTTCAAATTTTTTTGCAACATTCTTTAAAGTTTGCATTTAAAGTAATAATTTGAGGGGTATAAAATTTATATTATGAGAAAGATCATAAAAATTCCTTTAAAATGAAATCTTTTTCGAATCGTTACCTCCATTTTCTGATTTTTGGTGAATTTTTAAAGATTAATTTTTAGAATTTAATTTATTAAATGCTGATCATGGGGTTTCTTTTCTTTTTGTGATACTTTAAATTAATTTTGCATCACGTGCATAACAGGGAAATAAATTGGCACAAAAAGTATTAAAATATGGTAAAAGATAAAATTTAACTACTAGACTAATTGAGATGGAAGTTTTTTAAGAATTTAATTCAAATTAGTGTGTTTTATGGATATTAAACATACAAATTAATTGCATACATTGACCGTTGTATTTAAGTTGAATACTTTCTTATATATTATTTTGTCTATAAAAATATCTGCTACAATTTTTTAATAAATATATATATATCTATATATATATATTGGCATTAATTGCATAAATTGACCGTTGTATTTAATTTGAATGTACTCCATAGTGAAGCACGGGTATTCAGCTAGTGAATGTATAAATGTTTTAACTTTTGTGTATTTGTGTAAACATCACGCAATTAGGCTCTTCATGATTTTAGAATCAAACAGTTTTTTATGCAATTAATTGTATTTTAATTATCATTAATTGTCTTCACATTAAGAAAGTTGAAAGTTTTTATTTGAAACAAAATAAAATCTTGCCTTAATATACAAATTCATCAATGAAGTGTTTGAAAGCAATTTCTGAAGATTCACCAATAAAATCATAGTTAACAGGTAATAGGAAATTTCATAATTTTGAAGTTCCGAGGTCATAAATTTATATTTCACATGAGATAAATGTTCATTCATCCTCTTCATTATCACCTGGGATGTCACAAGTCATATATTCTAAGTTTTTTCATAGGTTTAACTTTAGGCTTCTATTGAGACTGTTTTATGGTTTCATACTTAAAAGGAATTTATGCATTTCATTATATTGGTATTATTTGTTGTCGTCATCGATAAATGGAAAACATTTTATTTATGAGAGGAAGTTTCTTATTCTTTTTGTTTTTAATATAAATTTTAAAATGCACTGGTTTTGGTAGGTTAAATATTTTCGGCACTCTGATGGTACCATTTTTTGGTTTATTAATGTTTTCATTCTCTCGTGTACCTTTCTTTCCTCACAGCATTTTAACTTGCTTAAGGTTTGCGATTTCATTTATAATTTTTTGCTACTCCTTTTATCCTTTGCAGGTTTTTCTAATTTGAATAGGTTTAGGAAGTTATCCTTTTTAAGTCCATTTGTATTGTATTGATTTTCTTAACCCTGATGAAGAAAGCCAATTTTAGTGTTTGAAATTTATTAAATGAGTTTATTTTTGTGAATTTATAGAAAATATTTTAAGTTTTTATTCTTTCTTATCATCATTAAAAGTGTGGCAGTTATTTTTAAGTTCAGTTTTAAGTTATTGTTATGGGGAAAATTCTGTAGAAAGTGGAATTGTTAAACAGGGACAACTGTAATAATTAATAAGTGTGACTGTGACCTTTTCCAGATGTTTCTGCTGTAATGCTTGAAGAAAATTAAATTTCAAAATGTCTGTATATGAAAATTTGACACTTATTATATTGTTGAACATTATTTATCTGTTAAATACTCCTTTAATTTTTTTTCAATATTAAGTTACTGTTTTAGTAACTGTTGTTTCAAGCTGAGGCATAACAAAATAGATTTAAGTTACTTTAACTAATATTGAGTTAGTCAAAATGTAATTTTTAAATTAAGGCAAGAAAAATTTGACTTTATATGGTAAGAAGCAGATGAGGACATAAAAAAATCAATGGGTGCCATTACCTTATCTCTGCAAGTATAATCTACATATATATACAGTCGAACCTCCATATATCGAACTTCCCTATATCGAAATTTTCTATATATCGAACTCTTAGCAAATCTCCATGTTCATTACATAGAAAAACTGTTTCTATATATCGAAAAAATCTCTATATATCGAAATTTTTTTCACGACATATTGGGAGATTTTATTCCAATTTAGAATGAAATCTCCCAATATTTGGAGTTTGAAACAATACGTCGTGGACTTCAATTTGTGGAAAATGTCCCTGATGAAGTTTTTAGTGGACTGAATAAATGTGAACATTTCTTTGATGAACTTTCCGCAAAACTGGCTGTTCAGCAAGATATTCGTAGTTTTTTAAAAGAATATAACTGTGATCATTGTAACCACTATCTGGATTATTGTTTTTTTTAGGTATGTAGTACTCAATAAATCTTTCATATTAATTCATTTTTTAGTTATTAGCTTTCATTTAATGTGATTCGCATATAAATTAGAAATGGAGTTTCGTATGCGAAAATTAGCTTTAATTATAATGTTTTAGGAGAATTATGATAAAACTAAGATCAATTCTATATATCGAAATTTCTATATATCGAATTTTTTACCGGCATTTTGCTACTTCGATATATGGAGGTTCGACTGTATATATATATATATATAATTATATTTGTACTGAATTTTTCAACTCAGAATAATAATTGTTTAATTTTTAATAGTTTTCTGAATATTATTATATATCTGTTGTCTTATCAAATCTTTCTTTCGTGTTCATTTAGGTAATACATACAGAACATGGTAAAATTCAAGTTATTCGGGCTACAAAAGAGCAGTTTGAACTGTTAAAGCAGAGTCATAATATTCAAGTACTGTCACAACCTATTGAACCCCACTGATTTTAATAAAAATGGTTTTAGTCATTTTTACGTAAATACATTTAATGACATAAATGTGATATATTTGTAGTTAACACTGGTGTTATATACCTTTTATGAGTACATTCAGAAATTGTTTGCCAAGTACAAAATTCAATTTCACTACTTACACATTTCTTTTAGTTCACTTTTCTGTTATGTTTGAACTGTGGGTTTTTGTTAATACTTATATGTGTATTTCTTAATATGTGTGCAACAGTATGTGTTTGCATTATTTATATTATAGAGTGTGTGCATTTATTATTTGTACATGTATATAATAGTGTTTTGTGTTTTCGAGGAAAATCAGCCATTGTGTATATCATGTGTAATATATATATATAAAATAGTTCCATAACTGATTGACTGACTAACACATAACGCACAGACCAAACTACTGGATCTAAAGGGCTGAAATTTTGCATGGGGATTCTTATAGTGTAGGGGTGCACTAAGAACGATTTTTGAAAAATTCATAGATTTTTTAAAATTAAATTTTTAAGCTGTTTTTGTAACTTTTTAAAAGTTTGCATTTAAAATAATAATTTGAGGTTTATAAAATTTACACCATAAGAAAGATCATAAAAATCCCTTTAAAATGAAATCTTTTTCGAATCTTTACCTCCATTTTTTGATTTTTGGTGAATTTTTAAAGATTAAATTTTAGAATTTAATTTATTAAATGCTGATCACGTGATTTCTTTTTCTGGTACTTTAAATTAATTTATCGTCACGTGCATAACAACAAAATAGACAAAAAAGTATATTTTTTTTCTTGCTAATGCAGTAGACGATTGAAAATTATAAAAAAAAATATTAAAATACAGTAAAAGATATGCTCCTCAAACTGTATGTGTCCTCTAACTGTAACACTCCTTAACTGAACTATATTCTTTAGTATGTTCTATTAGATTTAATTTGAATATTTTCTTCTACATTATTTTGTCTATAAAAATATCCGTTACAATTTTTTTATAAATATGTTTTTTTACATTAATCGTTGTATTTATTATATACATTGATCGTTGTATTTATTATATACGTTGTATACATTGATCGTTGTATTTATTATAAATATGTATATATATATTTTTGGCATTAATTGTATACACTGACCGTTTTATTTAATTTGAATGTACTCTGTAGCGAAGCACGGGTATTCAGCTAGTACATTATATAATTTCATATGTCTGTGAAATCATTAGCATTAATCACTGTAAAACACATTTTTATGCGAACAAATAAGTTTGTAAATGGTAATATGGTAAATTGTTCTGAACATCATCACATTGATCAACCTATGGATTAAGCATAATCCTAGTGTTCCAAACCAACTAACTACCCAATCTGTGGATGCAGTTTTCAATCTTTTTCAATTCATTTATCCCAAAGGGTTGTTTGCATGTTCTAGTTTTTTTAAACTAGTAAGCAACATTTACTGTCACCAAAATTTGTTACAGTATTCTTAAAAACTTTTAACTAATTTGTGAGTCTCTTAAAATACTTTCTTAAAATACTTTCATTTAATCTGTTTACTTGTAATTGTAGTTTCCTCTCTTACTTCTCCAGTATAAGTTTAATGTTTCGATGTTTATCTTCTTTTCTGTTTGTAATCAATGAGGAAAGAACCTAGAGTTATGAAGCACCTCATCATTTGTCAGTTAGTTTCATTTTTAAGTATCTTATACTTATTTTACTCATTTAAAAAATACCTTGATTGTATTATTGTTGTGTGTAAAATTCACATGTCTGTAAATACCTCAATTCTCTTGTTCAAATAACTGATAATGTCTTTTCTATGTGAAACAATTTTTTTTGGTAAAGGAACTTTTTCATGAAAGCTACGTAACTGTGAAATCTTATTTAGTACTAATATTCCTGAGTAAATTCAGAATTTGGGACTATTCCTGTTGTCAGATAAATGAGATTTTTTTTTTTTGGTGTCAGAATATTTAATTTTCCTTCCCCAGATCACTCATTTTAAATAGTTACAAATTTATGAGATCATGAAAAAAAGGAATTAAAATAATCTCTTTAAGAAAATTTTCTTCTGTTTTCATGTTACAAGAATTTAAATTAATTATTTTATGCAAAAATTCATCAATAATGAGGGTCCTTATATTATGTCAAAAATTCAGGGATTATATTTAGGTTTTATAAATTATAATTAATATTGATCAGTATTAACCTTTTGAAGCAAGCAGAATTGAGCGTTATCTTTAAATACAAAAATAACAAAGTGTTTTTTCCAATTTTTCATATTTCTAGTTGCCATAATGTGAAATACTTTACTTCTAATCATGGTTTTACTGTTGAATTCTGTTGCGCTGTCAAAAAGAATTAGGTTTCAGGGGCAGTTATTTTGTATTTATTGTGTTATTTATTATATTATTTGTTATGAAGTTCAAGTGTGATTTATAAAATTTATATGAATCAGATATAATTGTGTCCTTCATTTTGCCAATTATTTTGTCATTTAATTTGTTTCATGTAAATGTACTTGAAGAGCTATTGCCGTGGGGAAAAAAAAAAATTCAGGTAGTCTCCTCTAAGGAAACTACCGCGGGTTGTGGGTTATTAACATAGGATTACTTATCGTTTGCTTACCATTTTTAAAAAAATTAATTAATTAATTTTTTATTTATTTATTTATTTAATTTTTTTTACCCATTTTGGTACTTTTCTGTTTAACTGTTTACTGCTACTGGGTTTGGCACGCTGCCAAAATTATAACTCCCCACGCAGGACAATTACAATATTTTTCTCTCCAAAGAACTGCTATTGAGGAATGTAATCCGATGTTAAAAATGGCAGATTTATTGCTCTATCAGTGAAATGAATCCTAACATTTCAGGGGATTACAAACAAATTGTATGGTTTAAATTATTGAACAAAAATATATCTCAGGAAGTCATTTTGCACTTATCTGTTGTTAACAACTAACTGTATGATGATTTAATGTATTTTTACGTTGGAATAGGTCAGTATACATCAGTGGTTTTGAGGTGTTTTATTATGCAAATTAACTGCTTGAGTTATTAGCCTGTATGCATTATGGGCAGACAAGCTGCCCTTGGTTTAATTTGCATACGTGCCAAGTGTTCCGTAAAAAATGTATTCGTCTCGTTTTTTAAGCTTTGTTACGAAAATACGTTATCAAGCAAAAATGTCCCGTATTTTTACTTCCCCTTACATCGCGTTTTCGAGATTCCCCTCCTAACAGCTTACACTATACAAAAACTTCCTGGACAGCAAGCAGCTTCTACAACATTAGAAAGAAAGAGAAAGTCAACATCATGTGCTTCACCTAAACTAATAAAAAAAAGTAAAATCAAACTTATTTGCTTCACCAATACCAGTAAAAAAATTAAAATTAATGTCAAGTCCTTCACCCAACTCTGTAAAACAGTTAAAACCAACCTCATGTGCTTCTCAAAAATCAGCAAAAAAAGTAAAATCGCTTGCAGAGTCACCATCATCTACCAATAATAATAATAAACGCATATTGCAGTGGGAAGAAATAATTTTTCTTACATTAAGCTCAAATCTTGATCATGCTTTAGCATTTTTTGTGAAAAATGTAATTGTCATTTATGAAACATTTAATGTGATGTTTTAAAGTGAAGAGCAGAAAATTTACAAGATGAGAAGAGAGTTATTGAATTTTTTTGAATTGTTGGTGAGATTTGGGAAAATATCTGTCACAACTAGCTTGAAATGTGTATTTAATGTGAAATTTGATGTATTTGAAAATCAGAAGGATGATAAAGATTTAGTTATAGGATCCGAAACATCAGAATTTGTCAAAGAATTGTCTGAAAGCGGTATTTTACAGTTCTGCTCTTGTGTTAGAAAATATTATACAACATCTTGTTGCTCTTTTCTTTTTTGTTTCTATTCTGTCGCGTGCTGTGTTCCTTATTTTTTTTCTTGGGAGGTTGGGAGCTATGAATTTGCCTGTACCAGACATGGGTGCCACTAATTGTGCATTTCATATTTTGTTTTGCCTGCATAATATTGTACGCTGTTAAATATGCTTTTGTTAATATTCTTTCCCCATAAATGGAGATTTCCCCATTTACAAACAATGGCTGTCCATTGTTTGTAAATCATTTGCAAGCTTTGTATCCGCTGTGGCAGCTGATTCACTAAAATTATTCTTTTTGTGAGTGGTTGTGCATTTTTTGCAATTCTTCCACAGATATATTATTCTTTTCTTTTAAATTTTGCATAGGTACTATTATTTGAAGAGTTTTATTCTAATTTTTACTGAATTTTACTGCTTTTTACCATGTTTTTATTAACTCGCTTTCTTGTTTGTTTGTCCTGTACAAATCTTGCAATCGATTTTTAACTAACTTCCCGACTAGCTAGACATTTGAAACTTTTAGAATAGCTCAGAACATGATAACAATGCATTATTTTAATACTTTTAGCCATCTTTAAGCAGGATTGAATTCAATTTCAGTTAATTTTGTTTTGTAGACTGGTGCAGCCATCTATTGGCCGGGACGGGAACGAAAAGTTAAATGCAAGTTAACCTCCAATTAACTTCATTTTCTTCAAGTTGATGGGATAATTCATCAAAAAAAAATTTAAAAAAGTATTTATTAATACATAGAATTGTCAAGTTTATATGATTCAACAGAAAATTTAAAAACATGGTATATAAAAAGTTCTTTTTATCTTGTAATTATTATGTTTATTCTAAAGCATTACAATTATTAGAAAAATCAATTTCAATCATCATCCACACCTAGAATAAATAACTGTGATCCTTAGTCAGAAATTTATATGGATAGTTCTATTATGAAAGTTCTTCAAATTATTCAGAATCCCTTGATGAAATGTTGAGATCTGAAGAGGATGAATCAGATGCTAACATAACTTCTGTAAGATTTTATATGGAAATTGAAATTGGAAAAGTCCCTTCTGCACCATGAAGATTTTTGTTTTTTACAATGCTGTCAATAAATATGGACATTGATGGTTCCTCCGTAATATTTCAATTTTATGAGAATTTGTTTGATAATCATATAGTTTCTGAAAGAAATTGGTATGCTAAAACTACTATTTGAAACAGTGTAATGCAAAGGCATTCTCAGATAAAATTTTGGGATCCCAGAACTGAAGAAGAAATGCATGTTTTTTCTCACTTATACATTATGAATATACCCTCTATTTATAATCAATGAAAACAAATAACAACATTCCAGTATTTTTTACATAAAACATACTTCTCTGTAAATACAAGTCTAAAAAGCCAATTTTAAGTAAAATCTACTTTTATGCAAATTTATTCATGACTACTATATTTTAAAAACTATCATGATTGCTATATTTTCAAAGTGAGTTTGGTTTAAAATTGCCTGGTAATTCTCAAATTGCAATATAAAAAAAAGGGATATTTTTTAGACCCTAACATGTAAAATAATGAAACATTCAAGTGGTTAATGTTGTGGAAGCATAAAAAGTTGACATATCTCCTTCGCATATTCTTTTAAAATGTGTTATTACTTAGGACTAGATTAATTAGTTGAAAATGGAGATAATATTTAACTCTTAAAACACTCTTTACATTGTAGAAATGTAGTCCATTGTTTGAAAAACTATTGTTTAGCAAGTAATGTAAATACAATGTATAAGGATATTTATGGAATGAAACTTTTGGTTTGTAAATCACCCGAATTGTATGAAGGGCATATTTACAGCTATCTTTTAACAGTTTTTTTCTTTTTTTTTTTCTGATGGTCATAGATTCCATTGGAGTTGCCTTTAGACTTGAAACAAAAAAGACTGTTAGAAGCAGTAGATTTATTACACTTCACCCAAATGTTTTAATTATTATTGTTATTAAATAATATACTATCTGTAAAGGAATATCCTAAAAACTCATAAAACCATTTTTTATAACATTTTACATAACAGATGGCATCACTGAAATTAGATGTTAATTTATCATAATAAAATGGAAAGAAATCTACTGACTTCATCAATAAAGAATAAAAAATAAACTGAAGTAAGTATGTGAATAAAAAATTATATTAAAAAAAATCAAATTGATAAAGAATTATTTCACACTTGTAGCCCAAAATTCTACTTCTGCTCTAATGAGGCTGTCACCATATTCAAGGCAATGATTAAATTTAAAAGGGGAAAAATATTTGTTTCAGTTTTGGCATGCTATGCATATTCAGTTTTCTCTGAAATTAAAATTTTGATAAATCTAAAGGTTTATGTAGACTATTGTGGTCCAATTTTATAAATATAATTATTTTACAAGTGGTGATGGTGGCTAATTTTAGAAAATGTTACACCAAGACACCAAGTAAGAAATAATAAAAGTTAATATCTTTTTAAGGGGGCACAGGACCTAGGAGCTTGACAAAATGACTATAAATATGGTCTAATTCTAACCACAAAAATTCAAATAATATTAGAAAGAGAAATTTTCTTTATGCATAATAAAGTACATATCTTTAAATATATCATAATATAAAAATGGAAATTATATGTCTATAAATAATTTTCAAATTAGCAGTTTAGAATTTTATATGATTCATTGGTGATTAAAAATCATTAAGAGTTGTGAGCATCATAAATTTGAGATATTGCGTACAGAAAATAACGGTCAGAATACACTTGTAATATGTTTACTTGTAATGTAAAACCAAATAAATTGTAATAAATATTATTTAAATTAAAAATTGAGCATAAAATTGGAAAACTTCAAAAATTATCACAATTTGCATAATTTTCCCACATAAAAAAAGTATTCCAGAATTGCACATTTTTCTGGTTTTAAAATGTAGAGTACTATGAAATATACTTAGGACTGTAGTTTTATCAGTTTTTTATTGATAGTTTAAAAGTAATGCTGCACACAAACTCAAAATTAGCAGTTAATCATATAAAATTCTAAACTGCTAATTTGAAAATTATTTATAGATTAATAATTTCCATTTTTATATATGACATATTTAAAGATATGTACTTTATATGTATAAGGAAAGAAAATTTTTTTTCTAATAATATTTGAGTTTTTGTGGTTATAATTGGACCATATTTATAGTAATTTCGTCGAGCTTCAAAGTCCTGAGCCCCCTTAATAAAGAAAAAATAACAATATTTGTTTGCAATATTTGAGCAGACATATTCGTACAACAAATGTATTGGAAACAGGGACCTGTGTATTCTATTTTTCCCAAATGAAATGGCAAAGAACGTCTAGAAATATTTATTACAAGGCTTCTTATTTTAACTTTTTCTGAGGAGCAAAAGATATGAAATTAAAGTGCTAAAGTGAACAAATTTAAAATATATATATATATATATATATATATATATATATATATATATATATATATATATATATATATATATATATATATATATATATATATATATATATATTTATTTGATTAATTTCAGAACACAAACATTTGTACAAACGAAAGAGAAATTAAAATCAGGTTTTTCTGAAACGTAATATTAATTTATAAATTTTATGACTCCCATAATCATAGTCAAGTAGTAGTTCTTCCCTTTACTCCTTTAATCATAATGAAAGTCTATCGTACGAAAACCATGTTTTTTGGTTTGTTTATTTTTAATTCTAAGTATGATCAACTTTACAATTGCCGTCTAGAAAATTCCAAATTTCAACCAGAAAAATTCCGTTATATCATGTTAAAAATAACGATTATTTTCCACAAATTTCGTCATTTACGTTACAATTACAATATATAATTACATAAGGAAAAACTCATAAATGCTGTAGAATTATAAGTGCTGGCTCCATCTAGTGACAGATGTAGCAGGTGAAGTTCCGTTCTCAATGTGAGACTAATCTGCAAATGCGATTGTTATGTTCAGCAATCCGAACAGTCTGCCACAATTATAGGCTACTTTGGTGAGGGACATGGGCAAAATAAATTACCCAACAATTTCTACTTTTTGTGATTAGTTTAACATGCCAGGCTTTAAACCAAATATTTATATAGTTAAACTATATAAAAAGCTGGGCAGGATGAACTGATCTGGTATTTCCATCTTTAATCCGAGAATCGAAATGTGCTCCCTAACTTTCATCGTTTCACTTTTAGATTTATTTCGTGGGATTTTCCTAAGACTTGGAACTTAACGCTTTGAAGAAGAAGTGAAACGTGCTTATGCAAGGAGCCAAGCCTCAATGTTTGACTCGTGTCCCTTATAAAACAAACAAACAAACAACAACAACAAAAAAAAAAACTAGGAACTCTTTGAGGTTGTTATGTTCATAAAGAACTCATTTTGATGAATAAACTATATTTATATTTTTTAGTGGTAAAATTATAAAGTGGTGAAAAAAAAGGGTTTCATTGTCATGAACAAATATAGGAATTATTTCCGCCGGGAAAAGTTAATCATGCAATAACGTCCTCAAAACTTATTTTAAATGAGATATTCAGAAAACACGTAATTCCTGAATATCCAGTCAATAATTGCGAAGTTTTTAAAGAAAGAGTAGAGTTTAGAGAAAACTGCGGGAAGTTTAAAGATAAACGTAAGAATAATGGAATGAGCAGAAAGATACAGCAGACGAATGAAAGGAACTTTGAAAGGTGATTTTGGACATTTAATTATCAAGAGGATACAGAAAATGCAGGTACGTTATAATTTCCCAACGAATGATCCAGTGCTATCTGCATTTGATGGAGAAGTAGAAGCTATACGCACAACTTTGACCCAGTTGACATGCCACTCAATCACGTTACAAAAATGTGTGTTACCTTCTGATTTTCGAGCTGCCATTGAAGCCATTTGCTCTACAGAATGCTACAAAACCGATGAAATCCTCGAATACCAGTCCCTTATTCATATACAGTGGTACCTCGACCTACCGAGTTTTCCGAGATACAAACATTCTCTCGGCAGATTTTTTGCTTCGAGTTACGAGCAAGTTTCAGACTGCGCTAGTTTGCGCAGCGAATGCCATGATACATGCTCATCAAATGAAAACACGAGAAGCATATAATATTTACAACCTTTGTGAACAATTATTATACAATTGTATACATATTATTCTAAGACTACTAGTCTTAAATCGAGAGATTAACACTCGACAATTATCATCCGAGGCAGCTTGCTCTGCCCACACTTGAGTCGCCCTCCGAAAACGAACAGCGTCCAATCTCTCTCGCTGAGAGATAGCTTCAATTCCTCCCTCGCACTGGAACTCCCCAGGGATGGGATGATCTTGGTCCTAGGATCGCAAGCTCTTCCCCTTCCACGGACTCTGAGAAAACGTTCTTCGGATTCTCGGGTAGAGGAATCTGGATATTACAGCCAGAGTGAACGATGCAACAATCGCCTAGCTTCCGTGTCTCACTCGTTCACTTTAAGAAGGTAGACGGTAATAAAAGCGATTGTGAGGAAAGATGGGCGAAAGGTAAAAAATCAACAAATAATATTTGATATTTCAGTTCAGCCTTTCTCCTCCTCTTCAACCAGCATCTTCTTGTCTGATCTCCAAGGTAAATGTTGTACATTACATTTAATAAAACAAGTTTATTGCCGTACATTCTATTGTATTGTGTTTTTATATAATGTACGTCATTTATAAGCACATTTTTCTTATTTAAAAACATGTAACAAAAAATTGCGGTGTTTTGTGGGGGGCCCGGAACGAATTAATGACATTTTCACTCATTTCAATGGGGAAAATTGATTCGAGATACGAGTATTTCGAGTTACGAGCTCCGTCATGGAACGAATTAAGCTCGTAAGTCGAGGTACCACTGTACTGTCTTCACAAAACATCAAAGTCGTTCTATAGTGGACTCCAGCATACTACGGAATCTCAGGATATACACTCGCAGTCGGAGTAGCAAAGAAAGGTGTTGCAGTTATGTAGAGCCCGTGTAAACTGATTCCATATAATTCTATAAGGGTATTTATCTGGATGAAATTGAAGGACCTGTTTTTATCGAGAATTAATAGATAGAAATTCAAATAAGTTATGGGTTGTTAATAGTGCATTCAGTCCAGATTTTCCAAGGAAAGATAAAGTAGCCATGATCCGGCTTTTAACTGGTTATGATTATTTAGCTGAACATCTGAGCCGCTTAAAAAACAGATTGATTCTACAGAGTCCTTTCTGCACTATTTGGGATAAACTCCAAGCCTTTCCCCACCTCCAGACCTGTGAAGCACTGTCCCCTCGGGACCTCTGCAACCGATATTGGGAGGCAAGAGCATTGAGCTATTACGTCCTTTTCCTTCTTCGTTTAACTCATTTTCTTGTATTTTTAATCTTGTTGTTTTTGTTTATTGCTTGCCTATGCCCCCCCCCCCCTCAAAAAAAAAAAATTATCCAGGGATACACTGAAAATTTTGAAACAAGGGCAGACGATATGCGCAAAAAAAAAAAAAAAAAATCCGATATTTAAAGTTGAACTCTTTTATGTCCGCAGACGATAATTTGTGGCAACAATTGCAATTTAGCTACTGTAGAATTAATTTTGAAAGAAGAGGAAATGGAGTTGATGCGAGAACATTATCGAGGTATGATTTTCTATGGTTTTAAAGTGGGGCTAAATCAAGGAGAATGCCTTACATGTATATTTTTTTTCATGTAAATTTTTGTACATGAAAAAATAAGACATCACCTGAAAATAAGCCCTAATGTGTCTTTTGGAGCAAAAATTAATATAAGATCCGTCTTATTTTCGGGGAAACATTGTAAATACCTTCGTGTCTAGGCCGGAAATGGGCAAGTTAAATCTGTAGTCTGGAAAATTCTATGAGGTCAGAGAGGATGGGAGAAGGTTCGAGTCTCCCAGCTGTCACCCCTGGGGATGCTCGGTCAAAATTGAGGTGGTACCAGGAGGCGGTGTTGGTCTACCTATACGGTAACCCCCCCTCCCCCCCCCCGCTTGAAAGCAACCAACAATTCTCAAGGATTATGTGCAAATGTCTTCAGTGACAAATGCCCCGCATTGGCAAGCAACATCGTCAAATGGATTGTAAATGTCCAAAAATTGAAGAAATGTCTTTCAAATCTCATGATTTCTTGGCGTCAGAAAAACCAACATGTTATTCACTGCTGGTGTGAGAAACGCCAGCGAGTGTACTCATGGCAAAAACCATTCCGTTGCAAACTGGTTGACTTAATATCGATGAAGTACTTTTACTCTCTGTCATACCATCTCCATGTGTGATTCGAACCCGACTTTTCATTGATCTCATTAATGTCTCTTCGATGAACACATCTATTTCAAACTCCGCTCCAGAGTCAGCCTCCTGAATAGTTCAACTCATGAGCAAGTAAACTGTTCCAAAATGGGCATGAAATTGGGGTATCTATCTGTGCGGGGGGCCTAAGAGCACTAAATAATCAACATGTCATAGCTTGTTTATTATTCATAATATATCAATTAATCAAATTTAATGAAATTAAAAAGTTATTAACTTTGTAAAAAGTATTTTTAACTTAGAACACAGAGGAATAATAGACAAAAAATATGCAAGAAAAACGAGGATTTCAGAGGGGAGCCAGATATGGCAAAAAATTCATATTGTCATAACTCCGTCAATTTTTACCATGTTTTTATTAACTTTCTTTCTTTTGTGTTTGTTTGTGTGTGTGTTTGTCTAGTACAAATCTTGCAATCGATTTTTAACTAACTTCCCGACTAGCTAGACATTTGAAACTTTTAGAGTAGCTCAGAACACGATGACAATGCATTATTTTAATATTTTTAGCCATCTTTAAGCAGAATTAAATTAATTTTCAGTTATTTTCAGTTAATTTTGTTTTGTAGACTGGTGCAGCCATCTATTGGCCGGAAAGGGAACTAGTCAAATGCAACAAGTCAAATGCAAGTTAACTTCCAATTAACTTCATTTTCTTTCAAGTTGGTGGGATAATTCATCAAAAAATTTTTTTAAAAGTATTTATTAATACATAGAATTGTCAAGTTTATATGATTCGACAGAAAATTTAAAAACATGGTATATAAAAAGTCTTTTTATCTTGTAATTATTACTGTATCAGGACGGTAAAAATATCAAATAGTATGGAATTTTTTTAATTTTTTTTTATTAGGATGTGTTCA
Organism: Dolomedes plantarius; assembly: GCA_907164885.2. NCBI lineage: Eukaryota > Metazoa > Arthropoda > Arachnida > Araneae > Dolomedidae > Dolomedes > Dolomedes plantarius. The sequence goes on along the minus strand of OU015490.1, from coordinate 38,468,011 downwards.
AACTTTTAGCGAGCTGCCAAAATTATAACTCGCGAACGCAGGACAATTTTTTTCCTCTCTGAAGGGCCGTTATTGAGGAACGTAATCGTACGTTAAAACTAAATTATTTCCAGCCCAATCTCCAAAACGACTTAACTATATCCACTAGCGTTTTCTCTTTCCCCTCTTTTGCATTCTACCCCCTGCAGCACATAGAGTACTTCCGCATTCCCACCTTTCTCGACTGCGGTGTTTTCGGTTTTCTGTAGTTCGTAAACACACGGGACCAAGAAGCATTCGGTAGCCAGTTTCTCCATTGATGCGTCAATTATCGATATTGGATGCGTCATCTGGCCACGTATATCATTAGGCACTGCAGTATGTGTTTTGTATAGCCTTGCCTTGCCTCGACTCTTTCATTAAAAGCGGACGTCAGAAGAATTTTGGCCACTAATTGGAATATGTCTATCTTGTAAGACTGTTGCCTGAATAGAACTGTCTAATATAGCTTGAACCTTTTTCCTTCCAATTATGACGTTTACGTATTTTAAATGCCTGGTTTAGGAGTGAAATAAGGAGATGCGACCTTCGCTGCTACAACGCCTTAGTGTTGCTTTGCTATTAGGTTTTTTTTTGTTTTGCTGATTTGTAACTTTTTTGTGATCGTTTTGAACAGCTACGAGCCAAATGCTGGGAAGAACAAACAAAACGATGTTTAATTGGCTTCGATCAACAATTATTACTACCTTTTTCACGGTTTCGTAACGGTGGGGGGAATATATTTATCGGTACTTTCTTTACTTATACATTTTTGTGAATAACTTTTAGGCTCCGTTAACGACTGCCCTTGAGAAATACAATGCAGATCACATTCTTTAGCAATGTCCAGAAGTTTTTTAACTACTTTTCAGTTTGTATTATGCTGATGTGAGTTATTGATGCTGAATCTAATGTTTCAACCAGCTTATCAGATATGGTTAATTTCTTAAGTCTTTTAACATTGTTAGCTTTCCTTAATTTGCAATAGTACTCATATGTCGCCGTTAATCTGGAAATAAATTGAATATGAGTTTCATTAGAATTTCTTCTAGCTTTAGGAAAATTGTTCAAACAATTTTGATGTTTTGGCTCATATTATTGAAGTATTGTTGAAGCTTTTCTTAATTTGCAATAGTACTCATATGTCGCCGTTAATCTGGAAATAAATTGAATACGAGTTTCATTAGAATTTCTTCTAGCTTTAGGAAAATTGTTCAAACAATTTTGAGGTTTTGGCTCATATTCTTGAAGTATTATTGAAGCTTTTCTTAATTTGCAACAGTACTCATATGTCGCTGTTAATCTGGAAATAAATTGAACATGAGTTTCATTAGAATTTCTTCTAGCTTTAGGAAAATTGTTCAAACAATTTTGATGTTTTGGCTCATATTCTTGAAGTATTGTTGAAGCTTTTCTTAATTTGCAATAGTACTCATATGTCGCCGTTAATCTGGAAATAAATTGAATATGAGTTTCATTAGAATTTCTTCTAGCTTTAGGAAAATTGTTCAAACAATTTTGATGTTTTTGCTCATATTCTTGAAGTATTATTGAAGCTTTTCTTAATTTGCAATAGTACTCATATGTCGCCGTTAATCTGGAAATAAATTGAATATGAGTTTTATTAGAATTTCTTCTAGCTTTAGGAAAATTGTTCAAACAATTTTGAGGTTTTGGCTCATACTCTTGAAGTATTATTGAAAAATTTTCATAACATTTTAAATTTTCGTGTTTAACGTAAACCATTAAATTAGTAGCTTTTTCTTCCAATAAATTTAAGGAAATTCTGCTTTTAATTCTTCGGGTACCTTTTTGGTTAGGAATGTGTGTTCTATAGAATAGAAAACATATTCTATATATCAGGTCTCATTGGTACTGCTAACAAGTACTTTTTATCAAATTTTCTAAACTAGTCCCTTCAGAAGTTACTAGTTTCCAATGCACCAGGCAGAACCCGATATAGCAACTATGGTGTATATTTTTTCATTAAATTAGAATTAGACTGGAATTAGAATCGAATTGATATTAAGAATTTAATTTATTGATTACGAATACAAAAGAACAGAAAAGTAATCACTTACCTTTCTCCCAGATTCCCTCGGGTAGCCATTCTAAATAACACAGTAAAGCCAACACAGTGAAGATAACCTTTGCTAATTTAGTAGATTTAATATAAATTATAATCACAGGGACCTGTTTCAAAGTCGTTCAATATACAGTATTGTTATGCGGCGATATTTAACATCGAAAACAGGATCAGAATTTTAGCATCGAATTATAAACATGAATTAACGAATAGATTCCAATATCCGGTTATGAATGAAAACGAAGCTCTTTTTTTTCAAGCGTTCGTCTGCGAATTGAATTGAAAAACATTGTTCGAATTAAAGTTATTCCTTTTCTTCCGGACCAAAGTTACCGATTCTGGCAGCCCTAGGAAACATGTGAACTGTCTTTCTAGCAGCGCCTCTCTGCAGCATCAGACTACGTGGCTGCAACGTCTTTTTCAACATAAGGCTTCTGGGATTCAATCCCTGCCGGTGAATAGGTTACCACCACAATTTAGACTGAGCATACCCAGGAGCGAAATCTCATCATCTGGGCTCATACCTTCTCCTGCCCTCTCTGACTTCATAGAAGGACTTTTCGGTCTACAGATTTAACGTGTCCATATCCGGCTTAGACACGAAGGTACTGAATGGCGTTGTCGGGATTCAAACCGAGCACCCCCAGTTCGAGGCTCAACGCGCTACCCTTTGGCTACCTCGGGTCCCGAAGTTATTCCAGTTCCACCCGAAACCCATTTCTTCTAGATTTCACTTCTCGGCTAGAATTCGAGCGCTTATATTTTCTTTCAGTTTCTAATTTTTGTTCTTCGGACTGTAATTTTTTTAGCTCTAATTTGCCTGCCTCTATTTTGTTTAATTTTTCTTTCTAATATTGCTTTTTCTTCCCTCTGTTTACTTCCTTGCTTTTTCGTCCCTCTCTTTTATCTCTTCTGTAATATTATCTGCCATTCCCTTCACAAAATCGGGATCCGTCTGAAATTCATTACTTTCCATAATAATATTCTTTAAATCTACAATATTTGCATCAGGGGTAATTTTGGCCCCGATATCCTCACAAAGAAGTTTTAAATCATCTTTCTTCAGGTCTCTGAACATTTTCTTAAACTTAAAAAATTAAATACATAAAAATACGAATCTTCTTACCTGTTTCTCTCTGCTCATCTATATAGGTAAACCTTTTGTATAGGTATATACAAAGACAGACTGTCACGAAAACATACGTTAGGCCAGTTGTTCTTAACCTCTTCAAAGACGGGGAACAATATTATGAATAGATATTTTTTTGCTGCACCCTAACATTGTTTATGTAACTCAGCAAAATCTTAAAATT